>CM049381.1:12125988-12320988 GCA_026937815.1 Etheostoma perlongum
AAGTTCTGTTACCATGTTTCCACAGCATGATGCTGTCATTGCAACAAAGAGGTATGACAAGCACAACTGTAGGAGGAAAAAACATGGTTCGCATCCATATTTAGGCATCTATGTAATCTGTCTAAAAATGTGATTTTAAAAACCTAAACCTAAACTGTGTTGTACCATCTGGGTCCCAAGGTGTTCTCTTCCCTCCTCTCTGTGTAGCTTTCTAATAACATTGTGTTTCAGCTGATGCCTACTAGGGCGCATGGCTCTCCTGCTGGTATAGTCACTGTGATGTTAATTCAAATATGCGGGCAGCTGCTAAATGCCCACAGCTGGTAACTGAACATCCACTGTCACACCAAATGCTGTTCCACTCTTTTACTCTGTCTGTATATAAAGTCGTCCCCCCCCCCCTACCCCCCCCCGCCCAACTTTCTCTTTCTACCCTTATGCCCTAAGGACATTGTCGCATCACATCACTCTACCTTTTGCTCTTCTCTTAGTCATGTCCAAGGACTTCTGCCTGCCTGTACGGTGTGTCTGTATGTGTGCAATCCAATGTGTGCAGTTTGTTTTACAAGCTTCATAGTAAAACAGTTGTTTAAGATTGCACTTGTGCAAAGGCGCATTACTGAGAGAAGAGGAGAGGAAAGAGGAGGATAGAAAACTGACCGAGCAGGAAGTTAAATGATTGATCGAGGCGGAGTACAAAGACAAGGGCTAAATCATTAGCGAAACCATTATCGTTGACTGCGACTTCTCTGTCATATAAATCACTTCTTAACTTATTGCTTTACTCCACACTTATTGTGTGAGCCACATAACCGTGAAAATGCCTACGTGCCTGTCTGCTTCTTTTGGTTTTAACTGTATATGAGTTTTTGGAGGGCTCTGTGTGTATTTGTACTCATGTTTATGCAAGTGTATTTCTCTCATATCAATTTTACAGACAGTATCTGACTTGGGTGTGATATGAGGTAAAGGAAGACTGGAGAGGGTGGAAAACGAGAAGAGGGTGAGAATAAGAGACAGACATATAGAAAGGGGATTTAAGTGATGGATAGACAGAGGCTGGAGGATAAAGAGGATGAAGACAGATATAGGCTGAGGAAAGGAAAGTCTATAAATGATAGAGAGAGAAGAGACAAAGGGAGAAGGAGGGAGATGAGAAAATAAGAGTCAGGAGGAAGAGAGACGGAGAGTGTGGCATTTGGGTCTCTGCCTGTGTTTTTTCATGTGCGTTGCTAAATAATGATTTGGCCTATAAAAGATTGGCACAATGTGGAAGGATGAAGGTGAGGAGATGCAAGGGAGGGAGGAGAAGGAAATAGGGGGAGACATTAGGTGGAAGGAGAGGTTGAATAAGAGGATGACAGGAGGAGAGGAGAGGTGATAAAGAAAAGCATGCAGCGAGGCGGAAGGAAAAGTAGGTGGGACTGAGGAAGGCACAAGAGCAGATGAAAGATGATAGATGGGGTCCATTGGGCAGTGGTGAGGGGGCGGGAGAGGTGAGGATGGGTGGGATGAATGTAGGGGAGAGGAGAGGGAGGGGGAGGAGAGAGAGGTAGCTGTCAGGATGATTTGAGCCTGCCCTCAACGGACCCTGACACTGCACTTTTCTCTAAGCAGCTGTGTGTGTGTGTGTGTGTGTGTGTGTGTGCGCTTGCGTGTGTGTGTTCTTTCCAAACTCTCCAAATAGAGATCTTGCTTTCTCAGACAGAGCAGTGCAGTGAGCTAAGAGGAAAATGTGAAGCAGACAGCAAACCGCTGTTACAAACGCCCGCATACTGCACACTTGCACAAAAATGATTTTGTAGCAGTACTTTGACCTCAACTATGTTGCCAGTTGCCACATGGACAAGATGATTTTGCATTGTCAATATTCATCATACGTGGGGCTTTTCTCTCCAATACATCCTTGAACAACAAAGAGGAGTTGTTGCTGTGTTGAGACCTGAGTTTAAAATGTTGATGACTTACTGCTATTTGCAGGGTTAAAACAAGAGAGTTTGACATTTTGGGTAATACACTTATTTGCTTTCCTGCCAAGAGTTCGAAGAGAAGATCGATACCATGACAGTGGTATCAATCTTCTCATCTAACTCTTGAAAAACAAGAAGCACATAAATATATTTCCCAAAATGTCAAACTATCTCTTCAAGTTGCTGACTAAGCCTTATGCTTACAGTGAAAGAGAGAAAGTGGGGGTTGAAAAGAACTGCAGAAAGAGTTGTTTAAGTGAGAGACTTTACAGTGGAAACACTACACGCTCTCTTACGTAGTTCTCCTCAGAACACAGAAGTTAGAGGCTGAGATGTGCTAACTAAAAAAAGTCATGCCAAACATAAGGCTTTTTCAGATTAAATAAAAGACATTTCTTTGACAGTTGCACACCTGAGAACTTTTAATCAAACACAGACATAGAGCCCTATTTTAATAATGATCTAAGCGCTCGGTGTGAAGCGCGTGCCCAGAGGTGTGTTTTGGGGGTAACATGCAATAAACCAATCACAGTGTCCTCTCACATTCCCTTTAAAGCCCGGTGCGTTTGTACCTTGGTGCATTGCTATTATGATGGCGGATTTGCACTTTTATATATTTTGCAATATTTTTATTTGTAATCTTTTGCATGTTTGTGTGTTGCTTGGCTTCCCTAGTGTGCACATGCTGTGTATAAGCCTTAAAATAACAATGACATGTTGCGCTGTTGACATCAGACCAGGTTTTTGTTGGTCAATGGCACGATCACTTCCCGATGCCTCAAGATAGCAATACGCCAAGAATGCACCTGAACACACCTCCCTGTAAGACCAGCACGCCCATGGGCGCAAAGATGGGTGGAGGTGCATTCTTGGTGCTATTTAAACGACACAGGCGCAGGACGGGAAATTGACAACTGCATCGTTCTTAAACTCGCAAAGACCCTTACGTTGGGCTTTGTGCTGCGTGGGTGCAAGATAGGGCCCATAGTCGGCTCTGTTTGTGTACCAGTCTTTCTATGTCTAACTTTGTCTCCTAAAAATATGTTCTCATACAACTAAACTGCATTCTCAATTATGTTTTGAGGGAAACATATTTCCTTCTGGATTACGTTTGTTTTAACACATCCTCGTACCTGCAACGTTCAGTTTAAACACGTGGTTAACGTGAATTAAAACAACTTGGTTAGGTTTAGGAAAATATGTTGGTTCGGGTTAAAGTAAGTAGCCTAAGTTAACGTTACATATGGAAATTAAGGTTACATAGGCGTGACCTAAATTAAGTTAAATTAGGTAAATCATGTACATACATACTTTTATCAGCAGTCTCCTGTGTATGTTTGACCCATCCATTCCCACAACCTCCCTAAACACACTGATTAGAAACGTACTTGAGATACGATAAAATAAATAAAATATAAATAAAATATAAATCCGGGACACATTTCTCTGGAAACGTAACTGAGAATGCAGTTTAGCTGTATGAGAAAGTAATTTTTAGGAAACAGGTCTTGTCCATCATGTGCATTTTGATCTACTCAGCCCTGAAACACACAAACAGTACAGATGCAACTGTTGGGTGATAACTGAAACCTGTCATCAGTGATGGAATAATGTGGTAACATAGTGCCTATCATGGGAAGGGATATGGTAAATCATGGTGAGTCATGATTGGCCATGGCTATACTGATCTTAGCGGGGGCACACATTTGCTTTTTATATCCCCCATTTCCTCCAGCTGTCTCATGTGCCACTTAAATTGCTACTGTATATGAATCTTAATGAAAACCTCTCTCTCTGTCCGACCAACTCTACATCGATTTTGCCTGGAGAGTCAGCCAAGTGCTTGACAAGATGTGATGCCTTATAGATTACAGATTACCACCTTAAATTGCAATCAGGACCATAATAGATTAGATTGCTTGAACGTAGTGAGATAATAAAACAAGCCTTGTCTGACCGGGGCACGCAGATTCAAAACAGCACTGTTTGTGCAAGGGTTTGTTAATAAATGTTTTCCTGAGGCACAGATAATGACTTCTTTTTTTAATGTGATAAACAGATACACAGAGGAACCATATTGCCTGTTCATAATGTAGTTTTGGTCTACAAACACAAATTTACAGAACCTTTACCTCAACAAGTGTGTGTGTGTGTGTGTATGTGTGTGTGTGTGTGCGTGCATGTGTGCGTGCATGTGTGCGTATTCTCTCTCTATAAACTGAGGATTAACAGCAGTTTTCTGTTTCTCAAAGCTGTAGTTTACAAGCATAATACAATATCCATATAGATAATGTTCTGTTCCATTTTCAATTAATCATTAGAGAAAAAAATGTTAAATACAAAGTTAGAGGGAAAATGAGGGGCAAATGAGACGTTTGACATCCAGACATTGGAGACAGAGACATGCCGGAGACACTGGTATGTGTGTGTATGTTGTTGCTGACAATCACTGGGTGACCATGTACCCCCCACAGACATACACACGCACCCTCTGCTTCTTCTCCTTGGTCTCTTTGCCCTCTGAACCTAACAGCTCAATTTCAGCTTACCCCTGCACACACACACACACACACACACACACACACACACACACACACACACACACACACACACACACACACACACACACACACACACACACCAGGCGCTGGGCCCATTTAGACTTAAATAGCTCTGCGCTGTAGGACACTTGTAAATAAAAGCCTATTCGACTTGAGATGTTACCACCAACACTTTAAATATCTCACCCTTACTGACATGGTTTAACAATTACTTCTCAAAACGTGTATTTGAAACAAAATGAAACCAATAAAATGTTTAGACACATACCAAAAGTCTAACAACAACTATAAATACACACATACTTTATGTGTATAGCATAATAAATAAATCAGAGCCTGTTGTTTCTAGCAGTTCAAGCTGATTTCCTCCTCCTGGGAAACTACTGGACTTTAAATGGATGTAAGAAATTGAAAGAGAAAGAGGAAAGAGGAGCAGGGGGAGTGGAGTGGAGATGAGAAAACAGAAAGACAGAGAGGGAAAGAGAAAGGCAGAAAGAGAGAGAGAGAGAATGCAAGAGAGAGAGAGAGAGAGAGAGAGAGAGAGAGAGAGAGAGAGAGCATCTATTACTGTTAAACCGATTCTGTAGAGTGAAACTGAAAAATGCCGAAGACAGAGAAGTATGTTTTTTATTTCCACAGCACAGTGCGAAAGTAAAGCAAAACAGAGTGAAGCACAGCGGGCCTTTTCAACCTTTCAACCAGCCGGTGAAATATTGATGCTTCCAACAAAGAAATGTCTGAATGATTTTGGTACATCTGAGTGGGGAAATTCAGCTATCTATAATTGATACAGAAGAAATGTTAATAACTGGAGGGGAAAGGACCGGAACAGTGTGTGGGTGTGTATGTGTTTTTCTGCCCTCTTGCCTGTGTCAGTGGGTTTGTGGCCCTTTAGGCTCATAGTTAGAGTCCTGAGAGCCAGTGGTCTCTCCTCTACTGTGTGCAGGATGCATTCAAACATGACATGATGGCCCCAGAAAGATGAGGGAAGGCCAGTCGTTTCATTTACAGTAAAGAAAATGACAGACAACCTCATGAGTTATCTGTGGTTAGGGGATTTATTTTTTGCCATTTCCTAAAATTTCTCTCAGTTTTTAAAATGTGCTTAGCCCAGTGAGACATTGTACTATAATAATTTGGTTCTTCCAATAAAGATGACTTTAGTTAACTTAAGTTATTGGGAAAAAATAGCATGATTCTCCTAAATATTTTATGTTTTTACTTCATACTCCTTTTTATGCCGTTTGTTATCTCTTTTTTATATTCCTCTTTAAAGTACCTTGTAAACTAAACAAATTGATTTGACTATTATTAAGATTTTTGTTATTTAAACATCTTGCTTGTCTATCACTCTTTCAGTAAGCTTACATGTGATCCACCGCTTAGCCAGTCTCATACCTCTCTGCCTGCATTTTAACATGTTTTTTCCAGCAGGCCAGTTTGTTTTTCTTAAACTATGTATGCTGAGTTTTCCTTTCATGCAGCAGACCTGCCTGCCCCTCTCCCAGTCTCACCATGCAGCCAAAGCCAAACAGCCAAAAACAATGATGGACGCCAAATCCTCTAATTTGTGTAAAATCTTCCGATGTGTGAAAACAATCCTGGAACAGTAAATGTGTTGTAATTAGACTTTGATAATTAGAGACAAGGGACTGAGGGAGGTCCCAAAGTGAGTATTATGGGATAGTTGAAGCCAGAGAAACAGAAGGAGAGTGGGCTGAAGTTCACCAAGTACACCAACACCAAATACACCAACTCTCTCACAGAGACAGGCTGGTGGAGGTAGAAACTTCAAAGAGACAGTGAGAGAAAACATTTTTATTTATTGTAGTCAAAACTCTCATAGTGTCCCATACTTCCTTAGTATATTATTCCTTAGTAGTCCAATATATCCTCTCATATTGTCTCAATCTAATTTCTTAGCTTACTCTATTTAACTCTTTCCCTACAAATCCCATTGTTTGCTGCCCATCCCATGACTTTAAAATCCATCCATCCATCCAATAAATCCATCAATCCATCCAATAAAGCCATCTAATCCATTCATCCAATCAATCCAATCCAATATATCCATCCATCCATCCATCCATCCATCCATCCACCATGTCTTTACCTGCAGTCCAGTTTCTCGATCTCAAAGTGCGGGTTGAAGTTTAGGACGATGCGTTGTGAGGGCTCGGGGGCTGAGATGACCCAACGACAGTTCTGGTGAGGTGGGTACTCCAGTGGGTAGCCGGGGGGTGGTGATGTAGCCAGCATCGCTTGCATCTAAATAGCCACCACATGGCTCAGAAGCTGGATGGGGAGAGAGAGATAGAAAGGGAAATTATCATATATGCAAGTTAGGAAAAAATGAGTGGATGCATCATGATAAATCATGTTGTGTAATATATGGAAATCTCTGCCTGTACAACAAATAAATGCTTTGATAAAAATATTGCGTACATTTAATATTTTCCCATAGCTTAATACATAAGTTCAAAGACTGGACAAAGGTAAATGATTAGTGATTCACAATGTGATAAAATAATGAAAAAAAGGAAGAATAAAAACTCTTTTGAGGGAACTATATGAGGAAAGCTGAATGAATAAGTTAATGTTCAATAACCTCCAATAACAATATGCAACTACAATAACGTCCATCACAGCAGTTGTAAGTGTAGAGTACCATCAAGGTCGATGTTGTTTGTTTATCATGACTGACTCATTCAAATGATTTTTTTTCTCATTATTTCATATTTGTTTATAAAGCAGGATTCTGCACTAGGGAAAGGGTTGAAAACTGATAAAATGCAGATAAGAGTTGTGTTTGCAGACACAGGATATGAGACACAAAGACGTGTGTGTCTATGTGTCTATGTGTCAAAGTGCAACTCAGCATCACAACATACAAAGACTTCATTCTGACCCATGAAAACCGTCACACTGACACACACACAGTGAAGGAGCAATCCAGATGCCACAGTTACTGTCACAGAGCGGATCCACTTGTCAGCAGTCATAAGTCTGCATCATGTCATAAACAATGCCACTCATTCACTGCCGCAAATGTACCCTGACACAGATGGGGTAACTCATATATATCTGTGACACCCCAACGGCATAACACACACAACTCTACTGTACTACATCTATGGAATCTATTGTACACCATGCTGCCTGCCCTGTTTTGATGGACTGTGCAGACTTTCTACATGAGCTGAACTTCTTCATTGTTTAACATCTGCATAACTTAAGTTAAACCATCATGGTGGATATACTGAGTACCATCTTTGTTAAATCCAAGCACTTCCAATATAATGGCACAGTATGAGCAACCATCTGCCTCAAGAGACTCAAAAACCAAGGTTGATTGTTAATTTAACATCCACCAAATAACACTGCACCAATTTAATGCAAGTATAAAATATAAAGTATTGAAATGATGACTTTTGGTGCTTGCTGGTTTGGGTGGGGTGGGGGCTTTGTGTTTGTTATATCATTTGACCATTACTTTGAAAGAACTACTTTACCCAAGAAATTATTTCTGCACAAAACTGTGATTACACTGTTTATCTGGACCCAAGCAGATACATTTCAACAAATATTTCAGGCAAAATACAGGCCACGATGGACCAGGTTATGCTGATAAAAAAACTCGGCATCTGTGAAAGTCGGCTGTTTGTTTGGAAGAATTTGGCAGGTTAGTGACCACATAGATAAATTCCTGTTCATGAGAGAAAAAATAAACTCACAATCAAGTTCCTGATGGTCTATTTTATTGTTTTTATAGGGGTTACTTGTCCCTGAATAAACCTGCGTCATTAAAAAACAAAAGAAACTAAAATCTGTAAATTTGTGTAAAGAAGCTGTCTTACTTCTTGGTGTGTGTCCGCCGTGCTGTAGCGTTATTTATTGCCACTGTGCTGAGTGCAGTGACATAGCCAAGTCAAACCACTCAGCAGAACACAACATATTTTAACGCTATAAATAGACTGGCTACTGTAAACCTACTCTGAGAGAAGTCACACATGCAAACATTTACACACACACACGCACAGCATAAACACTTCATCAGACGACCACCTTCGAAACAAATTCAAACGGAAAGGGAAAAAAAAAATGCAGCATCAAAACCCTCACTTTTTTAAATCATGGCAGCAGATGTGCATGCACATGGACTGACACATACTGTATACACTTCAGAGTCAGCAAGGGAGGATGAAAGTGGAGGTCAGATCTCAGCACACAGTACACAAAGTGATGGACATTTTGGCATCTATATCTGGTGTCTACCTCACACCGCCTGCAAGCAATTAATGATCACCCGTCTCTATCTCTCTCTCTATCTCTCTGCCTCGGTCTGTCTTTCCCTCTGCCGTCATGCTGCGAGCCAACTAGTCATGTCTATCTCCTCTCCTATCTGTTTCCAATCTCCCTGGTGACATACAGTAATACAGGAGTAAAGTTACAAGGCCTATGTAACCCAGACAGATGCATTTCATCTCAGCACCACCTGGATTAGTGGTTAACCACTCTGGAATCTCGCAGCAGCATCAGCCAAACACCACTTTTAGCACACGGCGTAGCTAACTGTCTCTAATGAAAAAAATCTGAGATATGCTGAGGGGAAGCATGGGGGAAACATCTAGGGTTGTTAGAAAAATGTAACTGATTAATAACCCATTGCTTGGGACTCATAATGCAATCTTAGTCGATATTAGTTTAGTTGGGATAGGTCTGCCACTTTGCTCGTTTGAAAGCCATGATGTCTCTCTCTCACGGGTGAGCCAAATTCTCTGGGCGGGCAAAGCAGAGGAGGGGAAGTAACCTTGCCCCTTATGACCTCATAAGTCAAAGGCAGAGCAGGATACCCAGGGCTCGGTTTACACCTATCACCATTTCTAGCCACTGGGGGCCATAGGCAGGCTGGGGGAACGCATATTAATGTTAAACAAAACTCATAAAGTGAAATTTTCATGCCATGGCACCTTTAAAGAGGACTAATTTACTTCCAACTTTGCCTCAGTTTTCAATCTACTTCCGGCCTCCTTAACCAGCCAGTGGATACACAGTGGGGGGTAGACACAATAACACAGACGTGCAATCAGACTAAGAGTACAATAAAACCTACCTTTAGGCTGCTTGTTTTAAGATTTTGCTGAAGATTTGCACATTTATCTAAAATATTCTTAGCTTGGAAAATCAAGACCCAAATCCAAAAAGATTAAGGGTCTGGCATCGAGTGATGAAAGTCGCCCATCTCGAGGGGCAGCACCAAGCGTTTGAAAATCTCACTGCAAGCAACTGGATAACACTACGACCAATCACAGCAACACACAGGGTGGCGGGCGTATCCAGAGCCTCTTACGCTTAGTTACCAGCAGAGCTAACTGGTAGCTTAAACTGTTGTCATCTGTTCAGCTCGCCCATGGCCCGACTATATCAGATGCACCAATGTGATTGGTGCAGCTCGGCTTCAAGGGCATAATTAATGAGCAGCATTACTCGATGCCAGAGTAACTCGCAGAGCAAATTCAAATTGTGGTCTTGAGAACTCTGGATTTCCAGGGTACTCAAACTCCCTGCCCTCTCCTCCTCTCTGCTCCCCTCCTATCTTCACCTCTGGCGTGCAGCCGATGAAGACAGCATCTCCAAGTGTCTGATGAATACGGCTGGTGTGATAAAGAGGCAGACACTGTGTGTGTGTGAAGTTTTGTGTCTGCTCTGCTTCAAGGGTCTATCAATCTCCCCGCACACACACAAAGTCAGTCAACGATTATCACAGGGCAGGAAGTGACACACACATTGAAACAATGAGGGCATAAATGACATCACATCATCTTGCATGAAGTGCCACTAAATATATTTTAAGTAAATATTGATATTCTTTGTTTTTTGGTTCATGCACACACACACACACACACACACACACACATATATATACACACACATTACAGGTACCCACAGTGATAGACCCGTGTACTAGAGAAGGAGTGAAACATTTTTCTTTTAGGAGGGACAGCTGCCTATGCCTATTTACCAAGAAACTAAAAATTACAGCTTCCAGAGGTAAATCTATAACCATGCTGATTAGTATTCCACACTACAGTACCCTGACCTGCATGCTGGGAAGAAAGCGTAATGTCTGTGTGTGTGTGTGTGTGTAAGTCAGAACAGAGGAGATGCTGAGTTGGGAGAAAACATGAATTCATGTCAAGAATTATCAAACAGTTAAAAGTGACAGAGAGAGAGGCGCGGGCGGGGGAGAAGGAGAAGCAAAACTTGCAGTAAAGATGATACTGTAGGTGTTGAAAGAAAGAGGAAGACAGACAGAAAAGAAGAGCATTACAGTTGCTTTGAGTCTTACTGTAAAACATAATTTGCCCCATAGGACTTCATTTTAGAGATGCCACTGCGTTCCCAGATCACAGCTAATTGTCGGTGAGTACAAATGTTAATATCATAATGTCAAAACCAGTGATGAAATGATGGACAAACCAGCAGTAATAAGATTAAAATTGTAATAAACCAAAATCCTCTAGCATCACGCTGGACCCTATGGACCCTAAAGCTCTGTGGTGGGCAGGTATGTAAACTTTAAAAGACAATAGCAACACACGATGAAACAGAATATCCACATACACACATATGTGTGTTTCCTGTCTTGGTATGTCACAAAAGACACAAACACTTCCCTCCTGTTGACCACAGACTTCACATAAGACAACTATTCTCTCAACCACATGAGCATGTGTGATCTTTAGAGAGAGGTTGTATTTAGACCACATATTCACAAACAAACCTCTAAACATCACTTATCCTCCCCTGGCTTAGGAATCACTAAATTCACACCACACACACACAAACACTAAATAAGCAGCAGTAAACGGTGCTAAGCAGCCAAGCAGGAATATAAGACAGGTCACTGCATTATTTATGTCTCTCTGCTGCGTTTAGTATTGCATCCTGATAACACCTATTCAGCAACTTCCCCCCACATGTGCATACCTCAACACACACCAATGCACCCATACGGAAATGTGATAAAAAAAACTTACATGCACAGCAACATGCCCACAGAGGGGCCCACAAACTGTCACACCAAGTCCTGAACATGTAGAAAAACACACACATGCTTACACATGGAGCTGCTTTGCAAAATTGAAATTAATTATTGTTTTTTGGCCCCAAACGCTAATTTTCTGACCTTTTTTCTAAGCTCTCTTACAGATGCATTTTATCTTTGAGTAGGGAGTTTGATTTGACTCTAAAGAGCCTTTTCAGCTTGTTGCAATCGATTTGGGAGTATGTGAGGACATGGCTATTCGACCATGTTCTGTATTTATTTGCATTGGCCAGAGCCCAAAATGAAAGCATTAGTGGTTTTAGTAAGTGTTTGTGTATGAAAGTGAGAAGGGGTGTCTCACCATGCTAACCAGAGAGCTTGTTAGGAGTGGGGAATTAATTGACGGATCAACTTGTAATGACTGGCCCCAATACTCAAAACAGTACAGTGAGTCTCACATTCTCCTTTTTGTTGGAAACAGGACCCTGAATTTAACAATGAGTATATTCTAAGCATTTGTATCAATGACTGAGAAGGGGAAATTCTAATTTCCCCAATTGATTTCTATGCATTTTTTACTGTTTACAATGCATTTTTGGTAGGATTGCTTGGCACCAGCATCATAAACCACTCACAAGAAACTTCCAGAACAGTCCACTTAAACGATAGAAATACAGATACATTTGGAGCCAAAAGCTTTAGTGTGACTCTGGGAATATGAGAAATGCTGCAAATAACAGGCTGAAATGTCTCTTTTGGATCAGAACCAATGAGCTTTTAGTCATTGAAACCTGGGAAAGATCAGGAATGGACAAACACAGAGAGAAAGAAAAGAAAAAGAGGCGGATCAGGAAGAAAGAGAGAACAAGAGCATAATGCCACAACATCTGTCTCTCATCATCTGAAAAGAGAAAGTCAGCAGCTCAGGAAAGCTCACTGGACAGAAAAAACAACTCTCGCACACACACAAACAGGTGGGGTAGTGCTTTTCTCCAGGTGCCCTGCATTAAGCCACAGTGGAAAACTACAGAGAGAAAACAGAAAGAGAGGTGGTGAAGGACTACAAAGGGTAAGAGAAACAAAAGAAGTGATGGGAAAATGGAAAGAAGAGAGACAGGGACTCATTGAAACAGAAGTTAGAGTATGTGATACAGAAAAAGAATTGACATGAAAACAGGCTTCTTAACTTAGGAGCAAAGACACTGCCTGGTCTATGGGGGCTTCAGTGAGAGGAGAGAGAATATGACAGTGGACAAAAAATATATACAGAGAAAGATTTTAGATCAATAACGGGGCGAGTGACTAAGTGGAAAGCTAAGTGAAGGAGAACAGTGTGAGAAAGGGGACAACAAAGAACAGTGTAACAGGAATAAATAGCTATAATGTCCAAGTATGACATGAGAAGAAGCGTTGTAGGTTAAATGAATCGGTTTGGGACAAGTCATGCTCCTATGACTGATCAGCCAAAGTGGACTACTATTCCTGATGTCCACAACTTTACTCTTTGTTTGTTTTGTTTTGTGTGGAATTGCAATTCACGACATCACATTACACAAACAGACATTACACACAATACAAATCATATTTAAATTTTACAGTTAACTGTGATAAACGATTTGTGGTAATCAGAATAAATGGAAATGTGTGTAACCTATGCACCATTCAGGTACACTGTCCAACCAGTCCTCCAAGTTAAACTTTTAATCTTCAAAATATGTTGTCTGCCCCCCCCATCGGTCAGATGACATCACCACTCTCTGCCTTTCAAAACCGTCACAAATCACTGTTGAAAGATAAATCTGTTTTATGATGTGACAACCCTACGACTTGACCTCTATAACAACGCCACAACGCTCGTCATAATTACTACACCTGTTGGGCTTTGGGACTTGAGCATAAACATATGTCATCTTGGGGCTCTCCCTGAAACAGTTTATTCAGTTATTGTTGGAGGACAGTCTCTCACTACAATCACAGGAGCCTTATAAGAGTCCCTGCATTACTATCTGTGTTCGATGTCCCTATAGAGCATGAAGGCCCCCATGTTACTATATTGTCCTCATTAACTTCATTTGACATTGTGTTTATGCATTCAAGTTTACCTTTAATCATACCATCAAGCATGAAGTGCCACGCTGTATGTAGTGTACAGCTCTGTATGTTCCTGCTTCATCAGTTAACAGGGCCTTGCTGTAAAAGAACCTGTATGCTCTATCCACTCTATGTGAATAAAGGTTAAATAAACACAGGTGGTCCACTACGTAACCTGGCACCCTGTTTGGGAATGTCTTCCTCGGAATCTTCTTCTAGCTCAAAAAGTACTTAAAACTATGTTGTATACTGTTGCATCCAATCACAATCCTAGCTGCATCTACAGGTTATAATTAACAAATGTTTCCTAATTTGTGTTGATCAGTGGAACTTAAATTGTGTATATTCCTTTAAATGACTGTAAAAGAAATAGTCAAGGCAGCCTACTTAGTGCTATACATAAGCCTTTTAAGATCTGCATGAATTAAGTCACTCTAACAAACCATGTGAATGGATGTCCAACAGTTGAGCTTTATTCTCTTCCAGGCAGCGAGAACATTGGTGAGAAAACATAGATTGGAGTCAGAGAGAACAGAAAAAAAAGATGGATGAAAGAGTAAAAAAAAAAGATTTCCCACCGTGCAAAGTGGGGCAAAAGAAAGGTGAGGGAGGTTTCTTAATCGGAGCAAGGGAAAACTCTGACAGGGGGAGGTGTGGTGAAGGAGACAGGGCGCGCTATTAAAGGAGAGGTGAAGTGACACAAAAAGTGGAAAAACAACAGGAGGATCCAGCGTGAAGGGAGAGAGAAGAAGGAAAACAACCTGTGGCCTCACACGGCACTGCTCCGGAGGGACTGCTGAGGACGCAGAAGACTTAGCTTACACACACAAAAACACACACAAATGTTGTTCTGTGTGTGGGTGATGGTTATAAAAGAAGTGAGGACAGGCAAAATGTCCTCATTTGAAGGATGTCCATGATCCACTTCCCCCTGAGGACATTGGTTCTACAGAATTGTACAAATAAAAGAAAACACACACACACACACACACACACACACACACACACACACACACACACACACACACACACACACACACACACACACACACACACACACACACACACACACACCTCCCCTTCCTCTGTAATGACTCCAATCATTACCAATGGCCAATGAAGACACTAGAATACTAACAGTTTACTAATGACATGATAACTGTAATTAGACAATCCTGCTGGACCTACTAATTGTCCTTTCCCTTTTACAGACGAAAGAGAGATGGGGGGAGAGAGAGAGACTATTATTCTAATGATGGGAAGACTAATGTCCTCTCATTTGATTCCCAATTTTCCTTCTTTTTTTCTTTTTCTTTTTAAAGTTGCATGGCTTATTTAAATGCATTTTCTTGAAAGAAATGACCTTAGAAGACAAAAGGAAATGGAAAAACACGGCAGTGAGCATCACTAGATGAATGATGATAATCCTTAAACCTGGAGGAAAACACCTGCTGCCTTGCAGGATAATTAAAATTAAATCAATTTTGAAAAAGGTCTTCAGCAAAGTGTCACCTGCCACAGTTTAGCACACTCACAGTTGTCACATTTAGAGATTTAGATCCAACCATCACAGAAATGTTTTCATTTGGGTCGGCTACTAAATGGCATGACCTCTTTGTGAACAAAGCTGTCTGTTTTATTCAATAGTTTCAATATAATGGCCTCTAATACACAAGTGGACGCTGAAAAAGAAGCTAAATCACAATTTTAACTATAATGTAATTTTATTCTCAAGATAATCCTTTAGAAAATTATATATTTAGCCTATATTATAATCAGAGTATTTATTAATGATATGCTTTACCTTGGCCAGAAACCCTCCTGTGCTCGACAGAGGAGAGGAATAAATCTAGTTTGGTTTACTGCAGGTGGCTCCACTCAACTACTGCTTTCCTCTTATTTCACTAATGTCCTCTCATGCTCTCTCCCTCTCTTGCTTCACCTTTCCCCTCTCTTTTGGCACAACCAAATGCTCACGATTCCTTGCTCTCTCCATCCCTAAAACGATTCCCCTGGCCTTCTGTAGCTGTGAATTATCTCAACATATCTGATAACACAGCAGTAATAAAGAATAACTCAATGAGGAAAAAAACAATCATAGAAAATGATGAGAAGATATGGGAAATACAGAGACAGACCTGTATGGATGAGCTGATTTCAGAGGCACTAATTTCCCTTTTTTTATGGTCGGCTGCAATATATTTAGCTCCTAATATTAAGCATTCACTGATTCCCTCTTTTCTGCTCTGTTGTTTGACTTGCCATTACAGGGTGATGTTTTTGTGGCCTTGCTGAAGTGTGCTTGCCAATTTTCATATGCAATGAGTAATTATCCATAGAAAACACAAACAGTAACAGTTAAATTCATATTCGTAGAATATAATATCTGTAATATTCCGGCTAATAACTTTATGTTTCTAAAGCAAAGTAATTACACAATACGACTGTGTTAGAGGCAGTGAGTCGATTCATTATGTAGTGAGCTAAAACAGGGTATAACCCCATTGTGTGAACAAATGACATGGATGGTTTGTTTTATTGATGGCCAATTGAAGCTTACAAGGCATTATGACCTCCACCAATGTAACATTTAATTATTACAAGCTGGCCCCCACGGAGCAACACAGCGCCAGGTTGTGTTAGATGTGGGGCAAAAGCTCAGGGCTAGAAAATAGCTAATGCATTACGAAGTCCAGTCACAGTTAGGATACATGGAGTATGAAAGTCTAGTTGTATGCATGCACAACCGAAATAAAAATACATTCATTTGCAGAATTAGTAAGTGATGCCACAACGTTATTTCTCTCTATGTAGGTGCAGTTGTTGACTTTTTCACCTTAAGAGGTGGACAAGAAATATCTTCCCATCTGTTTTTCACTTTTAAAAATCCCATTGGATTGGTTATAGCTGTCAGAAACAGTCCCATAAACCAGTCCTTAGTGCATACCTGTGGGCAAGTCACCTCACTGTTAGCTTACTTCTCTCACTGTGCATCACAGTGAGCCTGTTTCATCATCCAGCATATTTCAGCAGAGACACTATAGAGGCAGACAGCTGGTCTTGAGTGGCCAATTATGTCCGTTTATCTCCCTTGCAGGCACAGCTGCGATCAAATAGAATGAAGAAACAGGATCAAACAGTGAGGCTAAAAACCATTCTTCCGTTTCGTTCACTTCTTTTTGCAACTTCCCTCTGCCTGTTTCTGTCTCCGTAACTTCCTCCCCCTGTACTTCCATTCTACCCTACTGCCCCCCTCCCCCTCCCCCTCCCCTCTCTCTCTCTCTCTCTCTCTCTCTCTCTCTCCATATATATATATATATATATATATATATATATATATGTATATATATACTTCTTAGTCTCACTATGCTTTCTCTCCGGAGAAAGCAGAGCAGAGGCATCTGTAAAAGTTTACTGCTGAAGAAGCTTTGTGCATAGCAGCATGTGTGTGTGTGTGTGTGTGTGTGTGTGTGTGTGTGTGTGTGTGTGTGTGTGTGTGTGTGCTCCTGTGGTTCTCGAGGTAGCAGCGGCGAGATCTCAAAAGGGAGCTTAAAGGTAGTGGTGGTAATGGGTTGAAGCAGTACTACTTTGTGACAAGGAAAGCTTGTGGTCACAATCTTTAACAAAAGCGATGATGACTGCAGCGAGGAGGCGGAAGAGAAAACCCCGGTCTCGTGATGTCGAACTAAAGTGTTTGTGCATTTCCCCCTAGATACCACAACTTCTCTATAAATGAGTGCTGTTCAAAATATCCTTACTCTACCTCTACTTCGGCTGTGAATGTATACATGGACAATTTTGAGATGTTAATCCAAGGGTTGTCTCTGAAATACTATAGATTTTACAATCTCAGCAGTTATCAATTATTAGTGACAATCTAAGCACTTAGAGGTGACAACAACAAAATCATCTGTTTGCAGTGGCAGGGCACATACTGTATCTTCTCAGATAAGAGGTGAAGTGTGATGTAAAGAATGCCTCCGCTGTGCTCTCTGTATGCTGTTATTTTCCAAAACATTTGGCAGAAGGGCCACTCAATCCAAGTCATGAGACCAGCAAACGCCCCAGCTAGCCTCCTGAACAAGCCCTAAATCAATAAAACCTAGAATGCAACCAACTTCCACACAGCTTCCACTTTCTCAACTCCCTCTTTTGTCAATTGTGTACGCACAAATGTATCTCAAAGCAGAAAGTGGGCCTTGAGGTGAGATTAAAAAAATCCTTCTGCCAAGTTGTTTTTTGTGTGTCCACAGATAAGGGGACATTTTTTTTTGCTGCTTCTAAATCCATGAAGATGATCACTGTGAAATGGTGTAGGCTATAAATTATATTTTCTTAAATCCCAGTAAAACAACTATGTAAGTATTGATATGTATCTAAGTATTGATGACTTGACATGACGTGAGTCACGAGATGTTTCTATTTTTTATTTTAACCAACTAAAACATGTATCCATTCCGTGCAGCAGAGAAGCTGGGTGCTTTAAAGACTTTTCTAGTTTTCGCCCTTTGCTTAGAATTTGTATATATCCTACGCACAACAAAAACGTAGGCTACAAAGACCTACGTTTAACGCATCAGACCAGACCTATGAGCGTACCATTTTTGCCTTGCCACCTTTAATCGAGTGTAAATCGCACCGTGTCTCACATCCGAACGCAGCAACAAACCCCATCGATGCGCGCGGACTGGGGAAGTGCATGACGTCCGCAGCCTCGGACCTCCGTGAGCGTGGAGCCGGTGCTGGAGACAGGGAGCCCGGTCACACTCACCGCCACCTCTTCACACAACCGGCGACAACGTTCTAAAAGGAGTGCCCTGTTGCATGAAGCTGCAAGCATCTAGGGAAAAATCTTTCAAGGAATGTAATGAGACTTCATCATCGTGGCGCCGCACCAGACAGGCTACAACAAGCGTGATATTAACTCTACTGAGCAGCTGCCTTACTGACCAAAGCTAGCACTGGCATTATCCCGGGAGGAATAATGACATCATAATTATTTTTCATTATTGAACGGCTCTCCTGAGAGCAGTCATTGATTAAGCTGCAGATTTTAAATGTACACAGCGTGTTTAATATGTTTTTCAAGGAGACAAAAATCAATATTGATACCAAGCCAGCATGCCTCAGTTATTATAGGACGGAGTGAAACCAGCAGTGGAGTGGGGCGACGAAAACGTACTACCGTAGCTATTTATCTGTTACAAAGTTGTCCGGATAGAAACAGGCGATATCAAGCATTAGCCCTGATGCAAAATTAATGTAGGCTTGTATTAGAGGAGAAAAAAACAACTGATTTAGTTCACGATGATGACTCACTACAAGTTGTTTACTTTTTGCCAATTTACTTTTCCACCTCTGGTGCCGACCGCGATATGAGACAATGATGCGTTAAAAGAAAACTAGACATCCTGTAGCTTATCTTCTTCCTACTGTGGACTAATCCCTCGGCACTGTGGTTATCAACGCATTATAATATAATTACATTATAATATTATAAGGGGTCAAAGGCTAAGATAGCTCGTGCAGTCACAAAGTGCGTAATGATTTTGGTGTACCAAAAGTGTTACATTTTCATTACGCATTCTGGTTTGACTTGGGAAAACCACTTTTGCTTACCGAAACACCTCATCTCTAATGTGTTTAAAAGACTTTTGATGTGGATTGGGAACGTGTTCTCTCAAAAAAGCGGTTACATTTCCATCTATCAACTACGTGTGACTGGGATTTGAGCAGGCAGCAAGAGTGTCAAACTTACCTCCTTCCTCTGCTTTGACTGCTGAAGGCGAAAGAAAAGCCAATAAACATCCACAAAGCCATATGAATACATCCATCTTTCCCCTCGGATGTGGAGAAAAAAAAAACACCTATTCTCCTCCTCTGTGGTTTTAATGTGTTTATCTGAGACAACGTTGCAGTCCAAAGTCCACCTTTCCTCTTCTTTTTCACAGTTCTCTTTTTCTTTGAGGCGCAACACAGTAGTGGCCAACATCAAACACAAATGCCGGGTTGCGTTCACTGGGCTCTCCAAGAATATCGCAAAGTTTGTGCGCTATTTGTACGAGCTTTGTCCACGTGTGCTTCTTCTTTTAAAAAGAAACTAACTAATTTGTCTGAAATATTCGCAATATTTACTCTAAGCACATATTTAAAGCCTCAGAATCCATTGCTGTGCGCACAGTCGGCGGCACCGTTTCCCCGTCTGTCACAACGCGCGTGGCGATATAAACCTCACTGACACTGTTGACAGTCAAAATCATAAATTTCAAACAAAGTAGAAATCACTGGTTAAAACCACCACGAACCAACAGGAACATTTTCCGAGGACTGTTAAGTTTGACATAACCTGAACAAGTGTTTCCTCTTCGTCTCGATAAAATATATAACACTCTTTTGCTCTGGTTCTTACTCCCAATTGTGCATTTGCTTGATAAAAGCCTATGATTTAAAAATAAAAAAACATTTCCCCATCGACGATCCTCTTAATATACTGCCCCTGTAACAGTCCGTTCTTGCGCAAAAGATAACACAAGATCTCCTGGAAGAGGCAGCTCCAGCGTGCGTGCGTAAAACTGATCGGGAGCAAATAAACGTGCAGCCTCTCCGCTCTCCACCTGCAAACTGTGCGTTTCTTCGCTGAAACACTCTTCTATCCCCGCTCCTTCCTTATATCTCTCTCTCTCTCCTTGACACTCAGGATATTTTTCTATCGCGCGCTCTCTCTCTCTCAGTCTCTCTCTCGTTCTCTCGCTCAGTGCGCTCCTTCCCCTCCGATCTCCGCCGGGTTTGTGGCAGTGAGCTGGACTGCTCACTCAGTCCCCTGTCTTGGCGTGCGTGCACGCCGTGCGCGCGAGCGTGTATCGGATTACAGTAGGCACCTCGGCCCGCCTCCATATAGCCCCTCACTGATTAAAGAGCAGTTTCATTCCCCTCTCCTCTCTCTCTCTTTTTGCCTCACCCTCTCTATCTGTCCCTCTGATTCATGTAGGCCCATACCAATTTTCTCCCAGTCTTCCATTCCCTCCGTTTTATTTCCTTTCTCTTTTTTTAGATATTCCATCCCTTCCTCCTTTATTTTCTCTCTATATCTCTCTTATTATTCTTTCCCCCAACATTCTCTCAGTTTCTAGTATTATAGACTAGAGGGAGGTGGAAAGAAGAAAGGCAGAAAACAAGGAAAGAAGAGACCCACAGCACAGCTTTATGAGCTTTGTAGAAGTGCTTTCAAAGGACCCGGCTGCTGGTTTAAAGCATAAACACTGACCAGGTGCATGTATAAACGAATGAAAATTGAACGGTATCTAATGAGTGACTTTGTAATCAATTATCAAAAATGCTTTACTAATGTTCTTTGAATAACTATGAAGATTAACAACATCATTTTCTTTTCTGTGAAAAAGACAGATTTAGACAGATTTACTTGTCATGCAGAGCAGCCATTGTGTTAATGATGGTTGAGCTCTTGGATGCAAATATTCACACAAACACCCACACACACACACACTTATCTGCAGGACAGGGAAAAAGCTGTTAACCAAGGGCACATCGGTCACTGGCAAACAGAATCTAAATAAGGAAAGGAAGATATAGACAGCAATACAATGCTGACACACACACACACACACACACACACACACACACACACACACACACACACACACACACACACACACACACACACACTCACACTCACACAAATGGGATTAAATGGCATATAGCCAGGGGATAATCTCATGGGAAAAATGTATTGAACTTGGCTGAATTTCTTTACACTTGCTGTCTAAAACTAGTATTTCTGGTTCCCTCTCTCCCTCTCACTCTCTCAGTAGTATTATACAGGGAGGATGTTAGTGGGAGGTGTGTTTTAGGGCCTGTACGACACGAAAGCTTGTGGTCTCAAAAAACTAACCAAACCTTGGCTCTCGCAGTGCCTTCCCATGACACACCCTGTACACATACGCACACAGATGCACACATATATGCCATAATGACACAGCTGAACTCCCCATTGACCGCTCAGTTAAAATCACGTTGTGCACCGAGTTATCTCGTGGGAAGGAAATCCCTTTCAAACTTCTTTTTTCTTTTATAACAAGAAAGTCACATGATTGCCCAGGCTTTTTTTTCTTTTTCTTTTTTTACATCATGTGACAATTATTTATAACCCCTTGAACTTTTCTGACACAAGTTTCTCTAAAACAAGGGATCTTACAGCAACACTTTACTTACACTAAACTTACACTGTAACAAGCACAGTCCTAACCGAGGGAGGAAGGAAGGTTATTCAGCTATAATCTCATGTCCTGATCAGTTTTACTTGTACTGTAACAGGCCTACAATTACCAGTAGGCAGGTGATTCACTGGTCTCAGTTCAGGACAGTGACACACAGGCGCAGATACACACCATCAAACTGTCACTCAGATGTTTCCTAACATCTATGGAGGTCTGGAGGTATTAAATTCTTTTTCCATGACACGTGTGGGTGAGTGTAAGAGAGAGAGAGTAACAGTCACTCATTCCTTGGGTCCCTCTAGTTGTGTGAGGCCTGTAACCTGTCCCTCTTACCCGCTTGCTCCCCTCATCCTGTGTCTTTCTACTGAAACTAAACCCACCCTGGCCCACTGGAATCTGTCAAGTGATGAGACCATAGAGCAATCACATGCTAATATCAATGTAACATTCCACTGAGCTTTTAGAAATGTCTCATTTTGACCAATAGAGATCAGGTAGACGCACCACTCTGTGAGTAATCTGAGATGTTAAACAGCAAATTTCTACTGGGACTGTTAACTCCTTTAAAGGCCCGATGTTCTGCTCATTTTCTGGTTCATACTTGTATTTTGGGTTTCTACTGGAACATCAATCAATCAATCAATCAAACTTTATTTCTAAAGCACATTTAAAAACAACTAAGTTGACCAAAGTGCTTTACATTGACATGAAACTATAAATAGACAAAATACAACACCAGACAAATACAACATACAGTTCTCATGCCAGATAACTTAGCATGCTTTAATGTGTCTGTAGCTATTGAGAAGGAGAGGTGGGGGGTCAAGGTGGAGGTGTGGCCTTGACCACTGGGAATCAATAAACAGTATAAATGATAAATAAATCATAATTAAATAATATTGCCATTTCTAGCCACTGGGGGACCATAGGCAGGCCGGGGGAATGCATATTAATGTTAAAAAACCTCATAAAGAGAAGTTTTTATGCCATGGGACCTTTGAGCCCACTCTGCTCTGATTGCTCAATGTTTCTGGGTCTTCCACAACTGCACGCTTAGCCTCTCTGCAATGTCATTACAGCTGGGGAACGACTGTAACGGCCCTTTGTACCAATATAAAGTTTACGTAGTTGTGACATAACAACCGTACAGAAGTCCTGACAGCTCATTTAAACTCATTGTTTCTAAATAAGGGCTGTGTCTATTTCTCTGTGCAGCGTGTTGATACTTCTATAGGACCTTGAAATCATCAAACCTTTAGGAATAAAAAACTTTTTTGTAGTTCTTTGACTCCACAGAGAGCCATTCAGTCTTTTAGTGAAGTGAAAATAGTGTAAGATTGTAGTTCAAGTTTTGCTTTCACATGGGAACAGAGCATGCTGAATGCAAAAAAGTACGTTAAATCTTAGTATGCACAAGTTGGCAGGGAGACTTTGGACAGGAAGAGTCAGCCATAACCTCTGAGAATCATTCGGAATTCACACAAACCCACGTGGACCCATGCCTTCTGGAGTTTCACTTCACACATTCTTTTGTATAACTTGCAACAGTATGTTGTGAAACTAGGATATGCTAATCCATGACACCTTTTCTGCTTGCCAAGCAGTGAACTGGGATTCACAGAAGTCACAACTGAGAATCCATTTTAGGGAAATGGACAGAATTGCTGCTTGTGCTCACAGACAGTGTTTCTACCTGACTGGGAACTTCCTGCAGAGTTCTTACAACATAGCATAGCAGTTAAGATGAATTTGAAGGACTATGTTTATGTGATGCCACTCTTTTCAAACATCTTAACTTGGAATTAGAGTGATGTGTTTTGCCAGATTACGAAGCTGATATTCTACTCATAGGTTGTATGGTTATCTCCCGATGGGCAGTCTTACTTACTTACTACTTACCTGGGAAAACCCTGATGAAGTTCCGGCAAATTTGAGATTTGCTCTGCAAGTCTGTCTGACCAGGAGCCCATTCAAGCCCATTTCCAATTTTTCCAAATCGAGGCACCAATCACAACCGTTGAGGCGGGCTTTACACAATGACGATAGCGCAGCGACGGCGAACGTTTTTTTACATTTAAAATGGCAGCCAACGAAGCACAGCAACCTGTTGATGCCGCTGTTGCTGCTATGTCACCTGGATTGTTGCTCTGATTGGTTGAAGGTCTATCCAATTGCGCTGAGAGCAAGGTTATTATAGTTTTGCATTTTTCATTAGTTTTTTATTTTTATTTCATTTTGACTTTTTGGTTTTCAAAAAGGTTTTCTAGTTTAGTTTTTATTAGTTTTAGTCTTTTTTTGCATCATACAATTTTAGAAATATGTTTTCAACAATGTATTCAACAATAACACCAGTACATAACATGTACATATGATGATGAGCGATGATATGTTAAAACAGTCTACACCGCTGCAGTAAGTGCAGAATGTGTAAGTGATGAGTGCCAGGAAAAACCTTAATAGCCAACAGACCATAGACTATATATTATTAATATAACCCTAACCCCCTAATATAGCTTCAATCTATGCAACAGACTGAAGAAGACTAAACTCTGGTTTGAGTAAAGTGGCGAACCTTTTGAAGTCCATCGAGTCACACAGTTGTGTAGACATCCCAGTATCAGTACACAAATTAACCCACTTCCCCTCCCGCTTTTGGTGTTCCTGTGTATTTACTAACCAGCTACTGGGTCGCCGATGAAAGCCCTCCTGCGGCGTTCGCTGTCCTATGGTTGTCTCCGTCATGCTGCCTTGGTCTGTACCCATACATCCACGCCCTGTACCGGGGTTCTGTTTCGGGGAGGGGGGCTTGATTCTCCTTTACCTTGTTCAGGTAAGCTAGGTTAGCCTCCTTGTGCAGGCTTCTCAAGTGTACTTTCAAATTCGTGGGATGCTTCCCTGTATTAAACTGTCCACATATTTTACCACCTTCCACTGCAAAGCACTTTGGCGCGGAGTGGGCTATGTTGTACAAGTTGACATGGAATGTCGGAATTTTTGGGTTCCCAGTCAAAACTATGTATGGCATAGACTGTATAAAACAGGTCTATGGTCGGAAATGTAAACTCTGAAAGTTATAATGTCATTTCCTCTGTAAAAGACATTGCCAAAGACGAAAACTAAGGACATTTACTTGATCATTTTATTTTATTTTAGTTAGTTTTGCAAATAGACATTACGTCCTTTGGTGACGCCTCTTTGGCCTCTGATGAACGTTGCACAGACCCAGTTACAACTGAGAAGGTTAACTAACCAGGTTAACTAACAGCCAGGTTGCATGACCCCTTAAGTGCCAAAGTTTTAAGATTGATGTATTTGATTAGGACTATACACATTAATCAACATTTCTGTAAATGTACCAGTGTTAGCCAGTCGGCTAATTTTCAGCTGTAGTCATAGCATGCATGGTTCAAGTTTATTTTTTACCTGACACTACTGAGTTAGGTCACTGAATGGAAAAAAAGTAAAACACAAATGCATTCATATGAAAACGTTTTCTAGTGTGTGCTGCAGCAGAGCTGTGAAACCAGTAGAGGGTAAGGTGATCCTTGCGCTGCGTCAGGGGAAGAACTTGTCTGCTGGCCTGATGACAAGCACTAGGCCCGCTGGCCCCGCATGTCCACACCTTGCCAACACACTGCTTCCTCTATCACTTTCTCTGGTTCTGTCAATTTGGTGAATCATTTAAAGCATTAATTTCTTTCATTTCATCCCTTTCTTGTTTTTTTTTGGCACTATCTGTGTGAAACTGTCATTTTTGCCACCTTTCTATTCACAAGTTTCCCTTCCTTTTTCAATCATACTTTTTATTTAGTTTTTTTTTTGTTTTACCCATTTTTTGTCCTTTTTCCATTTCCTTTCCTTTCCTCTCTTCTCTCCACACATTGCCGTTCTCTACTCCCTTTTCCCCCTCTCTGTCCCTCCAGGGGGATTCCCTTTGTGGAGTTAAGCGATGCAGACCAACTGCCTTGAGACTTGAGACCCCCCACGCATGAAGCTGTTTTCCTTTTTTAAACTCAAAACGAAAGGAAAAAAAATCAGTTTTTGTTTTTGTTAAGGGCCCCCAAAGCAAATCTCCTCTAAAAGCCCCTCAAAACAAGGTCAACCCAGGCCATTGGAAGCACACCACAAACCAATAAGATCCTCTATTTGACCCGATTCTAAAACAAACATGATGATACTAAATTGAGAATCAAGACCACCTCAAATAAAATCTTCATAAATAGAAACTGTGCAAATTAAAACACTAGGAGTCTTTGTAGGAAGTCGCTGCTCGCTTTCTTTCACCTTTTTCAAAACAATATCCAGTTTGGATTCCTGTATTTATAATGTCAAGCATATCAAACAATGGCTCAGCAGCCAGCTAGGGATAACATTAAAATGAAATGTGACATAATAAAATCATTACCATATTTGCAACTTGTGTTCCCCTCTGCAAACGTGGGTTTGGTATTTTGGAGACTGTCCCCCCCTGAGAATCGTGCACATGTAAGTCTTTTGTTCAAGCAGCAATTACGAGTCATTTGTCATATGTCATGTTTGAAAATAAAAGTAAAAAGCTAGTTTTTTGAGTCCTTTACATCATGTTCTGCCTTATTGGATTCATTTATTTCACCTGTGAAGCACTTTGCAACTCTGTCTGTGATAAGTGTTATATGAATATTATTTACTTACTTGCTTACTTACTTATAAGCGTAACCGGAAGTGAAGTAACGTAACAAATGTCAATCATTTTACGTTGACATGCAAAAACCACTACCGTGGAAAACCATTCTGTGGGTCGTGTCAGAGGGAAGTAATAAAACATATTGGTCAAAACAACAATATGTCCAAACAAACACACAGTATTGTTGTTTTGTTCACCATTTTTAACACCCTTAGAATACTATAAAATTATGATGAATGTTGTGCTGTAAACTTTGTTTTAATGTTAACAAAGTTCATATGTGAGTATGTGTGTCTGTATGTGCATGCATCAGTTCAGGCTGCAATGAGGCTCAGTACTGTTTGGACATCCAAAGTAATCACCAAGATGTTACCGGTCTGCAGAGATTTCTCCCGATCCTCCTGATTACCACTTCACTGCCTCTTTCCTCCCCCAAATTCATCTTTGAGGTTGATGGTACATAGAGAATGTGATGATCTCAGAGGGACCACCGGCTCTGCATCCATCAACCTCTCCTCACTTCTACGCATATGGGTGTGTGCCTAGGAATAAATGTGTGTGCATGTGTCTGTGTGCCGGTGAGTTAAAAGATCTTTCTGAGTGCATTGTTGGAAGCTCTCTTCTGTATATAATCTTTTTTAACCTGCTTATAAGTGTGTGTAGTGTCAACCTGTTGGCACCTCCAGACTCCAGGGATGTTGCTGTGGCTGTATTCCGACCATTTTTTCACCACTGTCCAATTTCCTGTTCAAGATCTTTCCCAGCTCACTGATCATGTTTTCTCTTCTCTTCTATTGTCATAAATGTAGAGCAAATGCAGAGTTAGACATATCCAATCATTGGAAAAACAATATTCTACTTAATAGCATACCCCCTATACAAAATAAAAACATTCACTCTTCACCTGACCCACAGCTATCAAAGTGTCTCACGAACAGACACATTCATGCACAGAGAGTAAATATTTTTCTTTGCATACATCACCCATGGACTGGCAATATTTATCTGTACCGCAGCAGATATTTCATCTCCGGTGTGGGTACACAAGCACTGAAAACACTCGGTAATGCAAACACACACACAACACACATACACACTCCCTGTGGCCTCATCAATAAGCCATATTACTGAGCAGGTCTTACGGGAAGCCACAGTAAATTAGCGTGTCAACAGTTAACATGGGCTGCACTGACACACTCATTTACTAGTGGAATAGAGCTGAGACATGTTACAGACACACACACACACTCACAGTAGCAGAGTACGGATACATAGACAGATCTGTGACGCACACATACACACATGGGGCTGACAACATATATGTTCCTGTGTTTCTGAAGAAAACTCAGTGTATTACCCTGATGTGTGTTTACGTGTGCATGAGTGTGGACATTTGTTTCTATCATAAGATGTCTATGTGCACATTTCTGTGTGGATGCACAACTAAGTGGTGATAATCACAGTACAGCCGGTGGAGACTGCAGGGAGTCCACTCAGCTATTAGCAAGGACATAGAGGTGCTAGAGAGAGACAAATATATACACAGCCACAAACACACACACACACACACACAAGTGCAGGCATTCACTGATACATGGACACATACAAACAAGCAGTGTCCAGGAATCGCAGTGCGCTGTCAGAGCCAAACAGAGCCGGTGAAAAATGTTTGTCTTTCTAATAACTTTATTGTCTAGCTTTCACTCTTATCTCTCCATATCGTCTGTATGTCTGGCTTCCCTTTTGTTCTCTCTATCATCAAACTATCTTTACCTTCCTTTTACTCTTTATTTCCCTCTCTTTTACACTTTTTCTGCCTCTTTTATCCTGTACCATTTTCTTGTCTCCCCTTTGTCTGACTTTCTAATTTACTGCTTTCAACTACCGTATTTTATTCCTTGCCTCGTCTCTCTCTCTCTCTCTCTCTCTCTCTCTCTCTCTCTCTCTCTCTCTCTCTCTCTCTCTCTCTCTCTCTGTGGTCGTAGATAAGGATGTCCTCTCTGGATGTTCGACTCGGCTGGTAGCACAGCATCAGCAGTAGCAGTTAGCAGTTAGCAGCTTAGTGTTCCTCAGTGGGGAAATGACAGGTGCTGCAAAGGTGGCAAACTGACTCTGTAACTAGTCGTCTAAAGCTGTAATTGAAATGTTACTGCTACTTTTGGAGTAGGTATCAAAGTGTCTTTTTCAAAGGGACTGCAATTAAAGGTCCCATATCATGCTCATTTTCAGGTTGATACGTATATTCTGGGTTTCTACTGGAACATGTTAACATGCTTTAATGTTCAAAAACAATATTTAATAGCACTATTATTAATTAGCATTATTAAATAGCACCTCAAGCTGCTTTATTTAATATATTAATATATATTTGAACGTGGGTTTTGTAATTTAATGTAGGTTAAGGTTACATATCGTTGTTGAATTTGATGTATGTCCTCACAGCTGTTGTTTGACACATTTAGAAATGAAATGGCTTTTAGCTGAACAGTAATTATAAGTCTAAAAGATGAATGGCCATTGAGCTATGTTGTCAAAATTACCTTTCTAAGAGTTGCAGCTGAAATTTTCTTTGCTTATGTTTCTTTGGTTAAAAAAATGAATATCATTTTTATACTGAATGTGTTTTATCAAAAGAGGTCACTGACATTTCTGCGCTGCACTATATGGAGATAACTTTCAGTTTGTGTGTCCAACTATGTCAGGTCTTTTCCTTTTGAATTTTTGATGAAGGATAAATATGAGGGTTTATAAATGAAAAAGACAATCTGTTCAAACTGCCTAGAAGCAGTGAAAAGGTTATTGTTATGTTTAAAGAGCCTTTATTTTTTATAACTTTCCATTGCTTTCACAGGAGAGGTGGAAGTTTAACTGAAATCATGATCAAGTTCTGAATAAGATAAGTGCACATTGACGGGCTTTTCTTTTCATCACCACTCCATGTTATTGAATTGAACTATGTCATATTTTATTTTCTGCAGCCTGATTATTGCTCTTTTGTTCTTCTAGAATAGACTAAGACTAAGACTAATTCAACTTATAAAAGCCTTCTCCATCCCCATCTTTTTGTCCACCTTGAAGGTCAGCTTATCTAAGAAAGTATGTCCACCTCAACTTTTTCAACACAGTGGAGGGTTTGTTGTCCCACCCTGTTTTCTTTGACCACCTTAATCAAACACAGGACTCTTAAAGTGGCAAACAGCAGAAGGTTTCATACAAGGTTTCATTCAGACACAAAGTGAGGGCATCACTGATTACAGGAATTTCCTTTTTCCTCTTACTCTTCACTCTTTTATTATTCTAACTTCAGATCAGTTCATTAGCCCCACCATTCTTCTCTATTTAAGGCACCAGCAATAGGATTTCAGTAATTGGAACTAACTGTACTTTAGTGTATGGGAAACACACACGCACACACATGCATGCACGCATGCATGACCCACTACCTTCCAATTGCAGACAGTACAGTCATATGTATGGTGGTATTGTTAAAGAGAAACAAAAGACAGACCTGTTTATGGGCAAGTCATTCAACTGCAACACTGGGAGTACAGTGAAGCACGGGTCACTGGTCACCAGTATGTAGTACGTGTACACACACACACACACACACACACACACACACACACACACACATACTTTCAATGACAGGATGGAGCGTCTTCCAGTCCTTCCTTGTTAATAATGACATTATCGATGACAACAGCCTCAGGGACATATGTGAGTGTGTCTGGCTGTTTGAGAAGTGGATCCCTCAGGCTGTGGAAAGCACAACAACAGCGGTTCTTTTGCGGGGGAATCTCTTGTTGTCTTAGATGACACAAAGTGATAGGATTATCAGTAATGGCTTAATCACACCCATGGCACCAACACCCACACAAACACACACACAAAATGCGGAGACAGAGTGGTTTCTGATCATTGATAAGATGACGGGTCAGGAAACCTAACACTGATAAAATGGCCTCTAACCCCTGGCTGATTACAGACTGCATCGGTGGGTGTGTCATGTTACAGCATGGAACTTTTTCCTTTCTTCCTTTCTTCACCTCACTTTTATCTTTCCTCAATTGACACCCTCCACACCCCCTTTCCAACTCTTCCTCGTTTTATAGGAGGCATAGTTACTAGTTTCTACACACACACAATCAGATTTTTTGCACATAGGATTTCAATTAGGGAATTTAACACAGATAATTCAAGACTGTTGTAAGCTTGTTTTTGTCTACCTGGGGACTATCAGCTGCAAAGATTATGTTTGGCGAAACGGGAAACACACACACACACACGCACCTAGGTCTCCCATTGAGCCTGCACAGGTCACAAAGCTCATTTCCAAGCTTTTCTAAAGCTTATATACAGTACATGTGACATTTTCCTCTCCTATAGGGGACTGAAATAGAAAATATTTTGACCTTTGCGCAACCATACTCTGGATTGGAGGAAAGGATTAACAGTAGGAGTGAGACAGGATGGTAAATTGGCAAAACCAAGGAATAAAAAAAATGGCTTGTCTTTGCCGTATCTGCACATGATTTAATGCTAAGTGGTGCAGGGGTGAAGGAGATTGCAAGCAATACAGAGGATATAGAGGGTATTGAGGTTAAAATTGAAAATAAAAAATAAATAAATGAAGTGGCAGGCTCGGTGTCGGAGTACTGCTACAGGTACCAGTAAGGAGATGAAATAAAAATGAGGAAGTCCAGTTTAGTGACAAAAGGTTATAAGTTTATCAGAAGCCAGAACACATCACAGCAGTTCACGAGATAGAGTTTAGCTTTTTTTGCTAAAACAATAACAGTATCTGTGTTTTGCCATTGTACAGAACATGTGTTGTTTTATACTTGCTCTTTTGGCCTTCTTGTATTTAAAAATATTATTTCTGTTGTGTTATGGAAGGAGGCTGAAGCGGAAGTAAATGGGTGTGGGCTAACACAGATTAGTGAGCCCATCATTGACAGGGAGCACCAAATCCTGATGTTTCAGATTTCAAGAGGGGCACACCGGGTCCATGTGCTGGCCACAATTAGGCTGATACCACCTATTACAGAAATCCGATTTCTCGTTTATACAAAGTTTAAGCTTACTCAAGAATGCCGACTGTAACCAGGTAACCAGGCATGTAAACGCACTTACAGTTTTTTTTCAATTGCTAAACGACAGTGGTCACAAATGGAGCCACGTACAAGACTCTAATTACAGTCTGCATAGCAGCAGTTCATGTGGACCAAACTGTAGTTTTTGTTTTTCATTGCTTGAACACAGTTTTCAAAACTCTATCCCATGGCTTAAACCACAACCTGCACAACACTGCGGACCAATCGAGGGAAAAAAACTGTTAAAAGGTTTTAATTAAAAACAAACTATTGTTGGTCTGAACATGACCTGGAAGGCGTGAATGTAGAAAAAAAGAAAAGGGTGAAGCAGGGAAGCAGGCATGTATTGTTGGATGTAGGATGTAATCCTATTTTGCCTTCATCTGTAATTATGTACATAAATGTGAGTATATATTGCTTTATTATTATGCTATAATAAAATTGTAATTCAACCTGTGGCATACAGAAAGCCATGTGTTTGTTTGGAATACATACAAGCAGAAGTGGGAAGTAAGTAGGAGCTGTAATTTCAGACACTGTGAATAACTCCACCTACAGAAACCAAAATATAAAAATGACACACATGAGGATTACAACTGTGATGATCTGAATTAAGGAGGGAGTTACCAGGAAAAAGAACACAGTACAGTTGTAGTTATGCTTTTACCTTTAGGACAGAGTGAGGAAGAGGGAACGAGGACCAGAAAGGGGGGTGATATAATAATTTCAGTTACTACCAGGGAAAATCCTATTTTTGCAGTCTGATAGAGATAGAGGGACATGTGAATGGATGGAGGATTGAGGGAAAGGGAGGAATACACAGTTGCAATCCTATTTTTTCAGTCTGGTTCTGAGGAAAGATAGACGGATGGATTGTTGACTGGCTGGCTGGATGATGGACGAATGGCTAGCGGCACAGATGGCTAGATAGCTGGAATGATGGATAGATGGATGGATGGATGGATGGATGGATGCAATTGCTTCCAGAAAAATCCTATTTCCTTCAGTTGGTAAATTTAGCACCTGGAGTCCTCAGATTACCATAATAATCTACAATGAGGAAATAACCCGATTTTGGACTCAGGGTGTGTGTTTGTGCGTCTGCTTGTATGTGTGTGTATATTTTCTATTAACTGTGTTAATGTGTGTACTTGCATGTCTTCATCCAACATGTATATTATGTTTCTGTATCTGCTTGTGTGTGTGTGTGTGTGTGTGTGTGTGTGTGTATGTGTGTGTGTGTGTGTGGGTGGGTGTGGGGGGTGGTGGGGGGTCTGTGTGTACTGAGCAAGGAAAGATGCGAGAGGGAAATGAGGGGTTGCTGCTCCGGCCCACAAATTTGATTTGGAGCTGCTGCTTCCATGAGATGGTTGACCACATCCACCACCACCCCCTCCCCAACACACACACACACACACACACACACAGATATTAGCAGACACTAATTGATTGAGGAGCATTGGTTGATGGACAGCATCTGAGATGGGTGGAAGAGATAGAGGGGGGGTCCAACAGCTGTTTCATTTCCCAGACCTACTAAAGTGCGTTAACAGTCATCACTCACACATAAACTGATACACATACACAAAAAGCCCCCCCACACACACACACACACACACACACAGACACACACACAGACAAGCAGACACACAGACACACACGCGACCATGGGAGTGTAACATGTGCTGGTGTCAGGTCACCTTTAGATTGCTAACAGGGGACATGAGTGATCATGTCTGATCATTAATCCGTCAAGCTGAAATCTGGGCCAAACACTCATAGTTCAACCAATACTGCTGCAGGCGCCGTGACTGAACAATAAAAACATATATGAACAACAGTATTGTTGTCTGGAAAACATATTTATTTTTAAGATTTATGAGCTGAACTTCATTCCTAGGGCTGAACAAGTTTACTGTCAATAACTGTCTGCCCAAATGATTGACTGTCTTTAGTTATGTATAACACAATAGGAATATTTGTTTGACCACATGAGTAGGAATGAAGAATCAAGGCACATTTTTTAAAAAACAGAAAAAATTAAAAGCTTGTACTGACATGACTGTATTGTTAAAAAACTATATCTAAAGAGTGCATACGTCGCTGAAGTCAAAATGTTTCTTTGACTGCTATGTTAATCAGGTTTTGGATAAAGTAAAAATGGTTGTGTGTTGGTGTTGTGGGAAACCATATATCAATGCATTTTGCTAAATAACCAAGAAGTCATGGAGCAAATGCCATACATCTTCCTCTTTCTTTTTCTTGCTCTCACACAGAACATACATATCCTTATATACATATGCTCCCTTTGTCCTTCTTTGTTCTGATTATTATTTTCTGGTTTTCTGGTTTTTCCATTATTGCCTCTCCGTCTTGCTTTGTTTGTCCTGCTATAATTTTCCTCCTCTACCTCCTCTGCTCCACCATATTTCTCTATGTTTCACCTCTTCTATTATTTCTCCACCTTATAATCTCGCTGATATAAAGACACAGAAGCTGTAAACACCTTTGTCACTCACCAATTTGTCTATTATAAATAGCTCAGCCAGGAGAGCAGTCATAAAGGATTAAAAGAATAATACTATGAAGCTATGTGTACGGTGTGAGTGGTGAATGCATGTGCATACATTGGTTTGTGCATATCAATATTTTTGAACACTCTGCATATTAAAGACGTTTTAATGTATGACATATTGCATTATTTTCAATTCAATTTTCAATTCAATTTTATTTATAGTATCAATTCATAACAAGCATTATCTCGAGACACTTTACAGATAGAGCAGGTCTAGACCACACTCCAGAATTTACAAGGACCCAACAGTTCTAGTAGTTTCCTACAGAGCAAACAACAGTGCAACAGTGGCGAGGAAAAACTCCTTTTAGGCAGAAAATTCAGTCAGACCCAGGATCTTGGTAGGCGGTGTCTGACGACCAGTTGGGGTTACAATGAAGAGTGGCAATAACAGTCACAAAAAATAGTAGTAGTAGTTCTTTGTAGTAGTTCATGGCATAGCAGGGCACTGTGCGGCGTTACAAGGCACAGCAGGACGTAGCAGGGCACAGCAGGGCATAGCAGGATGTAGCAGGGCCCTGCAGGACGTGTAGCGGGACCATGGCGACAGCTGCAACCATGATTTTGGGGCCTCCCTGATCCAAGGAAACACGCTGGGGGAAAAAGAACATAAGGACTCCGGGGGATGACTCCATTTCTAGGACATGGATGCACATAAATGGAAAGTTAGAAAGATAAAGGAGTGAAGAACTCGGTGTGTCAAAGGATGTCCCCCAGCAGTCTAAAACTATAGCAGCATAACTAAGAGAGACAGGTTAAAGAGAGGAGCCTGGCCAGGCTAGAACTCTCTCCAACCGGATCCCATCCCTCTGTCTAGAGGAGATGGGAAGGGAGAGAGAAAAAGATCCATCCCTCTGTCCAGAGGAGGTGGACGAGAGAGAGAGAGAGAGAGAGAGAGAAAGAGACATCATCCCCCTGTCTACATCCATCCCTCTGTCTAGAGGAGGTGGATGAGAGAGAGAGAGATCCATCCCCCTGTCCAGAGGAGGTGGACGAGTGAGAGAGAGAGAGAGATCCATCCCTCTGTCTAGAGGAGGTGGATGAGAGAGAGAGAGAGAGAGAGAGATCCATCCCTCTGTCTAGAGGAGGTGGATGAGAGAGAGAGAGAGATATCCTTTCGTCTAGAGGAGATGGACGAGAGAGAGAGATAGAGAGAAAGAGAGAGAGCGAGACATCATCCCCCTGTCTACATCCATCCCTCTGTCTAGAGGAGGTGGATGAGAGAGAGAGATCCATCCCCCTGTCCAGAGGAGGTGGACGAGTGAGAGAGAGAGAGAGATCCATCCCTCTGTCTAGAGGAGGTGGATGAGAGAGAGAGAGAGATATATCCCTTCGTCTAGAGGAGATGGACGAGAGAGAGAGAGATAGAGAGAAAGAGAGAGAGCGAGACATCATCCCCCTGTCTACATCCATCCCTCTGTCTAGAGGAGGTGGATGAGAGAGAGAGATCCATCCCCCTGTCCAGAGGAGGTGGACGAGTGAGAGAGAGAGAGATCCATCCCTCTGTCTAGAGGAGGTGGATGAGAGAGAGAGAGAGATCCATCCCTCTGTCCAGAGGAGGTGGATATGAGAGAGAGAGAAATAATTAAATTTTATTTATATAGTGCTTAATCACAACAACAGTTATCTCTTTGCCTATAGCAGCGTAACTAACTATAAGCTTTGTCAAAGAGGAAAGTCTTAAGTCTACTCTTACTCATTATGAGTCCTTTGGGACTGTTTCATCCACTGTTTGTTGTGTGCTGCATTATTGGGAGGTGCATGTTACACAGATGTACATTGCCAAACCAATTAGTTAGTCCTTCTCAACTTTCAACTCTTTTTTCTGTAAATAGCCAAGCATACTCACTTAAAAACATTTCAAACTAAGAAAAAGTCTCACTTTTTTGAGCCTTGGCCGAACAGTGTGTAATTGGTTCATTGCTGCCCTTTGTGGCCAGTGGGGGAATAATTCTCAGGGACTGCCAAAACCAACCAAAGTTACACTAAAGTAGCATCAGCAACAAGGGGCAAAGATAAACCCAGTCCCGATTTGCCACAAATGAGGCAAAATAGACGATGCACCACAAAAAGGTGAGATGTAAGGGTTATTTCAAATATGTTCTAACTAACTAACTAACTGAATGAGTTCCCAAAGATATCTGCAGTTTCAGGATTTTTTTTATTACCTATTATTGTGTTGTTGGATGACATAAAACATTTTTACTTGGTTTGATTGACCCATTTTCTTTGTCTCTCTCTCAGTCTTGTCTGCTTCTTTGCTCTAAGCGGTCTGTCTCATAACTCTCCGATCTCCCTCCCATTTTCAATCCTCTCTGTTTTCCTTTAACTTTTCTGTCTCACAAGCTATGCATTGTTTTAGATAAGGGTAGATTTTGCAGATTTATTGACAAAACAAAGATTGATGAGAATAGAAAACATCACTGTTGCTCAACCATTTATGTTTCCATCTGCCTTTATTTCCTCTTTATAGCTCCGGACGACCTTAGAACAAGGCAGAGGATGAAATACAAAGGATTTAACGAAGCTTCTTTATCTCACTCTCTCTCTCTCTCTCTCTTTGTCTCTCAAACACAAATACACACACTCACACACACAGCTTCTCTATTTACAGCTCAGTTGTTTTAGAGCTTTTTTCTCACTCCAGAGTTTTATGGTGCTGTAATAAAACAGACAAAAGACAAATGGTCAGTGAAGAATTGCTTCTGCAGGGGGTGTTTAGTAGTCACTTAGTCTTACAGCTGGTCAGTTAGCCAGTCAATAAGTCAAGCATATAGTCAAATAGTCATTGCCCAAACCAGGTGGCCAGGCAGTCAATTCTGCAATTCACTCTACAAGGTGCCATTTAATTAGCAAGTCTAATAAGAAAAGCAAGATATAAACATAAAGGGGGAGAGAGCCAAATGTTCTCACAGAAACCTCACTGAAAAATCAGATCTTTTTGTAACTTATGAGACCCTGTTGAGGAGTGACACAACAAAGACACCAAAAACATACATTACCATACAGACCAATTTCTTCTCTCCTGCTGAAACAATGGCTAAGCCCAGATCCTAACAAACACAGTGTGTCTCTTGGTGTGACCCCCTACTGATGCCCCACTTCATCAAGACTAATGGGTTGTGACTACTAAAGACACACATCTGAGGACTGAGACACACACACACACACACACACAAAACACTGGGCTGATCTATCTGTCTTAATAACCTCTGTGGCCTCTATAACCGTTATATTTAGGTGAGCAGTGGTATAGTCAAAGCAATGCAACCCAGACCCAGAAATGAATTAATGGAAAAGTTGTTCATCCTATTCATCCATCTTGCCATTTTTTAAATTTGCAGTGGAAAAAGTGGAAGCAGAACAAACCCACAGTTTCTTCACCAACTGCTTCTCTCGAATCCCATGAGCCTTCTAGGCATGCTGGGAGATGTAGTCCCTCAACTGGGTTTATACTCTGACATGTTCTCTCTGTCAGTTGTTCTGCTAAGTCTCCAAACAAAAACACCACAGCTACAAGAAAAGTACATAAATAGTGTGTAAAGTATATAAATGGGGGAATATCCGTATGGATAAGGGTTTTTTTTGCAGAGGAAACTAACAGTCTTGTTTGCTTACACAAACAGTCTGGAGTATAGACTCATCACTAAGATTATTGAGAACTTGGATTCGTGGAAAAGCTCTCTCTTCAGCAACAAATTCCATTGCAACACTTTCATAACTAGAAAGGTTGCAGCAAAAAGCTGCTGTCACACTAGGCAGATGGCAAAGATCTAGTCTCACCTATGTTTTGGAGAAAACGTTGCACTTGAATGTATTGCAAAGACTACAGTTGACAGCCAACTAGCACGTTCTGCGCCTGCATGAGAGGAAACAACTCTCCATGCCAACAGGCAGTGGTAATCTATTCATCATTCTAAAATAGAAACCAGACCTACCACCCATTGCAATGATACATACAACAAAACAGCGCGTTCTTCTGGAATTAGCCAGGGGCAGCACAGAGCCTACACTCCCTCTGCCTCACTCCCCACCAGCAGGACAGCGGTTGCCAAGAGATGGCTAGCTAGCCTGTCCATCTCTCGAGCTGTCATTGTCCGTTCTTTCAGCAAAGACATCTGACTGTGGTGGGAAATAGAGTAGTATATTTTATATATTTTGTATAAATCTACTTGTAGAATTGCACTTAACAGTGTTGTTGTATTTGTTGTTGGTTTGACACTGAAACTGTAACAGCATGTGCAGAGATTGTGTGTAATCTTATAATATTTGTTTTCATTGAGCTGCCATCTTATAAAGATTAACATAAGTATAAAAGTGATGGTGGTAATCAAAAAGTCTGAGTGTTCTATCTTTGACCCGGCTCTTTTACAGTAATAGTGAATGGTGGGTGGCTGACGTTCCAGTGAGGCTCCCACTTGTAGCAAAGGGGAGCCTCTTCTTCACGCTGAGAAGCAGCCAAACACTCTCTCGCTCCCCCGACAAGATAACCAGCAGCGTTTTTAAGAACCTCGCCCTGCAACCTACTAACGTCTAATCTTCTTCCAGCATGTAAACAGCACCCACCACTCAGAAATGAGTGCACGATAATGGTATGCTTGGCAGGGTAGGAGCCCCGTAATGTATTCTGAGTGCCTCTCCCCAGAACAGGGTGTGGACTCGGCTCAGCCTCTTTCCCAATCAGTCACACAAGTGTCATTTGGCACAGGTGTGGTAACTTTTTCTAATGAGCCTCCATAGATCCCATCCTAGTTTTGAAAAATGGTCAGCAGACGTAAGCATTAAGTACATTTACTCAAGGACTGTTTGTTTTTTTTATTGAATTTTGAGGTACTTCTGAGTATTACCATTTTATGCTTCTTTATACTTACTTACTAATCCACTACATCTCCCAGGAAAATACTGTAATTTTGACTTCACTACATTTCACCTTCAGCTACTTTACAGATTCAGATTAATAATACTAATAATCAACAACAAATACTCCTACACTTTTGACTGGTACTGTACAGGTAAAAGCCAGTAAATTAGAATATTTTGAAAAACTTGATTTATTTCAGTAATTGCATTCAAAAGGTGTAACTTGTACATTATATTTATTCATTGCACACAGACTGATGCATTCAAATGTTTATTTCATTTAATTTTGATGATTTGAAGTGGCAACAAATGAAAATCCAAAATTCCGTGTGTCACAAAATTAGAATATTGTGTAAGGGTTACATTTTGAAGACACCTGGTGCCACAAAGTAATCAGCTGATTAACTCAAAACACCTGCAAAGGGCTTTAAATTGTCTCTCAGTCCAGTTCTGAAGCCTACACAAACATGGGGAAGACTTCAGATTTGACAGCTGTCCAAAAGGCGACCATCGACACATTGCACAAGGAGGGAAAGACACAAAAGGTTATTGCTGAAGAGGCTGGCTGTTCTCAGAGCTCTGTGTCCAAACACATTAATAGAGAGGCAAAGGGAAGGAAAAACTGTGGTCAGAAAAAGTGTACAAGCGATAGGAATCACCGCGCCCTAGTCAAGATTGTGAAAAAAAACCCATTCAAAAAATGTGGGGGAGATTCACAAGGAGTGGACAGCTGCTGGAGTCAGTGCTTCAAGATCCACCACCAAGAGACGCTTGAAAGACATGGGTTTCAACTGCCGCATACCTCGTGTCAAGCCACTGTTGACCAAGAAACAGCGCGAAAAGCGTCTCACCTGGGCTAAGGAAAAAAGAGCTGGACTGCTGCTGAGTGGTCCAAAGTCATGTTTTCTGACGAAAGCAAATTTTGCATTTCCTTTGGAAATCGAGGTCCCAGAGTCTGGAGGAAGACAGGAGAGGCACAGGATCCACGTTGCCTGAAGTCTAGTGTAAAGTTTCCACCATCAGTGATGGTTTGGGGTGCCATGTCATCTGCTGGTGTCGGTCCACTCTGTTTCCTGAGATCCAGGGTCAACGCAGCCGTCTACCAGCAAGTTTTAGAGCACTTCATGCTTCCTGCTGCTGACCTGCTCTATGGAGATGGAGATTTCAGGTTCCAACAGGACTTGGCGCCTGCACACAGCGCAAAATCTACCCGTGCCTGGTTTACGGACCATGGTATTTCTGTTCTAAATTGGCCAGCCAACTCCCTGACCTTAGCCCCATAGAAAATCTGTGGGGTATTGTGAAAAGGAAGATGCAGAATGCCAGACCCAAAACGCAGAAGAGTTGAAGGCCACTATCAGAGCAACCTGGGCTCTCATAACACCTGAGCAGTGCCAGAAACTCATCGACTCCATGCCACGCCGCATTAATGCAGTAATTGAGGCAAAAGGAGCTCCAACCAAGTATTGAGTATTGTACATGCTCATATTTTTCATTTTCTTACTTTTCAGTTGGCCAACATTTCTAAAAACTCCCTTTTTTTGTATTAGCCTTAAGTTATATTCTAATTTTATGACACACGGAATTTTGGATTTTCATTTGTTGCCACTTCAAATCATCAAAATTAAATGAAATAAACATTTGAATGCATCAGTCTGTGTGCAATGAATAAATATAATGTACAAGTTACACCTTTTGAATGCAATTACTGAAATAAATCAAGTTTTTCAAAATATTCTAATTTACTGGCTTTTACCTGTATATGATTTTTAAATTCTGCATTATAAGTACTTTGACTTTTGGTATAATTTTAAATACCGGACTTTTACTCGTAACAGAGTATGACAAGGTATTTTTCCCACCAATGGTGATGAAATACATGATTCAAATATTTATGGATTGTTCACCTATCTACAGTAGTGTGATCTGTGTGTGCGTGCGTGTGTGTGTTTTCATAAAACTTTTACAATTCTACAATCACTTTGTAAAAGATACTATTAAGAAGAGTGGAGTTTATGTCACAAGTTTATGTTACAAATCATAATCAATATGAATTATTGTTCCTTTTAGGTTTAGAAAAACTGGGCAAACACCAAAGCAAATTGATTTAACCTAAAAATGTTTTTTAATCATGTTGTCTTTATGTTTTGTCAACACAACTAATTTAGGTATAAGAATCAGAGCAGCACACTTAAATGAGTTGAAATTAAATGTATTTAACATAATGGATTTAAATGGAATTGAATTTAAATAGATTTAAATGAAGTGACTGAAATTGGTAGAAAGGGAAACAAGCCCTCGACAGGTGAGGAAGAACGAGTGTGTGTGTGTATGTGTGTGTTAGTTAATGTATTGTTAGGCTTATTTGGCCAGCAGCTTCCTGCAGAGACACATTGTTTCATTTCAATATCAAAAGGCTTTGAAGGAAAGCTTTTCAAATGGCACACTAATTGTTATAATGGTTTGTTCGTCTGCACCTCTCCTGCACTCGTTCTCCCCTCTCCCCTTTTACAACCTCCCTATTCTCCTTTCACAATGTATTATAATGACCTGCTCACATCTTCCTTTCTTTCTCTCGTTCCACGCACACATGAGCACTGATCTGTGAGTGACAGTTTAATGAGAAGTGCTTTTAAGGAGAGCATGCATCAATTAACACCCTCTTACAAACAACACTCATTTCTAGATGGGTAAGATTGTATGTGTTTGAATTAGACATAGAAACACACAGCAAATGATGTATAGCCATATTCATGAAATCAGTCACTAGCCAATGTCCATACTTTATGTATATTTATTTCCCTCTCTTTCAAACGCCAAAAGTCAGCCTTATAGACATATTCTGGTAAATAAAAATGTTAGTAATTCTCATAGCAAAGCACCCCACCCCCTCCCCCCCCCCCCAACAACAATGTATGCCTTTTGGTGTCATTCAATTACAATCTTTTTCAACCTGTTTTGCTTCCTCTGAGTATATCCACAGAAATTAGAACAAACAGATACTTTTGCCCATATTTTGTTTATTTCTGGAACACAGCTCAGAACATTGCCAAGCAACTACAGTTGCAGCAGCGTGAGTTATATAAACTGCAGTTGTGTAAACCAGTTGTGTACGTATGTATGTACGGGGGGTGTATGTACTGTATGTGTGTATGTGTGTGTGTGTAAGCGTCACTTAAACAATGGAAATGCATGACTTATAGTCAAGATTGTTTAGCTTCCAAAGAGACCAAAGCTGCAATTTTAAAATACATATAGTAAGTGTAAATGAAATTATGTAAAATAAGGCATCCTGGGTTTGAATATTCACCAGAGACATTCATAACGTAACTTCATTAAGTCCTAAAACAAGTTGATACAGAATATCCTCCAACCGATACGACAACAACATAAAAGCTCATAGTTTGGTTAAAATAAGTAAGTTTGTTACGTATTTACGTATGTTACATAGTGTAATGTAATGTTTTGGTTTCACACAGGACACGATCAGCTGTCTCCTTGTTGAAAATCCTGTTTGTTTGACCTATCCATCTACCCCGACTTCCTCCTCACGCAGACTTTGATGCTCTTTATATTATGTCACATGACTCCCTCCTTTGTTCCTGTCATAATTATTATGGCAACTAAAGGTCTCACAAGACAAAATGACGAATCATTCGTAGAAACTATAGCTGCAAAAAGTAATGCACTGTAATACGTGTGTATTCCACGTATTTTTTGACATGCGCACTACATTGACTGTGCAAATGGAGGACGTTGGGGTGGATGGGTGGGTAATACAACTTAGGCTTTCAAGCAGGGGAAACAGAGTTTGTGTCCCGAGGAAAACACATGACCAAATCATCCAAAAAATGCGTCTCCATTTCCCAGCCAGGAGTACTAATTTATGCGACCAGTGTTTTAATCAAAACTATGATATTTTTAACTCATAGTTTTGGGGCCTAAACATATCTATTGTCACCATATGGTGCTAAACTTAATTGCAAGGTTTGGTCACAAAACCTCTCTGCAGACAGACACAAACACCTGGCAAAGTGCTCAAAACTACCTCTGTGGTAGTTTCCGCTAAAGTAGGTGTCTCTAGAACCACATTTTGCCATGAAGACACACACAGACACACACACACACGGACAACATAAAACAAGTGTCTATGTTCTTCTGAATCTTAACACATGTAAACACACAGATAAGTACCAGGCTATATCCCCATAAGCCGGTCTATTTTTTTTTTAATGCAGATTTTAGGTCAAGATGACACATTCATGTTCCCAGGTTGAGTTCTAGAGACCTGGCTACAGTGGAGAACAGCTAAATCTCTCGTTGTCGCTTTGCTAAGTCTTCGTCAGTCAAATAAAAAATGGGAATCACAGCCAACATCTGGCCAGGAGTGGGAGAGACAAAGCTCAGAAATATTACAAGTTACTGTAGCTACTAGTCATTACCGCACTGATGATAGTGGTGGTGGTAAAATCATTATTTCATGAGATAATGGTAACAGAGAACATTAGAAGACACAGAAAGTTCAAACACCTAGCCGTCATTTTAAGATGTATACCATCTGGAGACTTTGGCGATCTTTAGGTAAAAACTCTGACTTAGTAAGGACGAAGGGCTGAAACGGAAAGAAAAACATTTTAATATCTAACTGACTTCATGTGAGCATACTCACACACACTCACACATGGGTGGCAGCAGCATAATGCCCCACTAATTAAGAAATGCTAACAGTCAAAGAGTAGCAATTTATGTCCAAAGACTCAAGACAGTTCACACTCCGTATCGCCTCCAAACAGTTTGCCTGTGTTGACTATGACACACCACATGATCAGAGCTGATAACGAGTCCTCTTGGGTCCACTCCAGTGTTAGACATATTCACACACAGACCTGAGACTTGCAGCAATAGAACAGCTTCCTACCTGGACCCAATTAGACTGAATATCATTTGGTCCTGGTTTGAGTCTCAGTTACCAGGAGTGGATCAATGAAACTTTACACATAATTATACACTTTGACATTCAATTCAATACAATACAAACACTTGCAACCCCCCCCCCACACACACACACACACACACACACACACACACACACACATTTTACCTTTGGGGTGGCAGTAGCTTGGGACTTGGCTTGGGAACCAGAAGATTGGCACTTCAACTCCCTGCACGGACGTAAGGAGTGGGGAGTAGTAGCTGAAGTGGTGCCAGTTAGCCTCCTGGGCACTGCCGAGGTGCCTTTGAGTAAGGCACAGAACCTCCAACTGCTCGGGGCGCCATCCTGTGAGGCAGCCCCTAGACCCCATACATAATGCATGTGTATAGGTCCTGTTTGTGCAGGTGTGTATTTGGGTCTGTGTGTAGGGTTCTTTCATTAAGCCACTTCACAGCACAGCCTAAAAAATTAGGCTGTGTGTGTGTGTGTGTGTGTGAGAGAGAGAGAGAGAGAGAGAGAGAGAGAGAGAGAGAGAGAGAGAGAGAGAGAGAGAGAGAGAGAGAGAGCGAGAGAAGGGTAAGCAACACTCAAAGACGACATTCAATCTTTGAGGCAGTGCTTTTTCTTGTGTGTGTGTGTGTGTGTGTGTGATTTGAGAGGAAGCAAGATAACAGGCGCCACTAAAAGCTTCCTTACTCTCACACACTGTTGCTTGTTTATTAGGGTCACGCGTTTGTGTGTCGTACTTTGTGTGTGTGCAGTCTGAGCGTATGACATCCTGGAACAGAGTGGGAGGACAGACAGAGAGCGAGGACACTGAGAGAAGTCACTAGAGTGTCAAAATGACAGAAGGGAGGAAGAGATGAGAAAGACGGAGAAAGCAGCAGATGAAAAGTGGTAAGAGCAAAAGTCAAGTATTTGAAAAAAGGAAGTGTGTGTGTGTGTGTGTGTGTGTGTGTGTGTGTGGGAGAGACAAACAATCCCTGATCTCTCTCTTTAGTTCCCAACTTCTCTAAGAAACGGGTCTGTTTTCTTTCCTGTCATGTTGAATGCTGGAACAGTCCCCGCTCATCCAGCCCTCTGACCCAAGTTTTTTATTTGACTTGGAAAGAGACACACACACACACACACACACACACACACACACACACACACACACACACACTACAATAACAACAACAACCAACAACCAACAACAAGTAAGTTTTACGTTTGAGAATAACTGGATTGAATAGGAAGAGAGGGAAAATGTATAATCCAGCCAAGATACATTTTGCGGTATTTAACATATTTTTACACAATTTAGAGTAGAAATCATTCATTTAAAATGTTAAACAATAACAATTGTCAACAACTAATACTAGGTACTATTTGTTCTGGCAGAAACGGACCATGGCTGAACTGCAGCTGCTGGTTTAACTTCTGAAATAGATGATTTTTTAAATGTTTTGGCTTCTTTCAAAGTGTGTTTACAGGCTTTGGCAGAAAACCAAACAGATAGGCAGCGGGGTCAGTAAAAAAAACACTTTTCATTCAACTACTATTTTCCTTCCAACACATACACACTCTTAAGAACAGAACAGTTAAATTGCTATTTTCACTAGTGTTAGACCGATTGGAAACACTGTAAACAGTGTGAGTCCTGCTTCACTCGTTTCTGTCTATCCAACTGTCCAAATGACTTTTATTGACTTCCATTTAATCACTGTTGAAGAAAACAGCAATGAACCTGACATTCCTGGTACTGTTCGTGTATCCAGAACGAGCCAAAGAGATGTCTTTAACAGATATATGCAGACCATAGTAAAACGTAGTGATATAAACATGTTTAAAAAGCAGGGTGATTCCTGCTCTTTCTCAAAAGGAAACTCACTGCCATTACAATCCTTTGAAGAGGTACTCTCACAGTATAGGATTGCACTTCCATTAGGTAAGGGGACTTGCGAAGGACAGACTAAAAAATATCCAAATCAAAACAGCAGAGTCCAACACATCCTGACTGTAAGGGCCGGACTATGCCAGAGAAGAACTTGTTCATATGACATGTTTTCCGACCATGTTGGAAATCAAAAAGCGTTTCCAGTTGTTCCAAACTGGAAGGCGGAGTGAAAAGACAGCCTTCATAGAGGGGAGACAGTGTTCAATATCGTTTAAATATGGGGGATACAATTCCAACCATCTCCTGACTCAAGGTACAGGTCCCAAAGGACGGGTATAGTAAATATTAAAATAATATACCAGACGCATGTACTAAGTGTATGTAGTGCATGGATGTGAAGGAAGCTTGAATCATTGTAAATGGGAATGCAGGAAAAGAATGGGATGTGATGTATGTGATGGACAGAACCACCAGGTCCCTCTCAAACCTGAGAGTGTAACTAAGTACAAGAACTTGTAATTAAGTACAAATTTGAGGTACTTGTACTTTACTTGAGTCTTTCTTTAATGCTACTTTCTACTTCTACAAAACACATGCCGTTTATAAAATACAATATTTTATACTAAACTAAACTACCCAACATAACGGCCTACAGCTGAAATGATTAGCTGATTAAACACTTAGTTGATTGACAGTTTTGATCATTTCCGCAGTGTTGAAATTGTGAAGATTTTTCTTACTTACTTGTAACACTTACTTACTTAATAAACACTTACTTGTACTTACTTGAGTATTTTTACTGTGTGGTATAGTACTTTTTAATTAGGTAAATTAATACTTCTTCCGCCACTGGTGATGTGTATCTTGCATGCAAAATTGCTCTTTATTGGAAGAAAACAAAGTTGACTAAGTATTAAATAATGGATTAACAAATGACATCATGTATAATATTTGGGAAGATAGTAATATACATACTGAAAAATATACAAAATGTGTTTGAGGAAATCTGGGAAACTTTTACATGGAAATGCAAAGGTTAGAGATACCTGAGAGAGATGTTGACCTCAGGAAGACTTGTCCACTTTGTGGAAGCTAATGTGGGTCCAAATAGAGAACACCTTAACATAAGACATCAATCTTATAGTGTCTTGAATATCTCCTTTGGGACAGGAATGCCATTGAGACTACTACATACCTACCTATTCATCTTTTGTTAGTAATATGTTATTGTTAGTGTAATGCTTTCACTATGTGTTATTGGGATGGGTCTGGGCAAGTGGAAAACTAATACACATTGCTTACAAAAAAGAATGGGGACAAAGGTAAACATTTTTACAATAGACTCTACTAGGAGACAAAGTCACAAAATAGTAGCGTCAAAAATGAAAAGATAAACAAAATCCAATCATGTTCCAATTTTTTAGTAAGTTACAGAAATGGTTGGATTCAGTACCCCCCTCTTTCATCACAAAGTTCCTATTTCTACTGGCAGCTTAACTGTGACGAGTAAAGACACCTTTCTATTGGAAATTGGTTTGAGCCTCCTTTGAAGTGTGTGGCTGAAATCTTGACAATTTAAAACCATTTGCTAATAAATTCAGTTCTACAGTTGGACAACTAATCAATATTCATTACTGACTGAAAAGTAATAAACGGCACCTTTCTGCAGCACGTTAAAGCTAAAATGCCAAAAATAATTTCAAATCTAAATCATCATTAGGGTTCAGCCAGAGAAATGCATGTTTACTGTAAACTGGAGCTCAGTGTAAAGCATAGAGCAGAAACAGCTGAGAGAGATTAGGGAGAGTGGCTGGAGAAGAATGGCTCATTACTGTGTGTGTATGTGTGTGTGTGTGTTTGTTTATAATTATTATTCATGTGGAGTTGCTATGATACAACGGAGCCAGCTGGGGAGCAAGCGCTCCGCTAAACCTTTGTTGCCCTTCCTCATTTATTAAACACACACAGAAATGCATGCAAGCAAGACCCCAAACACGCAAATTAGACAACTCTGTCTACCTATCTTCCCGAGCAACACAAACACACAACCCTTCGTACCCTCGCTCATGTTAACATCTAGTAAGTGGCTTTCTCTCCGCCTACACACTGCTTGCTAAGGTGGAGGGCATCTAAAACACTGGTGCACAACAATGTAAAGCAATGCCAAAAACAAATCAACATAGGAAGGAATGGATATGTAATCATTCATGTTATCCAACACCTTCCTGACAGTTGATGTCCAGATGGTGTAGTATTTAAGGATCTCTATAATGTAAATCAAAACAGGATAAGATGACTTATTGATTTTCTTTTCTGTGAACAGCAAAGACAAAAGAGATAAACTGAGAAAAACGGTGAGAGATGTTGTTTTTGAAAGATTTGGACCTTAATATGACACAAAATAGCTCAACATACATACTCACAGTGCTTAAAAATATCTGTGGTGTTTGTTTTTTTTAGCTTTTTTGTATCTTTGAAATGTAAACGTGTTTTTTGTGCAAACTTGAGTTTCTAAAAGGATTTATTGGACTGAGGACAGTAATTTATTGTCACTCACTGTGGCAATACACCTTTTCTGATTCTGATTCTGAGGTTGAAATGTGACACTGGACAAAGTTAGTTATGACTTTTTTTGGAAACAACAAGAACAAGAGAGCAACATTATACCTAAATGAAAAATAAAACGTTCTGTAAGTGTAAATGTTCTGTAAGTGTGTTTGTAGGAGTAGGATGATCAGTCAGGAGGCAGCAAGCAAGATGTACTGTAGGTCAGAGCAGTGCTACAGTATAAGGAAACAGAGAAATGAGATGTCACTTTGTGTCAGACAATTTGATTATTGAGTTACTCATCAAACTGTTCTGGTGTCTATATATTTGATGTGCCCAGAATGTCACTAAAAAGTCAAGCCAATGTAGAAGTGTCTTGAACCTTCATTCTCTGTAATGGCCAGCAGGGGGGACTCCACTAGTTCCAAAGGAGTACGATTGTATAGAAGCCCATGAGAAAATGACCCTACATCATTTTCCGTTTTATTCACTAGTCAAAATGATCATACCAATTAATATCACATTAAATGAGAATTACGGATGGACCTTGCTAACTGAGCTAGCTAGCTAGTGCTAGCGCCAGCTATTGCCTAGTGCTAGCGCCAGCTAGTGCTAGCGCTAGAAGATAACTTGACTCACTCTCCTACCCAAATATTGTCACTCCTGGATCCAAAAAACCAAGACGGCAATTGCCTAAATATAAAACTTGATGTGTCTACGTATGTGACGCTTATTTCTGTCTCACACGTACTTTCACATTGGACATTTTATATCTAAATTAAACCAAATGATAAAGGGATATGTTTATTAAATCAATCAAACAGGTAATCAAAGTCCAATAGAATACTTTATGGATACCCGGGGATCCTACAGGAAAATTTTAAATCATGCATCTATAACTAAAACATGTTAACTGTGTTAATCTAAATGTTTTAAAAGTGTGCATTTATTTTCTTAAAAACTTTAGAGGCTATGAAGGAAAACAACTAATAAGAGCACAAACCGGTTCAGACACTGAGCTGAGCTCAAGCAAAACAACGGAGAGAGAGACAGACCCTCCACAGGTGATGACCGCTTTCTGGGCAATAGCACGGGGTTCAGTTCAGAGCAACGGTGCATGACCTGTCTGGACACACAAACACACACACACACACGCACACACACACACACATACACACACACCGTTCAGGCGCTGGTATCAGTTAAGGGTTACTGGGCAGGATTTGAACCACATCTCTAGCTACCACAGGTTTGTGTGTGTGTGTGTGTGTGTGTGTGTGTGTTTGTGTGTGTGTGCTTGTCCCTGTGGCTGTCAGTAAATGTTTGTGTATGGGTGTGTGTGTGTGTGTCTGTGTGTGTCTCGCAGGGCTAACTTAACCTGCCCCTGCTATCGATACTCTCAGAGTGTCACACACGCCTGACTGACCAGCTACAGGAAAGAGGAAATGAGAGGATTTGGAGTGTGACATTTGGGCCTGCATTTAGGAGCGTGTACAGCTCTGTTTGTGTTTGAGTGTAGGACGTATTTCCTTGTCAGTCTGGTTGGTTGCAAGGGTCAACGAGTTGGTCTGTGTATAGCATGAACAGGCAACCAAGCATTCATTCTTGTCTCATTTCTTCATGGGGAGCGTTTGTTTCAGACAGAGAAGGTTCAGTGTATGTCAAAGCAGTAGCAAGTAACTCTAGGAGGTGGAATAAACTGAGGAGAAGTGGAAAGGGACAAGAGTCGATGAAAGGAAAGAAAGGCAAGGAAGGCTGGACGGGGTTAAAAGAGAAGGAGGAGAGCTAAGTGAAAAGAAGGTAGAGAAAATGAGGAGAATGGGTAACTTTAAACAAAATCTGGATGAATGGAGGCAGCTGTGCCTTATCCAGATGTGTAATTATCGGTATGCAGGGTAGGCAGTTGCTTACGGGCCCGGACCATTCAGGGGCCCGCGTGACCGGAAGATATTGATTGACAGCCGTTGCCCACTATCACATTTTCATTACTGGCGACAATCCCAGCAGTCCCACATGCACTCTGAGAGCCACTGGCCAAGCACGAGTGAGAAGAATGGGTCAAATTAATTTCCTTGTTTCTGATATGAAGACGAGACGTGTGTGACTCGAACATCTCACATGTAGCAACAAAACGTCCAGTAAAAGACAAAACATTTCAGACTGTCCTGCCAACCTGTATACTATATACTATATTTAAATTTAAATGTATGCTGAAGCTGCTGCTGTTTCACTCGGCTCTCTGCAGCGAGTGGGGCTGCTGCTCCGCCCCCCCCAACGACTGATGACTGACGAGCGTGTGTACACACACACACACACACACACACACACACACACACCATTTTCATATTATACCAACATTTGCAGCATTCTGAGCCTTTTTGGCAAGGTTCCTAGGAAATCTCAGCCCAGAGAAATTAATTAATAGTAATAATTATTATTTATTTTTAAAGAACTATACAAAGATACTGCAACTTTTTTTGCAATGTTCACTGTCTTCAGCAACTTCATTGTAACAAACATACAAACGACATTGCAACTTTTAATGCATTTTTTTTTCACAAAAGCTCATGCAAAATCAGACATTTTGGGCCGCAACAACCTTAGAAAAGGCCGTGAACCCTGGAGGGACTGCCCTTTTGTGTTTTTTCACCAGCGTTTTGTTGTTGTTGTTGTAGTGCGAGTAGGCTATTCCTGATTTTGTTAGTCATCTCATCTCATATGCTGTGTCTCTATGATCAGAACCTGTCCTGTTCATGGTAGCCGACTCGTGGAGAGTTGTCATGTGCTGTAGTAGGGGGGGCCATCTTGATAATCCTGCTTAAGGGCCCGGTGTTGGCTCGTTACACCACTGGCTTTATCATTGAGATTTAATAGCATTCAAATATTGACAGTGGATGGAAGCACCATTTATGTTCTTCATGTGAGATTTTATTTTTCTTATTTTGGGCACTTTATGCCTTATCAGATAGCTGACATTAGATAAATGACAGGAAAAAGTGAGGGGAACAGAGAGATGAAATGCAAGAAAGGATCCTGGCTGGACTGAAACCAGGGACGTTCAGGTTCGTGATCGCAGCTTTAACCCCTGGGCCACTTGGACATCCCTCAAAATGAGTAATAATACCTCAGGACTGAAATTGGATTGGAAGTATTGGAATGGGATTTGGATGGGAAGTGATCCGTTTAAATGGGAGGAAATAGGATAAAGCAGGGGAAAGAAATCACTCCTCCATCCCTTCTGATAACAATCACTTTCAATATAGTTTCAATTGTAAAAGGGTGGTAAATTAAACATTCTTATGCAAACTTTCCTTAACGGCATCTAAAAGGGATTTCCGAAATAAAATTAAAATAATAAGAGTTAATAACAATAAGCCTCCAAGGTGTGATATGTTGTCCATACTGCACAAGGCAAACTTAAAAAAGCATAGCAGATATTTTTTTTATTTGTTAACACTAATGTTTGGAAAGATTTTATTATATCCTGTCCATTAGATAGTGTGAAGTGTTTCAGAAGGTCTGACTTTTATTCTTTAATGAAACAAAGGTGACTACAGGAAGAAGCACATCTTTCATTTTCTGTGTCTGGAAATGTCTTCAAAATGTATCAATGCACAAATTTGAAGTAAGCTACAAAGTGATATTTCAGGCACAGCATGGGCATTATATGAGGTTAAATAAACATTGTATTGCTCTAAATAATTGTTAAAAAGATCAGAAAACACAAGTGCCTGATAAAATTCTAAAACCTGCAACGTGTATGGAGTTGTGAGTGGGTGCTTTTATATGTATTTCAAATCTTGTGTAACTTTGCATATTTTATGGATAGTGTGTGTAGGCGGGATCCAAACACGCAACCCAAAATGTAAAGTTAGAGGAGATGCTTTTTAAAATTAAGATTCATGAACTGCCTCCTTCCCAATAGTTACAGCCATTTACCATCATCAGGGCATTTTGTCTGAAAAAAGGCCAAGAATCAAAGTCAGCGCTGTAATATTCAGATTTTGGTCCTAAGTGAGAGCGTGAGGAAGAGAGAAGGCATTACAAAATGAGAGTGAAAAAAGTACTAAAGGCAAAAGATGGAGAAAAGAAGTAAATAAAGAAAGCCAGAGAATGTGAAGGGTTCTTTGAGGAATTGGTTTGGAATGAGCGCAGAGTGCTGGAGAGACCAGTAAAAACAAACTGGACTGAAGCATTTATTTACACTCTGCTTCTCAATTAAGTCAAATAGGCCACTTTAATGAGGCTGACATTTCAACATTATAATGAGATAGCTGAGAGTCCTTCTGCAGGATGTGCAAAAACTGTGTGTGTGTGTGTGTGTGTGTATGTTTGGAAATATACACACACGTGAAAACACACACCCGTGGCACACAGTTTGTGTATGACTCCATTTGTGTATAAAGATGTTTCGTTTCATGTGAGTTGGTGCACGCTTGCACACGTGCGTTTATTCATATTTTGCCGTGCTATCCCAATCCTCCATCCCTTACCTCCCCTGTCTCCACCACGTTTGTATAAACAGAACAATCTGGAAAGCTTCAGCGGCTGGCCCGGGAATGTTAACAGGCTGGTTGCATCGTAACATTACACCTACAGGAGTGTGTGGGTGTCTGCAAGTGTGAGTGAGGGAGTGAAAGAGGCACAAAGAGAGAGAGAGGAGGAGGAAGGTGGAGTGTGTATATTGGTGTAATAGCGCAAAAGAGAGATTGGCTTGATGGAGAGAGAAGGATGGAAAGTAAAGGTTTGTTTCCCCTGTGCCCTGTGTGTGTGTGTGTGTGTGTGTGTGTGTGTGTGTACATACTGCATGGAATGCAGCACTTTAGAGCGCAGGGAAACTCCCTCTGTGGTAATGTTTTAAGCAGCTAATAAACTCTGATGGCTGAAAGGATGAAACCCTATCCACACCAGGTGAAAACTCATGCTTCTCATGCTTTTGTATATAAATGTGAGAGTGAACACACAGATTCCTCTGTGCGTATGTGCGTTTGTTCCTGCGTTCAGATATATGCACATATGTTCTGTTTATGTCTCTGTGTGTAAAATGCCTGTGTGAAGGATAAAAACCTGATTCTCAGGGGAGCATGTAGGCTGTATGTTTTAACACAGAGCAGAAATCCAGCTGAAAAGATCCAAAATATGAGGCTATGAAAAATAAGCATCCATAATTGGACACCTGGCATAGTTCTCATCAGCTTGCATGGGCAGACAGTGTCAATTTGTGGGTATTAAAAAAGAGTTTTTATGTGTGAAAGTCATGAAACAGAAATGTAATTACTTTTTCCTACCCGTACCTCCAAAATCTATGATTTCTGATATGTAGCAGACACCTATATTTGAAAAACATCATCACTCCGCAAACAGGATTCAGTAATCAAAGTTGATGGAAGGGGCATCTGTGTCTGTCTGAAATTCAAAGGGCTTATTTTTCCTTTTAAACATTTGTCTGTTCCAATAAGCAATCATTTTAAAAAATCTGTTTATCACAGCAATTGGGAATGTTTTCGTTTCCACAAGCCACAAACTGACTACATTTGCACGACTTAGCAACACACAAAAAAATAATAATCTTGAGCTACCCTTTTTTTTCTTTCTTACCACTACATGGAAGTATGAGTGACTATTGAGTGACACACAGAGAAGACACTTAGTTTTAATTGGACAACTTGTTCTTAACATACCTGTCAGGCTTGTTTATGGTCCCTGTCTCTTATCCTCTGGACTCTGTCTTTGCTCTGCATGTGTGTAAATGCATGTCTAAGTATTTGTGATGACAGGCGTGTGAGAAGTCTAACAAATGTGTATGCATAACCACAAACATACACACGCACTTGCACGAAGTCTTCCAGAAGACTGATGACTCTCCATTCAGACCGCAGTGGAAACCTTCATTCCTTCCTGCCTCTACTCAAAGTCTTCAGTACGAATAAGGCAACGTTAGTCCATCATCACACACACATGCAGGATTACAAAATAAACCCTCAACAAGCACATGTAAAACATATTGCTGTAAATTATTTCTTAATATTGCAAAACAAAAAGTGTAGACAAAATAAGAGTTTAAGGATCCTCCTTTAGGCTCACCACTGTGTGTGTCTCTCTCTATAATTTGATCAGTCACATTATCACATTGCAACATTCATTCAAGTGAATAATGGACAATTGCTCCAGAGAAAATAATGTCACACTTTGCTTATTAGCTTATTTGCATTTCAGAATCAGCTCACAAAGCAGAGCTGCGATGGATGCCACGTGGAAAATTAATTAAGTCCCTGTTGACTATAGAAAATGTTTCTCAGTATCATCAGTGCTCTTAAATGCTTGTTGCAAATCTAGCACTTTAAATTATCTTATGACAGTGGAGTGTAAAACGTTTATCCATGGAGACAATGTTCTGTGTGTGTGTGTGTGTGTTTGTGTGGTTGAGCACTGATGAATATTATTTAAAAAGCTCTCTGGAGCTCACTCCATCTCAAATGCTTTTAGGCTCCACAGATTAGTTCCATATCAGTTTCCATGAGAAAGAGTGGTGCCCATTGCCAGCGGCCTTTCATCATAGCACACACCAAAACGTGGTTTGGCACAAGTGAAGTGGCTTTGTTGCCGGTTTTACCCAAATTCACCAAAAACCCCACGGCACGTCCTCTTCTCAAATCAAAGCACACACTCAGAGCTTACAGTTGATCCACATAAGGATTGTCAACAAAAACGAGATCCTAACCTCAAACACACTCTGATCTTTCCTCTGCAACCTCATTGTTCTTTCTCGTCAATGGCTTATTTTTTCCCGTAAATTGTTGTTTGTCATACTTACATGTCCCAACACAACAACAGTTTCTAGTAATCTCTTTCACACTTGTTCATACAAATGGACACACACAGAGATACAATAAAGATGCCTGAATCTCGTACATACAACACTAAAACCGCTAATCTGGCTTGGTACTATTTTCTATTCCCAGTAGTGCTGTACCATTGCCATCTTCTCTGTCTGTAAGATTTTTCCCCACATCCACATTAACTCTACAATGTCTACAACCAACACTGGTTTTAAATACAGATGATTTTTAAGCTATGAAAATGTAATGGTGTAGTTTTTCATATTTCATTTTAAGTTAATGTGACTAACTGGCAAAACAGCTCAAAAAAATAAAATCCTTCAAAATGAAAAGTTTAAGGTCATGTTAATTCATAAAGCCCTTTTGACAAAACATGCTCTTCACATTGACACAGAGTAACAAATAGACAAGGGGACTGTAGTGGCAAATGGTCTTCAGATTGAACAAAACAAACTAAAAACTCAATGTTCAACGACAACTGAGGCACTGAAAGATTTTACAGAGAGATTAAAACTTTCATTGTCCAGGCAGATATGGCATTCTGTGAGCTTTATTAATAAAATTTCTCGGCATACAAACATTTCACAAGAAAGATCAATGGCGTCTCTAGGCTCTGGTAAATATCCATCAGCCCTCCCCGGTGTCTACCTCCCACATACCTGTTCACCTCTGTATGGAGAATACACCTGGTGGCTAAGGTGGCCCCGTCCCTTCAAAACAAAAGCACTAAAACTAACCCAAATAAAATACTAATGATAAACTTATATGTAGCTGTATGATTCAAGCAAAACTGAAATTAAATAAATCAAATAATTAACTATTATATAACAAAATAATGAATAGCTCCAACAGGGACCTTGTATCCTCTAATTTTCTTCTTAATTGAGCTGTCCATGTAACTGTTACGGCTCTCTTCACATTCTGCAACAAAAACACTGAAATTATAGGTGCTTCACCTTGTCTTATTTTTGTCTATGAATGCAATGGACAGAATGGCATTAACAAAGACAGGCAAACCCAGAAGACTGTATAGTCTATGTGATACTGTATGTGTGTGTGTGTTATACTGTATGTATGGTTACAAGGCTAAGCTGGGCTTGTATAACAAAGACACCGAGCTACTAAAGGCTAGCCTTGCCAGTAATCCCCCGGCCACCTTTTCCCTGCGTGTTGCATTTAGAGAATGAGACTAAACTTACCTGGATGAGTGTATGTTTTTCCTACTTCTAGAGGGGTTGTGCTGTGTTAAACTGACTCACCCAGCTGTTGTTTCGTTTTCCATCTGAAGACTGCAGCTTGCTTCAGTGACAAGCAAGTCCTCGCCAGGCCAGCCGTGCTCTTCCTTGTTGTTTTAGTAGGTGTATTTAGAAAAGTTATGTTGTGGGAAAACAAAAATAGTTATATTTAACAGATATATTTAAGAACCATGTTCTACTGAACTATTTGTTCAAAAACCTACAAAAAGTTAAGCACTGTAATTTGTAAGCATTGCATTTTTTGTCTTTGCCATTTGCACCACATTGACTGCTGCTGTATAGGAACACTGCTGGCAGCATAGGGAGGTGGTTGGGGTGGTTGGGCGGTTGGGTGGGTGTCAAATCACAGAACGTCCAAGCCATGGAGCAGAAAAACTAGACTTTTACCCAGAAAATGCATGTGTTTTAATCCAAACCACGGTCCTAATCCTAATCTTAACTAGTCGTTTTGATGCCCTAACTTTAGGATTTAAAGAAATCCAAACTATCCCTTTATATTTTGCTAACTATACAAGCCTGCCATAACATTAAGGGTTTTGCATCCATTCTTCTGCAAAGGTGCCATGTTGCAAAAACCGCAGACAGAGGGAATTGCCAAAAGGACGAGTGTGTGTTGTTGTGTGTCCAGCAGAGACGTCTGAGAGCCTAGTTTATAAAGTCAATGAAGGCAGCAGGGGCACCTGAACCAACAGTGAAGAAGTAGCCCACGTCTGGCTAGTGGGTCCACTGTTGGTTAAACGTTAACTCACAATGTAGAGCACAATGTTATTAATCTCCACTTACATCATGCAGAGGGCATTTTGTATCAAATCATGAAGTATTGTTACTGTTAAATGTAGTCTCATGAAAGTATGAGATAACCCATAAAATTATTACAAACGTTAGACACGCACACACACACACGCAGACAACCAAATCGGCCATGAAGGAAAACAACAGCTAATCCTCATCCTGCTGCACCCTTTATCCATGTTTAGCTCTTCCTTCCATCCCTCACTCGTTCCGCAAACCGTCACTTCTCATGCCAGATTTAGAGCGATCATCCAAGTATCTACAGAAGCACAGGTTTCAACCTCAACTGTTGAAACTGTGTTTGACATTTTGCACATTGTTTCACAAATTTTGCAGAGAAGACAGCTACAGCAAGACAGAAAGAGAGAAGAAAGTGGGTGACATTTGGAGGCTCCTGACCAGATAAACCCTTCTCCCATTCCCTCCATCTCCTCCTCTCTGCCCTCACTGTTCTATTCCAGTCTTTAAAATGGGCTTTAGGAGAGAATCTGTCCACCAGTTCACCATGCCAGCACTTGGAACTTAGTCAACTTATGGCAATACCAGCAAGCTCATAGTCAGACCAAAGCCGGGCTGGCCATCTGGAATTTTGGGAGCATTGGAGTGATGGCAGAGGAGCCTGTTCAAGAAAACAGCTTTAACAAAGTCACTTAAACTTGAACTGTGACTTGACCATTATTGGAGTGGTGAACTGGAGTCTTTGGTTCCAGAACAGGTGATTAGAGTTAGTTTAAATTGCCTCTGAGTGTGTGTTGAATACAATTTGCTCTAATATAATTCACAAAGGCAATTAAGGGCAGAGACTCTGTTTCATCCAGTGGAGCTCGGGATATTAGTGCATGCTTCAGCACACTGTGTACATATCTTGTCTTTAAGAAAATACTGACTGAATTTGTAAACTATATTTCAATATTTTCACCTTCTTTTACATATTTTCAATGTTATGCAACTTGTTGTTTTATTATTCTTGCACTATTTTTCAACCAGTCTGTCCCTGCTCATAAAAAGTAGAATATCCTTGAGTGCGGCAAGTTTAATTTGGATGTGGATTTTTGAACGGGCAACACTGATTTTGATAATGAACAACTAAAAACGTTACTCACTGGACCTTTAAAGGAGTGGCACCAGATCCTCAGTACAGCCCATATTGTATGTTATTAAAGAATAAGTTAAAAGGAAAGCTTTGGACTGAAATTAAGTGTCAGTTAAAGAAGCAAAGATACCTCAGAATTTCCATTAAATTAAATCCAAACTGTGATTAATTATTGCTTGCTGCATGAAGGTCTTAATAAAACTAATAAAAGCAGAAGAGATGATAACAACAGGAACATAAGAAACATAAACAAGTGTGTAATATCCTTTCCTGGCGACTCATCTCCATCGTTCATTCTCCTGTCGTCTTTGAGCTCCCTCCCTTTCATGTCTGTCCTTGTGCGCCGCTTTGCTGGAAAAGGCCCTCTCTCTTTCTCTCTTCCAGCCCTTACTGCTTTCTCTTCTTCTCCTTTCCTAACGTCTCCCTTAGTATCTCTTGAGTGCTTTGTTGTTGGGAAATGCTTGGGTACAATCATTCATCCTATTTCACACCTATTTACCTGAGTGTTTTTTTATGTCCCACGACAAAACAAGGCATGGCTGTTAGTCTGTCAGTCCATCTTTAACTTATTTTCCTGGACAGAAATGAACTTGACTCAACAATCTATATTAAAAGAGCACCACAGAATACTATATATAGTGTTCACTGCAAATCCCAACTAAACATGCATATATTTGTGCATGAGAGCTTATAGTCCCTCTCTCTTTTACTGTCCCCTCTTGCTTTTTTCCCCTCAAGCGATTTGAACACAAATACTCAACTACAGAGTCTATTAGCTCGGACAGGGAGTGTGTAAAGAGGGAGATGTATTTTAAGAAGATTATAATTGCTCATGTCATGCTGGTCCCATCCCTGTGACTGACTGTAACTGACTGTGTGATTTGGCTGAAAGCTCCCTCACGGCCATATGATCCACGTCACTGTGTGTGTGTGTGTGTGTGTGTGTGTGTGTGTGTGTGTGTGTCAAACACAGAGAGCCACAGTACTGACCCTAACAGCGTTAATCGCCCTGGAATTCTTTCTATTTATCCATTTAGTTTACTGAAACAGTGTTTCAGTTGCTGTGTGCAGTTCAGTTTGTCCACTGGGTAATCTGTATAGAAACATGTATTCCTTTAACTTTTTTTACCCATCAAAGTCTGTTTACAGGTTTTGGGGAATGCCACTGCATATGTGAAATACAAGTTGTATGAAGTATTTTGTTGCTCCAAAGGGAGCGGCGCAAATTCTATGAAAATTTAAAAAATCTGTTTTGGATTGTTTGAAAAAGAAGTGAGCTCACCATTTATATTATATGTGGAATTTTAGTCTAATTGTATTCAAAGAAAACAGTAACTATACTATAGATTGACTGATATATATATATATATATATATATACATATACATATACATATATCAGTCAATTTAGTCTAGCCCAAACTAATAATTTTGTAATTTTAATCAAAATTATTTCACCTTTCATCTGAAGGTATCAACTTAAGAAATACATCAAGACTTAACTTTAAGGCTGAGTCCATCTGCTTTCTTTTCCAGGTATTTCTAACAGAAACACCAAAGCAAAGAGATGAAAATATAACAAACTTAAACTGATAATTTTTTTAGGTGGTCCTTTTTTTAGGACCGGTTTTGCTGGATCCCCGGTCCACAACATTCCATCCATCCATCCATCCATCTTCATCCGCTTATCCGGTATCGGGTCGCGGGGGCAGCAGCTCCAGCAGGGAACCCCAAACCTCCCTTTCCCGAGCCACATCAACCAGCTCCGCCTGGGGGATCCGAGGCGTTCCCAGGCCAGGTTGGAGATATAATCTCTCCACCTAGTCCTGGGTCTTCCCCGAGGCCTCCTCCCAACTGGACGTGCCTGGAACACCTCCCTAGGGAGGCGCCCAGGAGGCATCCTTACCAGATGCCCTGTACAGATGTACTGTACTGTAGCACTGTACTGTACTACTGTACTGTAGCACTGTACTGTAGCACTGTACTGTACTGTAGCACTGTACTGTATCACTGTACTGTACTACTGTACTGTAGCACTGTACTGTAGTACTGTACTGCAGCACTGTACTGTATCACTATACTGTAGCACTGTACTGTAGCACTGTACTGTAGTACTGTACTGTAGCACTGTACTGTAGCACTGTACTGTAGTACTGTACTGTAGTACTGTACTGTACTGTAGCACTGTACTGTAGTACTGTACTGTAGCACTGTACTGTAATACTGTACTGTAGTACTGTACTGTAGCACTGTACTGTAGTACTGTACTGTAGCACTGTACTGTAGTACTGTACTGAAGCAACGTCATCATACAGAAACCTACGTCAGGTCACGTGGGGAAACGTTTTAGAAGGGCTTGGGAAAACAGCATTTTGCTGCTAAACTTTGATCAAAATGTGAATGCTTGGATTTGAATACAAAGAACACTACTGGGAAACTACAGAAATATATAAAAACCTTAAATAATACAAAATATTGTTTGCCATTTGAGTAAGTAAGTCCTCCAAATCCTTCTAATCTCTCACTGCCAGACCTTCTTTCACAGCGCTGCGGAGGACGGTCTGTCTAGTCCACACAGCATTCTGGGATGGGAGAAAAATGAGCTCTGGTTTATTGGCATTTCTTGTCTTGGGCGGCGCTAAGCGATGCAATCAACCACCGTGGCTCTTCCAACCAGCCTCGGGAAGGAACTTGTTTTTGTAGAACATGTGTCTGTTCAAAAGTTGTTTTAGTCATGCAACAGAAAACACCGATTGGACAGATAGTCTAGCTAGCTCTGGATTTACCCTGCAGAGATCTGAGGAGCAGGTAACCAAAATTATTTCACCTATTTTATTGTGGCTTTATTTATTATGATGTAATTTAGTTTTGTGTCCTTGTCTGATTGTAACTGACATCTCTCTTTAAAGCACTTTAAAGCATTTGTTATTTTTATGCTCTCTCTAAATAAATGGACTTGTCATTTACAGTACATTATTAGTGAGGTTGGTCATTTCTGTACGATTAGCTCCCCCCCCCCCCCATCGCTGTAGTAATTATTCTAGAAAACAAAATATTATTCAATGCTGTCACAGCAGCTGACTGACAGACTTATAACTCCGTTTGTGTTTTTTTTCTCTAATTGAAATGTCTTGTTAGCTCGTGAATTTGTTTCTTGACCTCAGAGTCAATGAAATTCTTTCAGACTCCACTGGAAACTTTCAAACAATGGAAAATCAAGTCATTTTATTATTTCTTTAAATGACTACAGCAGCAAAAAACAGACAACACAATACCACATTTTCTGTTTAAACTTCCCTAGATAACAAGGTCCGAAACAACAAGAGTGAATAAAAGAACAACACGGTGATGGGAAATGTAGATACAGGGGACTCTAACTAATGAAAAGACTAGTCAAGGGTTTGTAAAAGGAAAACGATGAAGGAAAAGCAGACAATTGCTGAGGTAAATAAAGCAATGTTTGCTTTGCAGAGAAAAAGCAGCGGTAGTCCTCTTTTCTCTCACTTTGTCTATTCTCTCTGATGGGTGTCGCTTCTCCTTTTATCAGCTTCTGCTGACAAACTAAATAGTGCAGGCGTTGCATAGTGTGTAGCGAAGAATGATGTGGTTCTTGAAGATCAGGAAGACAAAAGTGTGTGCAGTAATATCTGTATGTATGCACAATGAATAAAAACTAAGTTGACACTCAAAGCTCCACAAGGGAGTCGAAACCGTAAAAACCACAGTACAGCTGCAGTATTACTGTTTCCACCTAGCTGGTATATACACATACTAGGAAACATGGTGACAAAGTATAAGAGGCCGCATCAAAAAGGTTTTTTTCAGGTCTGATGCAATTAAAAACAAATGTTTAGAGATTTTGGTAATGTAAAAAAGTAGTGTGAAATAATCAGTGGTCTCTTTTACATTCAATGTCAACCTTTGCAAACGTTTGAAATTATAGGCTACACATGGCTGTAATCCACCAGTAAACAGAGAAGAAGTAGAGGTTGCTAACCGATAGTCTCGCTTTGCCAGACCTTCCTCAACAGCGCTGCCGAGGAAGGTCTTGCTACTCTACGCAGCATTTCAGGTTTGGAAAAAAGGTTTGGTTTATTGGCATTTCTTTAAACCAATTATAATTCTCTTGGGTGGTGCTAGGCGCCGGACAGAGCCCCGGTGTTGCTGCAAAACAGCCTCCGGAAGGAACTTGTTTTGGTGGAACACGTGTACATTCAAAGGTTGTTTTAGTCGTGCAACAGAAAACTCAGATTGGACAGATAGTCTAGCTAGCTCTGGATTTACCCTGCAGAGATCTGAGGAGCAGGTAACCATAGTCCTCAGAAATACACTGGATTTTAAAATTACAACACAAAGAAAGATGTAGGTAAAGGACATCCGGCTGAAAAGAGGGACATTGGGCAGAATTTTTGGCGGCACCAGAGCAATCTCGGAAGTGGAACGCTGTGAATATAGATTATTAACAGAAAAAAAGTAGCCTTGGCCATCTAACCCATCCACCCTAGAAAAATATTAGAGGTGCTCAGGACTTGGTTGAATCAGACATGTCATCTAGTATACCATACCATACCAACTTTATTTGTTAAGCACTTTACAACAACCAAAGTTGACCAAAGTGCTGTACAGAAACACAAACAGAAACATATTTATAATCACAACCATACAATTAAAACACACAAAGTAACAAATAAGAACAATTAAATGAAATCGACATCTGTACTATGTGTCAAAAGCCAAAGAGAAAAGATGGGTTTTAAGAAGGGCCTTAAAAACAGATAAAGAAGAGGCCTGTTTTACATGCAAAGGCAGATTGTTCCATAATTTAGGGGCAAACACAGCAAAGGCATGGTCCCCTCTGAGCTTACGCTTAGTTTTAGGCACAGTCAGGAGCAGCTGATCATCTGACCTGAGAGCGCGGACGGGTTTATAAGAGCGTAGAAGCTCAGAGAGGTATGGCGGGGCAAGACCATTTTGTGATTTAAAAGCAAATAATAGAATTTTAAAATGGATCCTAAATTGAATAGGGAGCCAGTGTAGTGATGCTAAAATAGGGGAGATGTGCTCATGTTTACGTGTGCCCGTTAAAAGACGTGCTGCTGCATTCTGTATCATCTGGAGACGGGCGATGGACGACCCACTAACCCCCACATATAATGAATTACAGTAGTCCAGCCGTGTAGTTATAAAGGCATGGATTGCAGTTTCAAAATGTTGCCTTGACAAAATTGGCTTTATTTTGGCCAGCTGCCTCAAGTGAAAGAAGCTTGATTTGACAACAGCTTTGATTTGATTGTCAAATTTAAGCTCAGGGTCCACTTTCACTCCTAGATTTGTAATGGTAGATTTAATATAGGGTACCAAGGAGCCCAATTCTACAGGCAGGGTCCCAGTGGTGCCTCCAAAAACCATCACTTCTGTTTTTTTATCATTGAAACTTAAAAGTTCAGAGCCATCCAGGCTTTTATGTCGTCAAGACAATTTAGTAGTTGTCCAACTGAGTTATCGTTTTTCTTTTTAAGAGGTACATAAATCTGACTGTCATCTGCATAACAGTGGAAAGAAATGCCGTACTTTCTAAGTATGGAACCAAGTGGAAGCAAATACAAAGAGAAAAGTAGAGGGCCGAGGACTGAACCCTGTGGGACCCCACACGAGAGGAGCAGAGGAAGATACAAAATCACCTATGCTAACACAAAAAGTTCGAGCCTCTAAATATGACCTAAACCACTCCAGTGCTATACCACTGATGCCCACCCACTGCCTTAGACGAAATCAGTATTTCATGATCCACTGTGTCAAATGCAGCGGTTAGATCTAAAAGCACAAGGACAACACAATCGCCAGAGTCAGTCGCTAAAAAGATATCATTAAAAACTCTTAAAAGAGCGGTTTCTGTACTGTGCAAGGTTTTGAAACCGGACTGGAAAACCTCTAGTATTTTGTGTTCTTCCAAAAAGGCCAATAATTGACTGTGCACAATCTTCTCTAAGATTTTTGAAAGGAAAGGCAATTTAGAAATAGGCCTGAAATTTGCAAGAACTGACGGATCTAGAGTAGGTTTTTTAATCAGAGGTTGAATTACTGCATGTTTTAAAATTTCAGGGACCACACCTGAGGTCAGACTACTATTTATAACTGTAACAACAGATGGTCCCACAGTGGGGAAAACCTCCTTAAATAATCTAAGGGGGACAGCATCATTTGGAGAACCAGAGGGCTTCAAGTGACCAACAAGCTCCTCTAAAAAAGAAAGAGTCACCGGCTCAAAATGATCAAAAACAGCCGAGCAGGGGACAGAGATTGAAGGGTCTGAAGCTGAAGGCGCAATTTGAGACCTAATAGAAGTGACCTTATCAATAAAAAAGCAAAGGAAGTTTTCACACATAGCAGGAGATGCCTCCATACAAGCATTCTGAGGGGCATTTAAAAGTGAGTCAATGGTGTTAAATAACACATGAGGCTTTTGACAATTTGCCAGAATAATAGCTGAGAAATATTTTCTTTTAGCATCTTTCACAGTTTCCTGTAAATGACGCCAACAATCCCTTAACATCTGAATAGACACCTGCAGTTTGTCCTTCTTCCACTTGCGTTCAGCTCTACGGCACTCACGTCTAGCAGCATGAGTCATGTCATTCAGCCAGGGCTCAAATTTAGTTTTAGGCTGCCTGGATTTTAATGGAGCCACAATGTCTAAAACAGTTTGGCAGGTGGAGTGAAACCATGAGCTAAGCTCTTCTGTGTGCAATACAGATTCAGGAGAGTTGATGTTCCGACTGAAAACAGCCGAGAACTGAGCAGCAGTGGAAGGGTTAATCATGCGACAGCGCCGTGCAGCAGCGCGAGGTTTAAATGTATGACAGGCAAGATCAGTCTCAAATAATACAGGCATATGGTCAGAAAATACTGCATCACATATCTCTAGATTAAGAACAGGCAAGCCATACGATAAAACAAGATCAAGTGTGTGTCCATGTTCTTGTGTGGGTCCAGTCACAGATTGCACAAGATTAAAAGAATCAATGAGGTTTAGAAAACCCTTTGTCATTGGCTTATCAGGACAACACACATGAACATTAAAATCCCCAACAATAAGAACATGATCATATTTAGGCATGATTTCAGCCAGAAAATCAGAAAAATCATTTAAAAAGTCCTTATTGTACTTGGGGGGGCCGATAGACCACAGCACACAACACTGTATGAGAACGACCAATCTCAAATAAACTCAGCTCAAAGCTGCTGAAAGCTGATAACAGCAATATCTGCTTACATTTATAATGACTTTTAAATACAGTCGCTATTCCTCCTCCTCGGCCAGATTTTCGAGGGGAGTTTAGGTAGCAGCAATCATGGTTTAAAAATTCGGTGAAGGCGCTGGACTCACCATCACTCAGCCATGTCTCAGTTACACAGAGGAAATCCAATCCTCGGGACATGAAAAAATCCTTTAAGACAAAAGTCTTATTTGCTAGAGATCTAGCATTTACCAGCCCAAACCTGGCAGGAACCGGCGGATCCGCGGCGCTGGATGATCGTGAAACCCGACACAAAGACAGCAAGTTGCTGTGATTCACTCCGCGCCGGCGGGGACGAGGAGAGCAGGGGCCACGGGGCTGGAACATCTCTTCCGGGCCGACGACAGGTATCAGCCAGGCGCCGACAGGGTCCAGCGAACGTCGAGGAACAACGAGGCTAGGCACAACTCCAAACTTAGTCCAAAAAGGCGTAGAACACAATGCAGGACGGGCCTTCAGCCTCACCAGCCAGCCACTACGCTTTCCCCGGCGGCGAGTGCGTTTTCGTCGGCGCTCACGCCGAGAGGGTGGAGCCGGGGTGCGCCAAAGGTGAGTCGGTAGCCTTGCCAGGAGCGGGGGCAAGGTTTCACGTCCACCATCATCCAGTTTTACTAACTTTTCAGCAGAAAATTGCAGATCCAGCAGTGTTTGGCGATCATACACCAGCAGAGAGTCGACATCCCGGGCAAATAGCAAGACAAACAGCAAAAACGCACACAGCAGAGACAGTGACAGACGGCAAGCCACACACAATGGTGCCATCTTGAAATCTATTGGACATTTTAATTTAGCTAGGGAGACTAAGACACGTTATAGGAATATCCAATGTCAAAAAATATGTCAACAGTGGTAACAGCTGATCAGCCATGTGACTTATAGGTCCCATGACATGGTGCGCTTTGGATGCTTTTATATAGACCTTAGTGGTCCCCTAATACTGTATCTGAAGTCTCTTTCCCCAAATTCAGCCTTGGTGCAGAATTACAGCCACTAGAGCCAGTCCCACAATGAGCTTTCCTTAGGACGTGCCATGTCTGAGTCTGTAGCTTTTGAGGACAGAGGGGTGGGGGCAAGGTGGAGGCTGGGGGTGTGGCCTTGATCAACTGCCACTTTGATCGTTTGAAAGCCATGATGTCTCTCTCTCACTGGTGGGCCAAATTCTCTGGGGGGGCAAAGCAGAGAAAGGGGAGGTAACCTTGCCCCTTATGACCTCATAAGGAGCAAAATTCCAGATCGGCCCATCTTCAGAGTTTTCATTTTCTCAAAAGTCAAAGCAGGATACCCGGTGCTCAGTTTACACCTGTCACCATTTCTAGCCACTGGGGGACCATAGGCAGGCTGGGGGAACACATATTAATGTTAAAAAACCTCATGAAATGAAATTTACATGCCATGGGACCTTTAAATGTTTACAAAGTCAGAACTTCTTCAGCAATATTTCCATATCCCATTTAGCAGATAAACTCTTTTTGACAAAGTCAAAAGTTTTTATTAGCTTTTCTAATGTGAAACTTCAAAATGCGCATATATATGAGGGTTGAACTTCTGCTGAGTTATGTTTGGTTACACAAACCTACAGTCGTTGCTAGGCGGTTGGAGCATGAAAAACAGAAGGTACACGTAAATTCAAGATGGAGAAACATAAAAAAGAAACTGTAAGTGTTGTGGTTTTCTTTGCTTCCTACAGTGTTGATTCTGTGTTTGTGTGATCACTTAGGAACCACATGAAGCTGTGGCAGTTCAAGTTTACAGCCACTTCAGCTGCCTTACATGGAAATAGCAACAACTTCACAAGGCTCTGTGTTTGTGTCTGAGTTCTAGTAACATGTGTTTGTTTTGTGCTCACAGAAGTGTTGTGGGAGTTTGTGGACAACTGTGCATACCTGAATTCTGTTTGTGTATAACTCCTGGCTGCTCTCTTCTGCCCTGGAAGTCCCAGGTTGAACTTGCATCATGAGACAATGCTGGAAAGCAGCTGAATACAGCAGTGAACACGCCCAGTGTGGCCCAGTGCTGTGGATCGAGCCAGGCACACAGTCATCCTCACCTATTTAGTAGCCTGGAAAACCCAGCAAGAGAACAAGCCTGATTACAGCATGTGGGCTTGCAAAATGCCTCAAGGTTACCACTGGGTTGCAGTGTGTCTGTCTGTGTACGGGAAAAGGGGAAACAGCTGCTAGTGGAGTTTACAAGTCATTACTGGGCACAGGGGACGGAGGAAATGTGATTTTTACACAAAAAGTCTTGATAGGACACACTCGGTATTCTTAATACACTGTCCATGACCCTGTCAGGATGTGAATCTGAGGACTGAGAGAGAGACAGAGAGAGAGAGACACACACACATACACACACACACACACACACACACACGTGAACGCACACACACACACAATCAACACTTCCATTTCTACTCTCTCTGCTTCTTAGTTAACTGATGTGGTCATCAGTTTGTTCATGCATTCCCATTCCCAATGTGACAATTTAGGCCTAAAAATGATTTAGATCAGAAAATCAGTCCTTGGTTGAACAGTTGACATGTAAACTGGTTCCCAAGAAGATATACTTCTAGCTACTTTGTAGCTTTGTTTTAGAGTTGCAAGTCAAAACGGTCTGGAACCACTGCACTTGAACATGACATACAGTATGTCCTACAATTTTCAGTCAAGCCTGAATTACTATACCTTTATTTTCCTTAATGTAACATTTTTCTAAAGAAGCATTGCACTAATCTTTGAACTGCATATTTGTCTAAGAGACTTCAAGATCTCATAAACCTTTGAAACAACCCCACCCAAAATACAGTATTTCTTATGTTGTTCTGGAGTATCAATGCTGCTTTATACAGTATTACATTGCATCATCAGTTTGAGTCAATAGTGATTTAAACACACAGAAATTCCAACAAAACTTAGGTAGATTTGTATTAATGTAAAATTTTAAAATTGATCTGCTGCACACTTCTGATTATGATTAGTGCTTGTCACACGTGCATTATTAGTCTGCAGTCATAAAGGAAACAAGATGGTAAGTTGACAATAATTAACGAGGGTTTTGGTAAGTCTGGCAGTTCCAAGGACAGCCTTCAAACACAGAGTTTACATAAAAAACAATCAGAAGTCAAGGGAACAAAAAGCAGGCTGCCAATAATAGCTGCAACTAAACAATACACACACACACACACACACACACACACACACACACACACACACACACGTCTACAAACTGGCAGACCCTCATAATAGGAAATCCTAATTACAATGGCTTCCAATGATTATTAAAATTACTAATAATAACTGCTAATAATTACAGCATGCCAAGGGAGGGAGGTTGGAGCAATTACACACCCAGTCAGTCAGCGACTACTTCACCCAGTCAGTCAGCGAGTCAGCCAGGCTGTTTGACAGTCTCTCAAACACAGCATCAGTCAACAAAATTACCAGCACGAGGCCACTCACTCAGCTAGTCTGTCAAGAACCCCAGGAAGTTACTGTAGAGTTAGTCATAATCTGAACAGATTACATGTCAATTAAAAGCGCATTATTGAGTCCGCTAGAAGACATGTCCCTCAGATGTCTCCCAGAAACAGATACCTGTTACCTAATCCTGAATCTTTATGGAGCACAGTGTTGAAGGGGTGAACAGGATGATCAAGGTATATATATTTAAATATATATATGTTATTCAGCTAACCAGTCGTTCAATACTTCCATGCTTTTCATTTGCTCCATTTAGGTGACATGTTTGATTCAGACAGAGAGAAGAGTCTAGAAGCACACTGCAATTAATCTCTGTAACTACTTTAAGCTCTCCCATGCATTAACACAAACACCCAGGCTTAAATAGCCATTATAATCAGAATATTGAATGTTGAAAACACACAGACCCACTTTGTAGATCCATACTCAACACTGTGCACAAAATGAACTTTGGCAGTGACTCAGGAGAATTTAATTACTTCCTCTCCCTCTCCCCATTGGCCGAGAGGTCTGGGATATGCTAATTAAGCATTGACTGATAAAACATTCCCTTGGCCTCTGTGTCTCATTACTACTAACTTCTCTGATTGCAGAGTCCAGCACCCACAGTGTCTGATAAATAAGAAAGCACCTTTGGCCACAGGCTGGGACTAAATGCATATTAACCAGAGGGATATGACTTAGCAGTGTGATGGCACAACGCCGGGAAAACTAAAAGAAAAAACTTTGTGCCGCAATCAGGGTACCTTATCTTTTTTTCTAATTGATAATTAGTCCTGCATTAATTTGGGGCCAGCATCTATCTCTTATCACAAAGGTACAATTTATCAGCAGCTTAAATGATTGACTAAATTGGGTTGGCAATGTTAATGACTCACCTTGCAAGGAATGGGACATGAGGGAAATTATTTCTCCTGACTCATATTTAATTAACCTTAGCAGATGTGCTGGGCATGCATTTTGGCTTTTAAGAAAAAAGACATGTTTAACACTTTAAGTACGACATCTTTGGCAAATCCTGTTTTAAAATGAATATTTTAATGGCAAAAAAGATGTTATATACATAAATATAAAATGTAAGAAAACAATAATAAAAATCATTGTTATTGTTACAACATTATAAAATGAGATTGGCTTTTTGGATATAAGTTTAATATAAAAAATGTTATACTTCTAAGACAGAGAGGTTGTTGTGTTGGCTCCTTCATATCCTGGTCTCTGTACAGAGAGAACCAGGAGTACCACAGCTCTTTACATAGAAGACCTTAGTACCTTCAGCTTGTGCAACTCATACTGTACTGCCCAAAACCAATATGTTAACCATGCTATGCAAAAAGACATTTATTTTTCTTCCCACTTTTAAAAAAGCAAGTTGAAAATTGCTTGTAAAATGTATTATTTTGATGTAATTGCATATCCAAAACATAAACTAAATTTGGCTAAATAAGTGATCAAAACCCCTTTCTTAAAGTAGCATGGCAACAGTGGGCAAACACTTCATGGCTCTGGTATAACCAACCAACAACACTAACTATCATTAAAAAAAATACAAAAAAGCATTTGAAGAGTACATGTGAATTGCGTACCAGCATCAGAGGAGTAACAATAATTCACCTTCACGTAGTGTTCATATCGCAGTATATACTGCAGCTCAGCAAAGCTTCACCAGGCACTGATGCAGCATTGAGAGAAACAGTTCTGCAGACCTTCTGCATTCTGGTTTTGGAAACCATGTGAGTGTGTCCCCCAGTAGATCATTTTCTCTCTTGCTCCATTATATGCTGTAAAATAAAGGCAGCTACAACTATCCAAAGCAATACAATTGACCTGTTAGTAATGCACAGAACACTTTTTGATTTGGTACATTGGCTACGATTCAAACATTGTCATATTACATTTATCTTTTGTGTTTATGGTTTCCCCTTCTTTCACATTTTACACTTCGATTAATTACAAGCCAACTGCCATTTATTATTGACCTACTACATGTTTTGTAACATTTGAGGTAATGCTAGGAACATTGTTCTATCACTCAGCATTGTGGAGTTTACCCTACTATTTGCTACTGTGGTTAATGGTAATACTGAGCAAAAGAAGTGAATGACCTAAAGGGGCATGTGAACTATTTTGGTGTCACTTCTCCATACTTGACCACCAGGCCAATCTCCTAATTCTTGTACTTTCTGTAATACCTTGACACTTTGATTTCAAAGTTTTATTTCCATACTGGTGCTATAAAGTGATGAAAGTATAAAAAAGACACACATTTCTAAGTAATTCCAAAAGTTACATTCAGTCAATACAAAGCCCGCTCCTGTGACCCTCCTCCTACTGCAGAACAACTGCCTCCCAACAATTTAAGAACTTTCACTCTTTCCTCTGCTCTGTTCTTCTTTGAAAACTCTTTGAATCAAATCATTGTGAACCATAAAGGCTTTGGCCTTGCACTGCATGTGTTCTTACCATCTCTTCCACCTCCCTCCATGCACACTTTAAGTCTATTCCTTCTTTCTTTAATCCTTCTTCCTTCTCTACATCCTTATCAGTATTCCTTCCTATCTATTCTATTTCTCTCTCTCTTTCTTTCTCTTTTTTTCTGTAATCTTTGGCCTTCTAACCCTCTTACTTTCTTTTTTTCTGTCAAGATTCACATCCGTCAAACAACAAACAAATGAGATGATTTTTGAGACAAAACATCTACGTAATATAGGCGTTAGTCCAATTCCTTCATTCTTACATTCACTTCAGTGGGATTTCATCATCAGTCAAATTAACAAAAATGCAATTCACGTAATCCTGAAATGTCAATTTAAACATTTAATCTCCATTGAAAATAATACTGCTGAGCCTTGTAGAATGAAACATGGAAATGCTGAGCTGCACTCTAACTCTTAGTTACACTTAATTGATGGTTTAGCAAGTGGCTAAATGGATATAGTGTACAGTGTGGCGTAGCACTGAGAAGAGCACTCTGAACTCATGTTTCAACAGGACGTGAATACTTCACCACATGGTGACGCCTACACCGCCAGGTCACAGAGATGAGCCGCAAACATCTATCGCATCCAAACTACAGTACACGGCATACACAGACAACGCAGAGAAAGAAAGGGGCCGCTATGTAATACAGAGTGAAAATGAGCTCTGCAACAGGGTAGTTAAGTTCTTGGCTTTTCTGTCTGGTTTACCAAACATCAACATCCCCAAGACATAAACACTTTACTCTGCTCTGGCACGTGAAGCTTGCAAATAGTGACACAATCACCCATTGTAGTGGTTTGGCTGAACTGTATGGAACAAAGACCTATTCCACCATTACTGCAGTTTTTACCATTTTCTTGCAATTCCCCAACTTATTTCACATCACTGTCTATCATGTTAAAGCACCATTATCACATATGTGCCTTTCCCCAAAAATTGATTGTGCTACTCTCATTAGAAGAGAAAGCAGAAATAAAAAGCTTTAACGGTGTGAAGTGAAGTGTCAAATCGTCGGTGTGTGTCTTGTCTTTCCTGGGTTGTAATTTGACTGAAAGATGCAGCGTTATTACTAAAATGGTCACATTGTTCTTCCCAGAGCTTCTTCCAGTATGTCAAAGCTCATAGGTTGATATTAGCACTCTGATGAAGTGGTTTTCAGCTTGCTGTTTAAAGCAATAGATTCTTTTTTCTGAACTGGATGTCTGATGGAAAACCTAAAAGTGAGCAAAAACTCCAATCACTCTGGAATGATTCAATAAACACAGGCTGTACTACGGATTGCGTACTGATGACTGTGAAAATGTAATCAAAGAATATTCCATACATTCAAGTTGAGGCCACTTTACCTAATAAGGTTAAGTATTAAAAGACAAATGTGAGTCCAATAATGGGGATATGATGTTAAATGAATATAAATAAATGTAAATTTGAGAATCAGTACTTCCAGAGTGGTTAAACATGTTGTTATCCCAGGATCATTTTAAAGCAGGAACAGAGTTAGTCATACGTGCTGTATGTTTCAGACTCAGATTATACCTAATCCTGTACTTAAACTCATCCCTACTGGGGAAAATATTTCAGATATAAATGAAAGGCAGTCATAGCATGATTAAAACATTATTACATGTAAATATAATTCATACAGTGCTCTATTGTGCTTAAAAGCACTTCACTTATTCAACTGTTTCCATAATTCATTGACTAAATAATACTGTATGTGATGCAGTACAACATCTATACTTGAATATGGGCTGGTATAGTGGCGTCCTCCCTGTTTGGCAAAAAACGTTAATAGGCCTCAAAATGCTCTTCATTTAATAACATACTGTATCTGATGTCCACATTTTAAATGCCGTGTAGATCTTTCATTGTTAATCTTGAATGGATGCATATATCCGCCGTACTAACGTACTAACACATATCATGTTAGTGCACAGTTATGGAATGCAGAAACATTTTCCATCATCTTCTACATCTCAACTCACCCTCAAGTGGAGACTTAAAGTGCTCAGATTATGCTCATTTTCAGGTTCATAATTGTATGTAGAGGTTGTACCAAAATAGGTTTACATGGATTAGTTATAAGAAAACACAGCTTTTTTGTTGTACTACACATTGCTGCAGCTCTTCTTTTCACCCTGTGTGTTGAGCTTTCTGGTTTAGCATCTCACTTCTGTTCCTTCTTTGTTGGGAGTGGCACATGCGCAGTAAGTAATGCTAGCTTGTCAGTTGCAGAGCATTGAGGAGTGCCGTGCTAGCAGCTAGGTGAGCTCTAACTAACTATAACTAAGTGAGCTGTTTGGAGCAGTTTGTGAACAGCGTTTTCTGTAGGAGATAGTAAGTCCCTTTTGGGTGGACTTTGGGCATTTTCACTTTGTAAACCTACAGTATAACATGCACAAAAAAGATATATAACACAATAAAGGACAGGGAAAAAGCCAAAAAGCATAATATGAGCACTTTAAAGCCTTATGATCACTTCTTTGTATACACAACCTGTTTCAGTCTCAAGCATATATGTGGATTTATCGCATAGGAATACTGACGTTAAAAGCTGTCATTTTTTTCTATGAATGGCCACACAGCCACACAGCCACAAGGTTAACATGTTACATTGTAGACTATTTTGTGTTTTGTCTTTGTCGTTTTTGAAGTGGCAGCAGTGAAACCACCAGGTACAATATGAGAATGTGTAGAGCTGTATGTACGCCTTAATTTAAAATTAATCCAATTACCTTCATGGCTCGGACTGATTTGTGAAAGAGACAACTTAATCAGAGTAGGCTATAGTGAAAAGTAAAAAGCCTGCTAATTTTATACTGCAAGAAGCAATAAAATGACTTCAAACAACCAGCCATTATGCATCACGCCGGGCCACTCTATAATTAACCTCCTTTACCTTGCTTGTCTGTGTATTACCATATACTTCAAACATCATAGACTGTGTTTGATAATGATGGGGATTCAAATCACACCATTAAGAGGTTACAAATCTATTTCATTGGAGTACCGCAAACAGAAGAGCTGCACAAAGCAAAGCAGTTAGCATTCTGCTCATTTTCATCTCTGGACTTGAATGGTTTACACAGCTGCAGTCATGGCATTCTTTTGTCTTGGGTTGGTTTGGTGTTGCTGTTGCTGTCTTCCTCCATCCCCAGTATAGCCATATTGGTCTGGATTGGGATCCACCAGGTGCCTGTAACCAATCAAACATGTACTCTGTATACTCATACTCTGTATAGTCAATTATGTTCCAAAATGATGCTTTCTCTCCTATTAGTCAATTTAAAAATGTCACAAAACTCTTCAGGTGTTAAAATTGATGAAGTGAGTCATTTCTACAAACAGGAGGATCTCTAAGATATTGGAATGTACCTGGAATCATCATTATCCACAAATTTCCCCTACCTGTAACCTCCACCCCTGGTTCCACGGGTCAATGTTTCGTACCGTGGTCCACGAAGTGGCGGGGTAGGAGACGGGGGCACATCCTGCCGCAAGGGGCCTCTCTGCTGGGAGCTAGGAGCAGAGAAGAAAATGTCAACCGTTATCACAATATGCGAAAGAACAGGTGAGGACAAGTGTGCTGTTTCACAATAAAAGACTGAATGAATGACTTAACAGTATAATAAAAGCTGAATTGAGCAAATTGAGCAAAAGTTAAAATGAAACATTTAAGACAGAAGTTGAGAAGTTAGGCCTTACTTTCAGACTAATTTTTAAGTCTGACTCTTATGAGTATAACCTCTGTGAAAAGTATTATAAAGAAACATTGCATTTAATTACCTTGGGTGTGGGTAGTACCCAGAGTCGACGCTCCGAGGGTCCCCTGGACGTGCATATTGCTGACCAGGTGGGTAGCCAGAGTAAGATTGGGCAGACTTGGAATTGGGGTTAGGGTAGGATGGGGCAGACTGGGAGTTGGGGTTAGGGTAGGATGGGGCAGACTGGGAGTTGGGGTTAGGGTAGGATGGGGCAGACTGGGAGTTGGGGTTAGGGTAGGATGGGGCAGACTGGGAGTTGGGGTTAGGGTAGGATGGGGCAGACTGGGAGTTGGGGTTAGGGTAGGATGGGGCAGACTGGGAGTTGGGGTTAGCGTAGGATGGGGCAGACTGGGAGTTGGGGTTAGGGTAGGTTGGGGCAGACTGGGAGTTGGGGTTAGGGTAGGATGGGGCAGACTGGGAGTTGGGGTTAGCGTAGGATGGGGCAGACTGGGAGTTGGGGTTAGGGTAGGATGGGGCAGACTGGGAGTTGGGGTTAGGGTAGGATGGGGCAGACTGGGAGTTGGGGTTAGGGTAGGTTGGGGCAGACTGGGAGTTGGGGTTAGGGTAGGATGAGGACTGAGGGTATCCCTGTGGGGCCTGAGGAGGTCCGGGGTAATGACCTGACCAGTGCTGCATGGGGTAGTCAGCTGGATCCAACGGACCTCGTCTAAAAAAGAGAATCACACAATTTTGAAACAAATGTTAGCGTAAAAAAACACCATGTTTTAAGAAGTTTAACACTTGACTTTTCTATTTTTTATGAAAATAAAAATCTGGTTTTACAGTTTTTCTCAGTCGCTTTGGTACATTTCTCGAATCATCCTTGACATTTGAAAACAGTATATCCATTTCTCAAAACAATAAGTACAATTAGCCAAACACCATGGATTACCTACAAAAGCCAGTCTCTTGCTCAAAATCCATGTCAATGAACATGTCAGTGCCATCAGAATGACAAGTCATTGTGTATGGATAAGACAATGAGTCAAATTGCTTAGTCATGTCAATGTAACAGTGCACTCTGGAGGGATGTTCTGATGTAAACTATGGCTAACGTTTTGATGACAATTATTGTAAATTGTAGGTTACATCTTAGTGTATGTGGGAGTTTGATTGCAAGAGATTGGACAAGTTTCACATTTACAGTTTTATTGTTTGTACTGTAATTTGTTGACAGACCATGTTATTGCGATACAGAAAGGAAAAGACAGCACTGCATAGCAAAAAGAAAAACAAGAAACAAACAAAAGTAGAAATGTGAACAAAGGACAATCTCCTTAGGGAAAAGTGTACATGCAGTGTCGTAGGAAATACACCTGGGCGAAATTTACCAATTCAATATGCTATAAAAATAAATGGGGGTTGAGACTATTCAACAGAGACCCATTATAATACATTTTGATCAACATGACATAAGCAATTGATAATGTAGGAAACAGCAGGGAATTGTACATAATCATTTGCATGGATGTACCAACGCATCTGCAAAGTGTTCAAAGAAATGTAAAACTGCTTTTAGATCCATTCACTCCCTTAACCAAAGTTTCCCATTGCTGAACTCTTACTCACAAAATGCAATCCCGGCCCTTTATTCCAACCAATGTGTGCTGGCACCGACATCATGTTAGAGAGTGATGTTCTTTTCTTGTCTTTTAATAAGAACTTATCTTCAGCAAATACTAATGCTGCACATATTGCCAGTTTCTCTGCGGACTAAATTGGTTAAATATTCATGAAAACCTGCTGAAAACTATTTGTTTTGGACAAGAGAGAAAGAGAGGGGCGCACACACACAGAGCCATCCAGTCCAAAGACCACATAGCAACAGAATATAAGTGACATGTGACAGTTTGAAGTAGACTAAAACTCACACACACACACACACACACACACACACACACACACACACACACACACACACACACACACACACACACACACACAAACACACACAGCTGTGGTAATCCAGTACAGTCCTGTTAATACCGATGTCTTGTGCCCAGTGGAAAGAAAGTACACAGACATGTGTTGTCCACATAGCAAACATTATAAGGCATTACATTTTATCTATCTTTCTTTCTGTCTCTTCTCATCATAAACATGTGTTTATTACCCACCTACCTACTTTCCTTCTCTTGCTGTGCCTTCTTTCATATATGATTTCAAATTTAGCTTTAATCTTAATAAAGTAAAAACTTGCACAGAGCACACACACACACACACACACACACACACACACACACACACACAGTGTTGGTGGTCTCCATACTGATGCCAGTGTGTGTCAATTTGGGTGGTCAGCAGTTGAAAGTGTATAACTAACTACATGCCCATCATGTTTGGGATGTCTGCTTCTGCCCTTCCTGGCTCCAAATCTCCAGAGTGTATGTGTGTGTGTGTGTGTGTGTGAGAGCGTACACACACGTTACATTTCTGCTTCTCTCATCTGTCAACCTATCTGTAATCTGTCTGCTTTTCGACTTATTCTGCTACATTTATTGTAAGTCACTCTGGGTATGTGTATCAGCTCCATGTCTTAAATGTCTCCCTTCTTGATAGCCACAGCCGTTTTGTCTACTTCTCGTCAGCTGGTAAGTCTGCCAGCTGCCCCTTCCTTTTATGTGTCTAACTGCCTCTCTTGCTCTCCTTTTAGAGGTTTTATGTCTACTAAGTCTGCTTGCCAGCTAATCTGCATGGCTTGCTATTCTTCTCTGAGCCTGCATACCTGTGCCCATATCACTCAGTCAATCTGTCACTCAGAATTTGGCCACTGGCACCGATAATGTCACCAAAGCAGAGATAAGAGCAGTGGAGAGGTGCCCAGGAGGTGAGAAAGGCAGGCAGGACAGAGAGGGAAACAGAGAGATAAGCAAGAAAGTAAGGAGAGGAAGGGAAAGAGTAGGTGTGAGGGAGAAATGCAGATGAAAAACAAGGATAAGAAGAGGTGAGGACAATACAAGAAAGGAACTTTAGGCATCTAAAATGTACATGTAATTAAGAGGCATCAGCAACTTTACTTTTCTATCTATTAACTGTTTAAAATGCACCATGATTTATTGTCATGTGTAGGCTTTAAATCACTTATTTGGATTCAAGTTTTTTTTTTCTTATAATTTAACTGGGAGTTAGAATTAGATGATGCAAAAAAGGCCAGTGGGCCATAAGATAAATGACACAAGTTTAACATGGGAAGGAGAATAAACGTGGAAAGAGGGAAGTACAATATGGAAAGAGTGAAATTAAAAATGAGAAGGGGACATGTAGATAAAAAAGAATGAAATGTGATGAGGCTAAGAGGCAAGATGATGTAAGAGGCCACTAGTATTCTAAGACAATTTGACAGACACCTAAAAAACCATGGACAATTTGATTCTTATTACCAAGCTTTTATTTCACCTCTGTGATCTTATGGTGGTTACAGCTATAAACTGCTATACTAGCTAGCATAGTTCTGACCAATTTGGGCTTAAATATTGCTTATGCGATTTCTTTATGATGCCCTATCTCCAACCCTCTGGCAATGTAACAAGGATCTACTGGAAATCAAGAGGGAAGCATATGGAAAATATTGTTAGTTTATTGGATCTCTGGGTAGATTGGGGTTTGCTGGATGAAGATGGAAATATTTGAAACAAAAAAATAAAGAAGCAAAAGTACAATCCGCCCAAGTGCTGAAAGAATAAATAGTTAAGTGGTCTTTTGCTGTTTTAATTAATTTTAATAGGATATCTTTTGGGGAGTTGGCCAGACAAAACTATCAATTTAAAAAAGGGACCGTTTGTTAAGAAAATGTGAAGGGCAATTTTCACTATAACTTAAATTTTTCAGAATAAAGGATTAATGACATAGTTTTAAAAAGTTACTTGACAGATTTATTGATGTTAAAAATAATCATTAGTTCTTCGGAAAGATGCCATATTGGGAATGGGGTGGAAATCCAGTGGGTATCTTAAGGGAATACACTGTAAATCCGGTGGCAAGTTTGGAATTCTCCCTCTAGGAACCCAGTCAGCCCTGCACAGCAGCTGGGGATTATGGGGTAATGAGCCATTAACCCATTATTGGCACACACACACACACACATGCACACACACACACACGCACACACACGCACACACACAGAGCAAACCTTGGCTTAAATGTAGTGCCTTCTCCTAATCACCCCCTTCTAAACCCCACGTACTCTGGAGGAGGCAAATTGGCACACAGCTGGAGAGGAGTTAAGACCAAATGAGGACGCTGGTGGTCTGTGTGTTAGTATGTGCATAATATGTGTGTGTGAGAAACACAGAGAACGATAGAAACAGATGTAATGAATGAGAACAGATTCCTGGCATATGCAACAAGTAGTTTAACAAAATTGACAGAGTAATCAAAGCAAAACGAAAGAATTAGAAACGTTCCCCGAGCTCAACAGAGAAGCTGGTTTGAAGGGAAATTCAACTATGAAATACCTATTTAGGGATGACTGAATGTAGCTAGTGCACTTAGAGTACGTAGGTTAAATAATTGAACGGATAATTGGAAAAAAATCTCTCCAGGTCTGACAGTAATTGAAAGTAATGTGAGCCTTTCTAATTCCCTGGTATTTAAGAGATTTCTGATGGATTTTGCAGGAAACAAGGAGTTGCTATATGTCTTCTGCACCTGCCCCTCTCTCTCATACAAACACACATTTTCAGTTACTCTTTCTAAAAGGGCTGGATGCAGCTGTTATACCAGTGGAAACACACACACACACACGCACACAGAATCATGGATCATCCTAGCTTGTCTCAGAGACACAAATACCTTTAAGAAAGAGAGACACAACAAATTATTTTTTTTTTTTAAAAGAGCCAATGACAGCCGCATTGCAGATGGATTGTCTCAATAAAACCAAAAACTAAAGCAAAAACACAAAGAACACTGCCTCAAAATGAGAGGAGAAGACAAGTTTGAGATGAGAGGGAGGGTTTTAGAAGGTGAGAAAGAGAGAAGAGGGGGGAGTGAGAGGGGGAAGTAAGAGTTATATTCAAAGTAAGTGAAAAAAGAAGCGGTGGAAAGAAGAGGAGATAAACTACTGCCGCTTTAATTCAGTTACATCTTTATGAGTCTTTGGAGCCGAGTCCTTACCTTGTGCTGATATCCATTTAAAACTGATTTTAAGTTTGAGGTTGGGAAAACACTTAATATATTCAAATTGTATTCAAGAGCATCAGATTCTTTGTCAATGAGAGTTGCAATATTTTGACAGCGTGGTAATAAAACAGATTAATAGCTCAAATTGTTCCACAACTACTGTCGTAATGACATTTGGTGAGCTGCGGTGAAAATGGAGCTGCTGTGATGTAATGTCCCTGGAGTTAAACTGAGTTTAACTCAGTTCCATCTTCTTAATGTGATACTTCATTATGAAGCTTTAATCACAGATGCATCACAGTCCAAATAATGAGGCAATAAAAGCTTAAGTGAGAAATAATGAAGGGTGAGAACACATTTGATTTTCTATCTAAGGAAGGGTAGGATCAGAGGGTAAAGTCTATTTGTAGGAAGATTGTACTGTAATTCAAATGAAACCTGCGTCACATCTTTTTTGTTGCAAATTACATCTATTATTGGTTTTGAACGGCTCGGTAAATTCACAAGTTTAGTACATCATTCCTACTAACTAATCCTTTAAAAAAAAAGTTAATAAAAGATTTATCAAGGAAAGAAAGAAGACTTTACCTAAATCTAATGGAACGACCAATAACACATTTGTATGTTGAATTAAAAAAAATATATAAAATGGGGCCCTTCAGCTGACTAATAATAATATTACATATTAATAATTACTTATGTGGTATCATTATCAACACTATACAGTGGAATGGTTAAATATTAAATGACTTGTAAGACAATCAGGTGTTGCTTATGAAAATGCACATTTATGCTGCAGTGCTTTAAATTCCAATTATATCATCTGATGCTTTGGGAGTGATCATGGTAACCACATGCATTGTTCGTTACTACTATGTTTACTGCAATGTGTCCACAAACAGAAACATGTGTCAAGTGCCAACATGAGGGCATAACATCCTGTGTTCCAATGTTTGATGGTGGTGGCACAGAATAAGAGTCCATGTGCAACAAATATACAACTTTAATATATAACCATACATTGCTGTTTTTTGAGAGGCATCAGACACACAGTCAAGCAATATTCTAAAGCATCAAGCAGAGAAAAAAGAGGCTTTCAGCATGATTGGCAGTTTGTTTGACTGAGTTAAACCACATAAAGCTGCTGTGTGACACAATGCATGGGTACAGTACTGTATGTGGCATCTGGAACTGTATTAACTGTGACTAGTGAAAAAACAAACTCTTAACAGAACAGGGCTGAGTCATTAAGAGTGACGCCTGAAGCAGCAGAGAAAGTTTTTTATTAGGAGAAGCCCAATAAGACACTAAGCTGTTTTCCTACTTATGGTTAAGTGGTTACATACTGTGTGTGTGTGTCTCTGTGTGTGTATGTCAGAGATGGTATTTTGTTGGTTCAGCTGTCAATGCTTGTGTGTGTGTGTGTGTGTGTGTGTGTGTGTGTGTGTGTGTGTGTGTGTGTTCGAGAGCCCTGGCCATCCCTAGACTCCTGACCCCTTAAAGTCACATGATACGCCATCAGTTCCCACCAACACTTAGAAGATGGGGTCAAAGGCTAAAGAAGGGTATTATCAACCAGGATTAGGGGGCATACCAAATACATAGACATAACATTCAAACCATTGTCACCATTTGGTAAAGTTAAAAACCATTTGGTGTAGGGCTGGACCATTGGTAACCCTGCAACTGCAATGGAAGCTAACTTAATGTTTTATTTTTCACATGACTGAAGTTGGTTTTAAACAGCGGAATTTTAGGATGTTACAATAGGCCTGCCACAAATACCCTTAGGTTTTCTGGGAAAACAGTTCAATAAGCCCACCCTCTTAATTACTGTTGCTTTGCTTTCAATTTGCACACAGAACATAATGGAATTTACAATGGTGGAAAGTTTATCGTTCAAAATTCACACAAATGTTTGAAACAATGGGCCTGAGATTTGACTAAGAAGTGAAGAAAAGCAGCTGTAGCTAGCTACAGTAACTTAGAATAATTTAAATGCTATAAATGTGTATTGGTTGAAAACTGGCGGATGGCCCATAGGAATCATGGAAATGAAGGAACAGCATTGTCCATATACTATAAGGTACAGCTAATATCATAGCAGGGTTAAAGTTCAATTACAAAAAAATACACTGTTACTTGCTCTATCACAACCCTGGGATTGGATACTTAATAAAGAAAAACACAGAAATAGGTCAATACATCAATGTTCGTATTTTAAACAGTATTTGGCAAATGTAACACTTTCTAACACAAGTGTGACTGAAGTTGCTGAGTTGTTAAGTTCCCATAACCAAATTAAGGAGCAGGACAGAGCTGCTATTGTAAATCACAACTCTGAACTCTACCCTTGCTCCCATGCGGTTGATTTTCCAGTCATCAACGGGTATTTTTCTCACAGAACTTGTGACCACACATAATAAGTCAGCTGACGTAGCTGCTGTTTATGTCATCCTTTATTATAAAAAAAGACATTATTAAATATTTGAATTCAAATTATGTACCGGGTATGTTTAACCTAAAAAGAAGAAGCGCCTAGCTTGTCACACCTCACTTTGATTGAGTTGCTGTTGTTTAGTGACTTACATTAACAAAAGGGCAGCTGCATGAAATAAAACCTTTGTTTGCTTTTTACCTACATTCTAATTTGGTGTTTTGGACTATATGCCAAAAATGTACTGTAATTGCTGAGGACTTCACAGTAGGGGCAAATTTGTGTTAAAACGACTGGCCAACAAGGAGTTTCCAGGCCACTTAAGTATAAATTGTTCATCATTATTCCTTGGAATAACCAAAGAGCAAAGGACAGAGAGAAGGGAGATGAATGTAAAGAGGATAAGAAGTTAGCCTAAACAGAAGACAAAGAAGTGTGACCGCAGAGAGCTGAGACAGACAGAAGAGGAGGAAGAATAGGAAGGAAAGATTCAAGGACTGTGTCTCCCTATAGTGCACTACTTTTATTATCTGCCATTTCATTTGAGAGTCCAAAGTACAGAATGTGTCCATGGCATGTACACTACTTTTTGCTAACAATCCCACAATGCAAGCCATTAAGCTCAGAAAAGAATAAGTAAATAAAATGGAAGACAAAGGGTAAAAGTTGAAGGGGATGATAAAGACAAGACAATAAGGTGAAGGGAATTAAAGAGGGGATTTTACATTTGAAAGCTGAAGAAATTAATGAAATAACGTGCTACAAGTAAGAAAGACAACCTCCCAGATGGATGTATTGTAAAGCTGAGAAGGATAACATGAAGGGAGGTGGAGGAAGAAATGGGCAGAAAATGAGAAGAAATGGACAACAAAGAAAAGTAATGGAGGAGGAGGGAGAAGAGAGAGGAAGAGAAGAAAAAAGGCAGAGACAAGTGCTGCCCTCAAGAGAACGGACATGCTGTAGGTCAGCATCTGCTGAGAATAATGGGCCCTACTTTAGAGGAGCACACACGCACACGCACACGGACGCACACACTAACTCTCCCTCTCTCTCTCTCTCTCTCTCTCTCTCTCTCAGATGCTTGCTCATACCGTTCACGTTTAAATGAAACTAAACACCTTTCAGGGTCTCCTATCTGTCTTTGTCAATAAATTTCTGTCAAAAATGATTAATTCACCTGGATATCATAAATTAAAAACTGACCAGTTCAGGAAACTAACATGATTACATTCCCCTGTGCATGTAAGTGTGTTCATGTGTACACACACAGTATAAAAGAACACAGCTAAAGTGTTAAGAAATAAAAAAGACAAAGTCAGGAGGGAATGAGATAAAAATGGATAAAAAGAGGACAGTGGAGAGCAGATGAAAGTATACGGTAATATGGTAAGTGCTTAAAGTAAAAAGTATGAGAAAAAAACGCAGTGAGAAAAAAGAAAAGCAGTTCTGAAAGAAAAAACTAAAATAGATGGAGGACAGAGGAGGAACCCATTAGAGGAAAGAGAGGGGAACCCAGGGATGAGGGCCTTCCAAATGGTAGGAGTCTGTTGCCCGGGAAACACAGAGAGGGCAAAACAATGGGGATCTGGAGTGGTGTTTTGCATCACATGCCATTTAGAAACTGAGTGATAAAGCTACAGCCCAAAAAAATCATGTAGACCGACAATTAACTGCAGAAAGCTCCTAAAAAACTTAAATTCTAATCAACATGTCAAATGAGAGATCAGCTGAAGGATCAAAATTCTAAGAAACATGTTCCGTACTAGCATTTCTTAGACAGACTAGAAACAATGGCAGGAGTCTTACTTTCTTACAATCTTCATATAAAATACTAAAAATAAAAAGATGTCCCAGAAGACTGAAGAAAATCTGCAAATAAAGACATATTGCCATTTCTGTTAAGAAAATATTCACAGGTATTACTTTTGTCTGCTTAAATGAAAGAAAAGAAAATGAAGCCAAAAGTTATGTTAAATGGTGCAAACTAGGGGTGTGAATCTTCACTGGTCTCACGATTCAATCTGATTACATTATCCTATCAACCATTCGATACAATTTGATATCCCGATGCATCACAATGAAGCACCTCCTCAAATGTATTATATATTGCTACACATGGTTTTCATCAACAAATTCAAGCAGTCAGTTATATATGAACTCCCATTTTTATTGCATTTGCTCTTAAAAAAGACCCTTCCTGAATGTAGCGGAGTCTGAATACAGCAGACAAAGCCCCGGAGGTGACATGGAGAAAAAAGAAGTAATAATAAAACCCCAAAACAATACTAGATACTAGCGAGCTACTAAGGTTAGCCTGCAGTCATTGACATCAACAGTCAACGGCAATGTCCATTATAACACTTCACGTTGGCATATATTAATTATTAATGCTTATCAAAATAAACGTTGGATGAACGTTGGATGAATCATCCTTGTCCGCATCGTCATGCATGGATGCAATGACTCATTTCAACACCCCTAGTTTAAAGCAATATCAACTTTTAGACATTTGAATGTGCAACAGCCATGAAGACAGATTGATCACACTGGCACTGCAGTACATGCATGGGCCATGTCAATATACACTAGATGACATTCTTCAAACTAAAGATGACATACAGTTATGTAGGGCTGGGCGATATGGAGAAAGTCAGATATTGCGATATTCTTGTCCTAATACCTCAATTTTGATATTGTGGAGATATCATAGGGTTGACAACTTGTGCTTTCACAAAATATCTTCCCAATGAGATTTAAGATAAATAATCTTCAGTAATGTATATATAATAACTAAATGGGTAAAGGTAAAAATAATAGAAGAGCTAGAACAGTCTGGTAACACAGAAAATGACATCACTTTACTGTAATGCAGTCTTTAAAGCCCGGAAAAGACAACACTTAATATTATATTAAGATATTAGGATATTCAGATATCCAAAATCTAAGACAATTTCTAGTCTCATATCATGATATCAATATAATATCGACATACTGCCACACCCTATTGTTATGGCAGTATCATACTGTACATAACCACTTATAGGCAGTATGGTGGCTACGTTCCTTAAACATCAGGAAATCCATTACTGGTAATACCCATTCAAAAAGTCCTCATCATTTCACATCTTGAGCCAATAAGGTCCCCCCTCAGCAAGATGTAATAGTTTCAAGCTGGGGACAAGCTGGGTTGCTCTGTGCATGACCACAGGATACAAATTGCTGACAAAATTATGATCCCTCAATAGCCACTAATTTGGTGCATGAAGAGGAGTTCTGAAATTGTGCTTGAAACAGGGAGCTGGGGGATTGTGAAAACTATGTAGGGCCATGGATTCATATGAAAGGACTTTAAAAGAGGGACACAGACACATGCACATGATCTCAATTTGTGTGCTAAGAAAAAGCACAAGTAACTTTGAACATATAACTGCTCTACAATGACTTATGTTTATTTAGTTTCACAAAAACATTTAGTGTATTTGCAACTTTAGTAGTAAAAGTAGGACAGCAGAGCTGAAGGTAAACGTGTACATCTCTTCACTAACTTGACCGCAGCAGCCTCACTGCTTTATTGAAACGTCAAACCACTGCCTGTTGCAGTAATATGAGCTGCTTCCTGTTTCCACAGATTCATAAATCATCATAACAATTTATGGTGCGTTCCATTTGGTATCCAAGAATTTGACATGAGCTCAATTTTTGCACACACTCATCTTTTGACCTTTCAAAGTTTATGTATTTGTGAGATAGAACTTTGCATGGATGCAGAAACCATATTTAATTATTTAACTTTCCAATAGAACTTTGTGAATTCCTGAAAAAGAGAAGAAGCATGTAGCAGCACAGTAATGACAGATGGTCATTGATGGTCATTAGACTGCTGCCAGATGTTAACATTTCAAAGCTGAAACTGTTGAAATGTAGGAGTCCTGGTCCATTTTCTTGTTCTTTGGACAGACATAAATAATGTAACATTCCTTGATGTGTTTTCTACATTTTTGGTGATGAGTTAACTGCCATAAAGTGAAATCAAACCATCACCAGCCCTTAAAAAAGCAAGCAAGATGTGATGGACATTTTCAAAGTACAGCATGAGTAATCAACCGAAGGGAAAGTGTTAATGTGCCACTGTGCACAATTTGTACGTGTGTATATATCACAACTTGTAGCAAACCTCCCTTACTCCACATGAGCACAGTATCACTTGACATCAGATCAACCCCAGCATACCGCAACAACCTGTTGAAAATTCACAGGCTAGGATCTAAAAGAAAAACTTCCTCCCTCACCCCGAGGGCCAGACACATGAAAGCATATCATACTCTTGTCCTATGGATCTGCAACACATTATGGGTTGTAACTTAACTTTTTGTCCATGATCAAGATCAAAGCTGTAACTAGAACTGTTCAATGCAGCAACGGGTGAACACATCAGAAACACTAGAAGCTCAAGATAGGGTCAAGAGAGAAAAAAAAGAGAGGGAAAAGAGGAGGGAGGAGTCTATGAGAGCAAAGGTATTTCTTAGTATCCCCTTCATGCCTAACAAACAAGCAGAGACTCAATGAGTCCAGAGACACACAGGAAAACAAATGGACAAAGGGGTGGATTGTGCCGCAGTTGTAAAGTGGTCTGGGAAACTCTGAGGCCTGGTTGGGAGGTCTTTTCATGAGAGATTGAGAGACATTCCCATTTCATTTCCCCCATCAGCAGAGTGAAATAATATTCAACAATGTCCTTTTCACCCCTAAGTTCAGAGAGAATGAGAGGGAGCAAGACGAAAGGCAGAAAATGGAGGGAAACAAAAGAAGAAATGCAACTAAAATAGACACAGGATGTAACATCTGCTTTCTAATTACTAACAATCCAATTATCATCATAATGAGGAAGTGACAGCCTTCCTGGAAACATCAATTCTGATTGGCTTGTTTAATCCAATAAGAGTAATAACAAGGACAAATGGGTAAGGGTGTTTAGCTAATCCAATTGGATCATGGCTGTGTATTCGAACAACTGATCGCTGATATCAACAGAGATCCTTGGAGATTAAACTCATGTTTTAATCAAAGTTGACTTAGTTCAGTTCTATGTGCTTTAAAAATCACATTCATGGGATTAGTTTATGATATGGGTGAGTTAACACACCTTGTCATTATTTGTCAGTATGGTGGTTACTGCACTCCTTTTTTAGGATATAGTTTCCTTCTTTCTTTAAATTTCCCTGCCACAATTTAACACTGTTAAGAGTAAAGATGAGCCTGGGTTTAAAGATGCCCCCCCCTTTTTTTTCTTCTTATTTGGACTTTTGTTTTGTTCTTCTGGTTTTTGTTGTATAAAGAATAATATAGGAGAAAACAAGCATGTGTACCAAAGTGTGTGTGTGTGTGTGTGTGTGTGTATATACACACCTTTGGACAGACCTTAAATCCCTGTTTGAGAGTCCACAGTTGGTTTTAAGATTCAGGTTTAGGGTAGGGTAAGGGGCAAGGGAATGAATTACGTCAATGTCCTCACAAGAATAGAAGTGTGTGTCTTTGTGTGTAAGAGACAGAGAAAGGGAGAATGTGTAAATGCGATATTAATGATGCACACATGGTAGGGGCGCAACCTGCTGTTGACCATACACACACTGATGGCCATCTACTGACCTCAGAATAACCACACACGCACCCGCACACACACAAAATAGGCATGAGTACATACTAACTAACTGAAGAAAAGGTGTTTCAAGCATCCATTATGCTCAAATGTTACAACAAAACCGTAAGTGATCTAAGGCAGCAACTTTCCAGGTTTTGATTCCAGCCAGGAATGTTCGCTAAATGTCAGACACCTCTCCCTCTTCATTGAGTCAGTCTCTAGACTCTTAACTAATAAAATGAAAATATGCTGCTTTAATTCATGCCTGCTCTTGAAGCACAAACATTCTAATCTTAATCCACAAACAACAGACCCTAAAGACACAGTATATAACAACAAATTTCCTCCAGTGTTTAAAAAATGGTTCTTTTAGGAGTAGAGGTATAGGGACACATACTCCCAACAGGGGTCCTTTGTTTCAGTATTGTAACACGGCTGAGAAAAACTGAGATGGAGGGGGAGAAGTATAGGAAAATGATGAAATACAGAGAGAAGGTATGATGTTAAGGATCTAAAGAAAAAAATAAGAATAAGAGAGTTAAGAATGCTATTATAGGAATTTGGAGCACAGACCATAGTACAGAATATAAGAACAAGGGAGGTACTGATTATTTGAATGAGTTAGAATAAGATGCTAATGGACTAAAATCACCTGGAGCGAAACGCTTGAATAAATAACATATGCATTCATATTTACCATTAGATAACATCAAACTTTAGCATCATGCTAATCCAGCATACATAACAGCTAAAAGTTTGTATCATAAAATGGTTTCAACATTTCAATGCGATCGTTTGATTTCTTCAAAAGTGCCCGTGTATCTTTTTATGATACATTTAAAAACACGGAATACTTTTTTATAGAGTCGCAACATATGCAAGACACCCTCAACAGACTCCTCTCTATTTCACACAGTGACATATGCTGACAGTTTGTAGGTAGTGTTTGTGCTTAAGGCAGGGAAACATCATCCACTGCTGGGTCATGTTTCAATTTTAGAGCCATCAAAATCTTGTCTCCTAGAGATGTGTGAGTGCATGCACAGACACACCATGTTCCAGTTAACCGACTTCGAGTCATACAGTACCTGACTAAGCAACCCCGCAGCTATTTATGGACTCACTTTCAATAATAACGCACACTCACAAATACACGCATACACAAACAAGGTCCCTCCCACACATACATACAGGTATACAGGCATGCAGACATTAGATACACACGGCCTGCTTGCTATTTCTGGGCCGGTGGCAAAATAATATGTTTTGGTAAGGTCAACAGGCTGGATGTGGTTTCCAAACATGATCTCTTTCTCTGACTCTCTAGATGCTGAAATAACTCTTGAGTTAATTGACAGCAGGAGAAATGCGTATACAGAGATGCAGAGGCAGGGCAAAGCTAAAGGGAGACAGAAGGAGAAAGAGAGTCCCTTTCAGACATAAAATCTCTCAGTAGGGAGACATTTATGGGTATGTCTTTAGTAACAGCTTTTTTGGCTTTCAGATTAGTGCGTTCATTGTGGTAAACTTCTATTGACTCAAATCTGAAAGGCTGTTATGGATAGAAGTGCAATATTCACATAATAGTTGTCACCAGCCACGTGAGACTATGCACTACAAGGCATTACGTACATGTATCTATAAGGCTGTTTACGGTTAGCCCATCCATGAGGGGAAAGCAGTTCTGGGTAGACCAATATTAAGCCATTTCTTCCTTTCTTCAGAGTCTAATCTGATGATTAAATTCCAAAGCATTTAGAGCATTGCTTCTTATGCAAAATCATCCCATGAGAGAAGGCTATGTTATCACCAATGTAACTGTTTAAAATCACAATTCAGCCATGTACCAAATGTGTCAGAACCGTTACCAGGCACATTATCAGAGTAACCTTTTGGAAAAATAACTGGGGTCCTTTTCAAACACGAGACCTACATGTAAAATTGGCACAGCATTTTGGGATTACAGAGCATGTCTGAAAGTGGAAACAGAGACAGGGTGTACAGTATGTAAGTGTGTGTGTGTCCAATTTCCCAAGGCTTTTCAGATACCACAGCCAGACCTCAAAACTATCATCACTGTTCTTGCTCCCATCTGCCAAAGTCATCACCCACACAGACACACACACTCTCTCTCTCTCTCACTCTCTCACACACACACACACACACACACACACACACACACACACACACACACACAAAAAGAGGTGTGAAATAGCCATCCCTCACCATTTTAACAGGGGTGGGAACCTGGCTATAAAGTTTCTAACGTTCTAAACTTCTGTCTGTCGTTCCTCTCATTGACTCTCTCGCTCTCTCTCTCTCTCTCTCTCTCTCATACAAACAAACATTTGTTGTTGGTTTGTTAGTCTGCTAAGGTGCTGGTTCTTAAAGGCAAAAAAAAATCAGAGTTTGTACTGGTAAAGTTTACACTTTGTTTATTTTTAGACACAGTTAGAGTTTACAGTACCGTGATTTCAGGCATGTTAAGGGGCTTTATTTAAGTACATTACCACAGTACTGTTTATCTTTGAAAAATGGGACTAAAACGGAAAAAATAAGTCACTGTGGAGGATAGGAGAAGGAATTTAGAAAGGAAAGTAGAGGAAAAGAAAAAATATGGAGATGTAAAGATAGTGAACGAGAAAGAGATAATTAAAGTTGAGGCCTTTCAGGCAGTGAAAGTAAAGATTGCAAATGAAAAATGAGATGCTGCAGGACCAGGAGTGACTGATGAAGGTTGTAAAATGTAGTATGTGTTTCACATTGAGACTAACATGTTCAAATGGTGAGTTGACAGCTGTGCTTTTATACAAGCACATTTCAGACCTACTTTTAAACAAACTATGGCCATTCTGGACCTGAATATTTATCTGGTTACATCTGAAAACACATGAGAAATAAATGGAAAGAATCCTTCATGAATTGATGAGTATACCCAGGAAGCTGTTATTGTTCTTGTGCTGGCTAATGCTAGTGATATGTCATGCTGTCCAGGGAGGGTAACAACAAAATGCACTGGGCAACAGGCTAACACATGCTGCACAGAGATAGTCGAGTGGTTAAGTTCCAGACTTGACAGTCAAGTCAGATCAGAGTTGTCTCTCCAGCATACTCTCCTCAACTGCCTACTAGCTTTTAACTGTTTAAATAAATAGAAAGAAATACAGGGGAGCGAGAGGCTAAGTCTGACTGAAACAGATGGTGATAAATTCAACTAGAAGATATTGGAAAATCAAACAATCGAATACATTTACAAACAAAAAATTATCTTATTATTACAATGTAACAAATATGTTGTGCAATGTCTTCAAAGGTCATACACTTTGAAATCCTGTAATAGCAGCCCTGTGATGGATGCAAAGACATGCATTTACAGCATGCATTTCAATGAGGACCCACTGAAAATGAAAAATGTCTTACTGTCTGACAAGTTGCTGTTTTAAAAGAAGAAAACAAGCTGTATTACATGAGAAATCAACAATGAGTTCCTTTTGCTGTAATAATGTATTCGCAATATAATGTGCAGTTCTTGAAATTGTGTTGCTAAAATAAATAAAATGTATTGAAATGTGCTGCCTCTGTTAGTAAAGAAATACACCACAGAATACATTAAAAAAGTACTGATTGTGTAAAGTAAGTTTTGGTGGGGGAGCAGATCTAGGAGTCAGGGATCAGTTTTCAACCCCTGTCTGAGTGTGTTTTCCCCAGGGAGGGGGATAAGGTGAGTTCCTGGGCTGAGACTGAGGCCTCCAGAGACATTCAGACAGACATCCAGACTACACAAATTTAATTAGCTGCTTCAAAGACAAAAGGAACAAAAGATGAAAAGAGTGATACCTGCAGTAAAACATTTCTTTTTGGACCTCCTCATACAAGGGGAAGGAGAAAAAGCCTTACCTTGGTAAGGAGGCATACTGACGTTCCACCTCTTCATAACGTGGTGCCAACCGATGATCTGTCCCTCTGCCTGGCATCTGGTAAAGAGAGACAATTTCTTAGTTTGAGTATGTGTACTTGAATAAAAAAACTGAAAAAAATATATTTCCTTGTCCAGTGTAGTAATATCTGGGAACCTAAGCATGTGTAGTGCATACCCATAAGCCCCTTTCCTTGTATGTGTGTTTGGGAGTGTGTTTCTGTATATGTTTGTGATACAGAGATTGAGGCCTCCGTCCTAGATTAGGTTACTTCAAAACAGGATGGAGTGGTCTCGCTCACACACACACACACACACACACACACACACACACACACACACACACACACACACACACACACACACACACACACACACTTCTGCAGTCTCATCTTCATATTTAGAAAAAAAAGATTAAGTCAAGCTGCTGACAGTTCAATCTCTCCTACTTCCTCTTTTACTTAACATTTCACTGGTTCTCTCTCCCCCTCACATCTCATTTTCTCTTTCTCCACTTATTTCCACTCCTCTCTTTTTCCCTCTTACACACACACACACACACACACACACACACACACTTGCTTTCCATGAGATTATCCCAGTCTATTCAGTAGGGAGATTGCAGCTGCCGCTGCGCTCCTTTAAGAAGTCGACTAAACCCCAAACGTCAACAAGCCCCATTAACACACACACACACACACACACACACACACACACACACACACACACACACACACACACACACACACACACACACATACACACACACACAAACATGTTCTTTGTAATACCCAGTGAATATTGTGAGAGTCTTTTTAACATAATGTGGGGTGAGAGAGTGTGATATGATTCAGGTGATTGCGTGCTGTTGGAAGTCTGCATACATGCTGAACTGCAACAATAAAAGCAATACTTAAATGCAGCTTTATACCGTGTCTTTAGGGTCTGTGAAGCAGAGTCTCTTCAAACAGCCCATCAAAATTAGTCTATCACACCTTTGCCACTTGTCAAATGGTGCCTTTGTTCATAGCACACATCTCTATCAGATACAATTGCATAACACATAACTATTTCTCTAAGTACACTGTTGTACCTCCAACAGGACATTATTGTATGCAATCTGCACATTTTGGAAGCATCATGTCCTGTCAAAGTAGGGTGTGCAGAATGAAGGTGAAGTGGTTGTGAGTAGGGAAGGGAAAAGGTTGAAGGTTTTATAGTAAACTAGGCTCTTCTTCTCTCCTCAAATAAAGATAATGTTGTCAAGGCAAAAGGTGCAGAGAATTAGATTTTACAGACTACAGGGTTTTTCTTCTCTCTCTGCCTCTCCTCTTCTCTCTGCATTCCAAGGAAGGATGCCAGGAGGCATATAAAACAGATTTGCAGCTCCTGCTTTATTTTGAACACCTGTCTTTATAGCTTCAATATCTCAGGTAGAGAGACAGCGGGATATTAGGCGGGAATAGAGAGGTGGAGCGAAAGAATGAAAAGGCATTAGATAGAGAAGAAAGGAGGAAAAGAGAGATAGAGCGAATGTGAAGTAAATGAGTTTGGATGAAGAAGAGCAATATAGAGTGGAGGAGGGTTTTTATGTAGTCATTGAGAGGTGAATTATAAAACAAGGGAATAAATGGGGTGAAGACGAGGACGACAAAGAGGGGAGGTGAAAGGGACAAAAACGATGAATGAGGGAATGAGCGATAGCGAGAGGGGGAATGAGAGCAACATCCGGTAGGAACTGAGAGGTGTGTGCCGAGTGGCGCGTGTCCATGCTATTCTCCGACATGCACTCGAACAATCACTGCTGATAGGCGGCAGAAATTTCAACATAGAGGAAACACTGACAAAAATGAATTGTGCGTGTGTGTGCGTGTGTGTGTATGTGTGTGTGTGTGTTAAAACATTACCGATTTTTAGACGGATGAACACAAGAAAATGTAGTCACATACAACGTAGTGTTAATTTCGTCAGCTGAGACAAGACTAAATATGTTCGTCAACAACCTTTTTTTCCATGACAAAGACAAGACAATGACGAGACTGCACCAATGTCCAAAAACGCTGAGTAAGACTAAATTAACTTGCATTATTGTTGATAAAAAAGACGAGACTAAAATGTTTTGCATAAAATAAAAAATAAAATAAAATCTATCTTCATTTTCATCTACAATTATTCAGATATGTGATTGACTAAATATGAACTAACAAGGACATTTGGCACAAGACTAAGACTAAATTAAAAATAGGTGACAAAAGTAACACTAATACAATGACAAAGCAAATATAGCTTTTGTGTACATTTTGTACTTTGAAAAACATGTTGCAAAGGTAGCAAAATACATATAGTATGTCTGTACTGAAAGATGCTAATACCTAAACATTTGATAATCCCAAAAACAACTTAGCCAGAGTCAGAAGCTCCCTTTGTATGTAAGTGGGCAGAATGACTCGCCTGCTACCACTGTGTGTGTGTGTGTGTGTGTCTATGAGATGTCAGATATTAGTAGACTCTCAGCACTCACAACTGGAGTACAGTGCAGGAACAAAACTATGACAGCTGAGATTGCGTGGGACAAGCACGGATGTTTACTCAGGCTCTCCCACACACACACACACACACACACACACACACACACACACACACACACACACACACACACACACACACACACACACACACACACACGTGTGCACACCATTCATCTTCCCCACACATAAACAACAGTCTCTCTCATGCACACAGCCAATCACACCCAACTCTCTCTCTAAGCACACACACACGCAAATTTAAACACACTTCCTCTCGCTGACAGGGCTGTGGCAGTGTAGTGCACTGGTTGGGGTAATGGTCTAGTGAAAAACCATTTCACGGCATAGTAAGCAGAGGAGAGGCAGAGAGGAGAACGTGGAAATTAAGCAGAAGAGACTGAAGAGACTACTGAAGGCAGTGGGAGCAGACACCACACACACAGAAAGTGACACAGACACACACATTCACAAACACACACTTACACATGGAAGTATATTGACGACAAAAGATTTGTCAGAGCGCAAAACAAATTCTGAGATCTACTCAGTCTGCACGGGAGCAAATTTGTTAGAGCACAATCACATTTCAGCGTGCTCTCGATTCTGAGTCTGCTCTCTCAATTTTCTCCAGCTGTTTTGGCAGCTTCTTCGCACTTGAGATCTCAAGAGGTCGCTTGCCAAACATTTTTGAATAGCAAGCTGCAACAGGTCAAACCAACATCTGGACAACAGGGTCATGTCTTTTTCTAACGGCAGCTCTAGGTTGCTGTAAGGAGCGATTGGAAACCGTATGGCTATTAAGGATATTTGATTTACATAGTTCATGTCTTTATGCATTATTGTTCAGTGTACAATTTTTGTTATTGTGAGTGTGTGTATCTGCATTGTAGAATAAAGTTTTGCCAAATTCTGGCGGCCCATGTGATGCCTTTACTGTCACCTATTACCTGGATTTGCTCCACGCCGATTCCCAAAATGTTGTTGCTTGGAACGAGCCACAAACCATAATCATTTTATGGTTATTATTTTTTAGTTTGAACCATTTCTTTTTTAAATCTGACATGTAGTTGCATCAGATCGCAGTAAACCATCCCATATCAGGGATAATCTTCCGAATTCCGCTCTAGAGCTTGATTCATAAATGTTTTTCTTATAATGCTTACAATAAATGTCTCATTAAAATTATTCATAAAAACGGAAAAAGAAGAAAAAAGAAAATCCTGTATGAGGTTCGGAAAATCACACTACAAATGGAGGTTAACACAAAACAGCCACAAAGCATTAGCTAGTAGATACTTACTTACTTAAGTACTTAAATCAATTTGACTCTCAAAATTACTCTGCCATGATGGCTTAAAAACTAGATAATTTGTCAACAAATTGTGATGTGTTATTGTGATTTCAATCATTACAGTAAGAGTCAACGTGTTTTGATTTTCTTAGTTTGAGTTTCAGGGGATTCAGATTTGCAAAAGTGAGCTCGAGCAGCTTTGATCATTACGAGCGTGAGGATCCCTGTTGCTGTCTCAAATGTAAATTCCTCTTGCTGCTCAGATCATCGGTTATACTCAAAAATCTGTCCCCTCTCACGTACAAATCTCATTCTGCTCGTACGAATATGAATCTCAAATGTTGACATGCAGATTGAGCAGCACTTGGATGAGTTTGGTGCACTCTCAACTCTCTTGTCGTCAATATGCTTCCATACTTGCACAGGCACACACACTGTAAGAGGGGTTCTTTCTTCTTTCAACAGACCCTTTAATTTACCCATAAAACACATCATCCCATCACTTTCAACACACACACACAAACACACACACGCTCCCTCCCTCTATCTTATATTTTTTCTTCTCCCTTTTTATCTTACACACAGACACACACACACATAATGGCTCAAGCGTCCCATACTTTTCACTCGAGCTGTTTCAAGGATTTCAAAGGGATTTAGATCGACATGGAGCATTGGGTAGCTGCACACTGCCTCAACGACACTACTTAGACAAAATGTGCAGTGTCTCTTTCTCTCTTCCATCTCTCTCTTCAACTCTTTTTGTGCTCCTCTTCAACACTTCTTCATCATCTCTCTCTTCCTCTTCATACCCCCTTCTGTCTTTCACACCTCCCCCTTCCATCCTCTATTCCTCTCCTTGCCTCATCTTTTCTCTTCATTAAGCAACTCTCCTTAAGTGAAATACAGGCTTCCATGGAGCACTGTTACATCTTCACTCTTACTTAAGATCTCTTTTTTCTCCCACACCCTTCATTCTGTTATCTTACTCCACCTTCCTATCTCCTTTCCATGCATCCATCCATCATTTATCACTGAATGTTCTACTCTCTATGTGCTCCCTTCCCATTTACTTCCATCCTTATCCCACATCCTGTCCCCTATTGTCTTTCGCTACGCATTCCCTTGCTAAAATCAATGATGACAAAGAGGAACAGCATAATCTCCATCAGTCACTTCTACTCCCTTCTTCTACTTCTTCCTCTCTTCTTCTGTACAACCTCTTACAATCACTACCTTTCAATACGTTTATTTTACTCTCAGTCCATCTCACTACCAATGTCCTTTTCTCCTTTCGTAAATCCATAGTTAAAAGATGTTGCTTCCTTTCCATCATCCCTCCATTGTACCCCCCACCCTGCTTCCCACCCGGGTAAAAATCAATGAATAAGGGAGGACTGGTTCTAATCCGTATCAGTCATATCGTTCTGCTCAGCCAGCACTTTGGGCTGACTCAATTAAAACACAGCTCTGAAGAGGCTGCAATATCTGTCTGTGTGTGTGTGTGTGTGTGTGCATGCATGTGTGTATGTGTGTGTGTGTGTGTGTGTGTGTGTGGTGTGTGTGCATGCATGTGTGTGTGTGTGCATGCATGTGTGTATGTGTGTGTGTCTGTGTGTGTGTGTGTGTGTGTGTGTGTGTGTGTGCATGCATGTGTGTATGTGTGTATGTGTGTGTGTGCGTGCATGTGCTGTGAACAAGCCTAGACGCATTTTACTAATTACTAACTACACTGCTAAAACAACAATGAAATGCTGCGTTATTGACTTTAGACCAGATTTTTGTTGGTCGATGGAGCGACCACTTACCGCTGCCTTTAGATAGCTATATGCCAAGAATGCACCTGAACACACCTCAATGTAAGATTAACACGCCCATGGGCGCACAGATGGGCGCAGGTGCATTTGCTATTTAAACGACGTGGGGGCTGGAAGGTAAACGGGACCCTTGCGTCAGGCTTTGCGCTCTGCCAGGTGCAAGATAGGGCCCAATGAGTAACCATTCCTGCTGTACAGAGTAGAAATGTATATTATATATAAATAAAGATTACAAGTTGTTTGGACTTGACAATTTAAATCATTAGCATTTAAAGTAAAAACAATGCAAGCCAGTCTCTTGCTTTAACAAAGAGACAAGAAAAGAAGCCATATTGTCATTATATTACAATGAATACAACTATATTGTGAATGCCCCGCCTTGTGGTGCTTGAAACAAACTTAATTGCACACATCCGTATAAAAAAGTGAACAAGTACTCCGGTGTCCGATTTTTAATTAAAGCAATGATGAAGATGGATGCGGAGTTGGCAGTGCAGTACAAGCTACAGTGATTACGTACTGTATTGCATTGGGAAATCAATCCTGGAACTTCTTTACTAGTGAAAAATATATGCACACACGTGCACATGCCTGCACACACGTGCACATGCCTGCACACACAGGAAAAAAAGAAATCCATGCACAAAAAAAAATCACATACTTAATCTTCTTTTCTTGCAGAGCCACATTCTATGTGTGTTTGATAGATCAATGCATCTTGCCATTTTAGTCTCTAGTAAGGGAGAAAAAAATCTAACACCTGTCATTTGTGTGTAAAGTCAGTTATGCCTCAGCTTTTAAAATGGTACACAAAGATAAATCTTACACCAGATTTTTTTTTTGGTACCAGATGTCAATTTTTAATTTCTTCTCCTTCATTTCCTTTCCAAACTCACATCAAATTTGGCTGATAACCTTTCCTGGCCAAATGCAATTACCTGTGTTGTGATCCACTTACACTAAAGGAAGAAAATAAAACTAAACTCCATGTTTCTGTTCCCCTACTTCTCTTCAACCATACAGACTTCCTTGCGTTCATTCACCCCTGCCCTCCAACACAGGCTTGATTTATTTATTCTTTAACTCTCCATCAATGCATTTAATACTAGATGCCATCCCTTGGCCCATTTATCCATCCATCCATCCATCCATCCTCGAGAAAGCAGTAATTGCAGCTGCTGCTGAACAGCCATCCATTTTCACAGGCTAATTACTACAGCTTCTTAATAAAGAAGCACTAAAGGAAAGGGAGTAGACTCACAAGACCATGCATATTACATTCACACGTTCAGCTCTGTCCACACAGCTATTGTAGTGAGGCCTTTCCATAATACATAATTTATACAGGAGACAGTTGACAAAGTCAACTATGTTCGGATTAATCAGTTAGATTATAAATAAAAAAAAACATTTGTTTTTTCTAAGTATTAAACAAAAGGGATAGAACAAATTAATTTAGAGATTTAGGTGTGCTTGTAAGAAGATTTTGTTTGGTTTGCATTAGTCTCGCTTTGCCAGACCTTCCTCCACAGTGCTGCAACGGAAGGTCTGGCATCCACACAGCATTCCGAGATGGGAGGTAACGTGTTCTGGTTTATTGGCATTTCTTTAAACGAATCACAATTGTAATGGTGCCTCTGCAAAATTGGATTTACCCTGCAGAGATCTGAGTAGCAGTTAACCATAGTCCTCAGAAATCCTACGGGGTTTAAAATGCCAACACAAAGAAAGCGGAAGGTAACAGACATCCGACCGAAAACAGCGACATCCGACGGAATTTCCGGAGGCACCGGAGCAATCTCGGAAGTGGAACAACGTGGACATAGACTACCTTTGGACAGATCCAGCTGTTTCCCCCTATTTCCAGTCTATATGCTAAGCTAAGATGAAGGTTGCAGTTTCATATTTTACATACGGACAGGAGAGTGGTTTCGATTTCCCCATTCACCACTTTGCCAAGAAGCAAATAAGCCAAAGAATTAACACACCTTCAGGGGAAATAAAAACCTAAAATACAGTATATCTATCCCCTACACGAGATTGATCAGAATTTTTAAGGAAAGTTACGCTTCACAATTGAATTATAATAATAATGCTTTGAGTTTTCTTCTCTTCTCTTTATAACAAAATATATGGCACAGTTATGACCTGCTTGTAACATCATAACCCAAATTTGCTTATTTGTTTACAACACCAAAGAAGCAACAGTCATCTTTATTCACAAAATCTTCCTGTTGAAATGTCATTGGAGCACTAGAATAAAGGGCTAAGAATTAAGACTGGAGCCCAGTTAAATGTCACAGCGCTGTTGAGCCTCTCGTACAATTAAGACCACAGAAGGTCAATTTCCCCCATAGCAAACAGCTTAGAGCGTCTCTACTGAATACAGTGATTAATACTACTTAATGCAAAGCATATCCTGTTTATTTTGTGCAGGTTTATGAGGGAGTTAAGATTCTGTGTTTGTTTGTATGTAAGGATATCAGTACATGGAGCTATCAATCAAGTTAATTCCTTTAAAAAAAAAAGAAAAAAGCATTTAAAAGCTATCAGGCAGGTGATAATCCCAACACTGTTGCAGCAAACAGCCACACACAGTCTGACACACACAAACTTGTTTTTGTCACTGTGGAGGACAAGGCATTTTCCCCCGGAGACTTAACCTTAACAATAACTACTATCTGCCTAAACCCAACCCTAAAGGACTAACTTTTTGCCACCAAATAGGAATTGAGTCCCCATATATGAGAATATGCTACAAGATTATTTTGCTACACCTAAATTAATGAAATGCACACAGCCACACACACACACACAGCCACACACACACACACACACACACACACACACACACACACACACACACATAAAAACATCTGATTCTGAACAGTAAAAAAAGGAGCTAGCAGTGCACTTTTTTTCAGTTCAAAATGCAACTATTTTGGTGTGTTTATATTCTTATATATTTTAGGAAGAAAGAGTGAGGAAAGTGATGAATTGAGAGAGAGAGAGAGAGAGAAAGAAATAAAGAACGAGAATAACGAAAACGGCAAGTGAATTGGGAGAGAGAGATGGGGATAAATAAATGATAGTAAGAAGGAAGGTAAGGTGATAGCAGAGGATAGGATTATTCTCTGCTGCAAAGCCTTTGGAGCAATACACATAACCCCCCCCAAAAAAACACACACACACACACACACACACACACATATACAAAACCACACACACACACACACAATATTCAGCTGTGTGCACACCCTACCGAGTACACGTCCATTCGGTGACATAGATACATATTATACATGCTGTAAAAATATCAAATAAAAGACTAAACACACACACACAGAATCACACAAACTCTACACATACATTTAGACCCAACACACATTCACACACACAGGTCTATCCAAGCCTTAGTGTTCTTAACAGTTAAGCTTTTCCTTGAAAGTGCAGGGTGGGGAGTTGATAAGGAGACACAGAGAGAGAAATACCGAGTCAGGGGTGATGGCATATATAGAGGGACAGAGTGAAGGATGAGGAAAAGGGGTGCCGGAAAAAGTAAAAGAAGATAATTTGGTTTCCTCTAAGCCCCCTCCCTACCACCCAGATAGTATATCCGTCTACCTCTACCCTCCACTCTCCCTCTGTGTCTCTCACTCCTTCTTTCTACCCCAACTTCCCGACTTAAAAAAGTTACCCTTTAAGGATTAGGGGGAACAAAGAAAGGTGAATTCCAAGAAAGATTGAGGGAGTGGAATAGAGAGAGAGACAGAGAGAAAGAGAGAGAAATAGAGAGAGACAGAGAGACAGAGAGAGAGAGTGTGTGGAGGGGGGGCTGAAAAGAGGTAGGGTTTAAAGGGGAGACAATTTACCGGACAGAGATGTACAGATGATGGGCGAGAGGACAGAGACAGCAGTGATGAGAGCAGGGTAAATTTCTACTCCCTCTGCCATTTTTTATAATGTCAGCGCCTTAGGTAGGAAAATCTCTGCTGGGTTTTCATTTGTGGATTCTCATATTATTTATTTATTTCTCTATATCTCAGGAGCAGGACTTAGCATAAGACCATAACCATAATCATAAGAGCAGCAACAGCCACCTTTCTAATGTGTGCGTGTGTGTGTGAGAGTGAGTGTATGCATGTGCTAGTGCACGACATAATCTGAAAAGGAGTCTCAAAATATGTGTGTGTGTGTGTGTGTGTGTGTGTGTGACAGCGGGAGCAGGTGGCTACAGTGGCAGGTAAGATGGAGCTGTAATAGGAAAGACTAAAGTGACACTTTATCCCTCACACACTTTCTCTTTCAGAAGATTGGCACCAGTCGGGGGGTAGTGATGGCCGGGTTGTCTTTTGATTCTATGTTCTATTTTTTATCTCTTCTAATCTCATGGAAGTCTTGACCTCTTCTCTCCTCTTGTCTCCTGTGTCAAACTGTTCTAGTCTCTACATGTTTAAGATCTTGTCTTCTCCATTTTTACACTGCTTCTTTCCCCTTCTAATCTTCTCTGTTTTTCTTCTTCTCTGCTTCCCCTGTCATCCATCCATTCCCTTCAGAGTAAAATGTCAGGTCAGGTTGATTCTATAAAACCTAATCTGCAGTGGGTATCACTCCCAAATTTATGAAACAGGTATTTTACTACAATGACTAACATTACACACACCTAATTATATTTTTTACATCCATCATGTGTAAACAGAATTATAAATGAGGTCAATGTGTTGCATTTTAATCTGATGAAAAATACACAAAATGCTTAAGTTGTATGTAATGTACAGTGGGTACGGAAAGTATTCAGACCCCTTTAAATTTTTCACTCTTTGTTTCATTGCAGCCTTTTTCCAAAAATCAAAAAAGTTCATTTTATTTCTCAGTAATGTACACTCAGCAACCCATCTTGACAGAAAAAAAACAGAAATTTAGATTTGCATATTTATTAAAAAAAAAAAACTGAAATATCACATGGTCATATGTATTCAGACCCTTTGCCGTGACCCTCATATGTAACTCAGGTGCTGTCTATTTCTTCTGATCATCCTTGAGATGGTTCTACACCTTCATTGGAGTCCAGCTGTGTTTGATTATACTGATTGGACTTGATTAGGGAAAGCCACACACCTGTCTATATAAGACCTTACAGCTCACAGTGCATGTCAGAGCAAATGACAATCATGAGGTCAAAGGAACTGCCTGAAGAGCTCAGAGACAGAATTGTGGCAAGGCACAGATCTGGTCAAGGTTACAAAAATTTCTGCTGCACTTAAGGTTCCTAAGAGCACAGTGGCCTCCATAATCCTCAAATGGAAGACGTTTGGGACGACCAGAACCCTTCCTAGAGCTGGCCGTCCGCCAAACTGAGCTATCGGGGAGAAGAGCCTTGGTGAGAGAGGCAAAGAAGAACCCAATGGTCACTGTGGCTAAGCTCCAGAGATGCAGTTGGGAGAAAGTTGTAGTAAGTCAACCATCACTGCAGCAATCCACCAGTCGGGCTTTATGGCAGAGTGGCCCGAAGGAAGCCTCTCCTCAGTGCAAGACACATGAAAGCCCGCATGGAGTTTGCTAAAAAAACCTGAAGGACTCCAAGATGGTGATAAATAAAATCCTCTGGTCTGATGAGACCAAGATAGAACTTTTTGGCCTTAATTCTAAGCTATGTGTGGGAGAAAAAACAGGCACTGCTCATCACCTGTCCAATACAGTCTCAACAGTGAAGCATGGTGGTGGCAGCATCATGCTGTGGGGGTGTTTTTCAGCTGCAGGGACAGGACGACTGGTTGCAATCGAGGGAAAGATGAATGCGGCCAAGTACAGGGATATCCTGGACGAAAACCTTTTCCAGAGTGCTCTGGACCTCAGACTGGGCCGAAGGTTTACCTTCCAACAAGACAATGACCCTAAGCACACCGCTAAAATAACGAAGGAGTGGCTTCACAACAACTCTGTGGCTGTTCTTGAATGGCCCAGCCAGAGCCCTGACTTAAACCCAATTGAGCATCTCTGGAGAGACCTGAAAATGACTGTCCACCAACGTTTACCATCCAACCTGACAGAACTGGAGAGGATCTGCAAGGAGGAATGGCAGAGGATACCCAAATCCAGATGTGAGAAACTTGTTGCATCTTTCCCAAAACGACTCATGGCTGTATTAGATCAAGAGGGTGCTTCTACTAAATACTGAACAAAGGGTCTGAATACTTATGACCATGTGATATTTCAGTTTTTTTTTTAATAAATATGCAAAAATTTCTAAATTTCTGTTTTTTTCTGTCAAGATGGGTTGCTGAGTGTACATTACTGAGAAATAAAATGAACTTTTTTTGATTTTTGGAAAAAGGCTGCAATGAAAAAAGAGTAAAAAATTTAAAGGGGTCTGAATACTTTCCGTAACTGTATATACAGTACATACGTATATACACTCACTCTCACACACATATATATATATATATATATATATATATATATATATATATATATATATATATATATATATATATATGAGAAATATGTTAAAATTAAAATAACAATAAAAAAGGTGTGTTAATCCACTATAGACTATTTGTGTATACTGTGTGCAAGGTTTGTTTATGTGGTGTGTATCACTGTGTACATGTAAAAAGATGCGGGAGAGTAGGCATAAGAAAAAAGAGAAAAAATTGACAAAGAAGTGTGGAAAATGGAGGCCATATTTGCTTTTGTGCTGGATGACATGAAGTGGAAGGAGGCAGAAATCCACTTGCTACGCTGAGCTTTTGTTCAGTATGTGGACTGAATCCATGAACAGATATGTACACATGTACGGACACACAGACATAGCTTGAGTTGTTCTTTCCGGGGTCGTGCATGAAAAGAAATGCACACATATACACACAACTATGAAACCGTTAAAGTCTTTTCAGACCTACAGTATATCGCATTACCCCTGAGAAACCTTCTCTTGTCTAGTAAATGTTTCCAGAAATTGAGCAGAAAACGGTTGTTTGACCCTACTGAAAGGCATACTCTATTACACAGTGTATTTGATATGGTTGTGCTGATACGATGGGATGATACGCATACACAGTTGGAAAACTATATCCTTAAGGTAAAATACTGCATGTAATATGCACAATTCTCAAAATCCTGACAAAGACATGAGAAACCCCACTGAGCAGTTTCCAATTTGTCTGAAAGCTCTGACTTGGCTGCAGGGTCAGATATTAACTTCCGAACAAGGGAGGTAGTGTCATCTATCAAATACCCTCCGAGAAATGGAGATGGAAGTTTTCTTGCAGACACAAGCAGTCTGTTGCGGATTGGTCAGGATGTAGACTTAGCTCTGGTCCAGGTGGGGGAGAAAGGGGGATGGGCAGGGGAGGAGGACCGAATTAGAGAAAGTAGGATGGGTGGGGAAAGAAAGAGAAATGTAAGGAGAGAGCGAGACAGGGATTAGAGACCCTCTGAAAGGCAGTCACTTAATTTCCTGGCTAACCTGTCTATGATTATCTCCTGGGTGGGAATGGAATGTTTGATGTCCTGGAACCAGACTAATCCTTGGTGACTAACCTCAACCTCTCATTTCCTCTGGATTAGCTAAGTCTGCTACTTAATAAAAAAGTGGAGGTGGGTAGATATTAACCGACAATGAAAGAGAGATTGTGTCTCTCTTTCTCTGACTGTGAAGACTGTTCTTCCTAAAATTAAATGTCTGTGTTTTCCTGGCCAGGACCTCCTATGGCTTTGTGAACGCTGTTGTCTTAGAAGCAAAGGTGGAGGTTTGCAGTGTGAGGTTGTAGTGCCAGAGAACCTCAGCAGGAGGAGATTGGGATGAACAAAGCTGTTTGCATCTCATCTCCTACCAACTGTAAACATGGGACCATTCTCTAACATTCACAAAGCAGTACAGCTGTTGCTTTATGTGCAAAATTTGAAAGTATATCTAATTTTATAATAAATATGAGATCCTATAAGAATAGGCAAAGAATGGAAAGGGTGGAAAAACAGAAGAGATGACAGTGATAGTTGGATTCAAATCACATAGAGGGAGAAAGATAACTGAAGAGGGGAAAAAAAGTAGGACCTCATTCAGTGCTGTTGATTATCAATATCTTGTCTCAATTTAGTGTAAAAGCAACAGATGAAACACACAAGCATGCGCACACACTCATGCTTGTCATGGTAACCTGTTGGCTGTGACTTCTTGCCTGTTTGAATTGATATTTTGGTAAAGCTGAAGGTGACACAGTGCCTCCAACAATTTGGGACCTCATGATTGAGGGTTATTAGAAAATTCCCATAAGGACTACAATTGTACTTGCAACTGCCACAAATTCACACTTTTCACAGCACTAAAAATCTGCAACAATTTTCAGAAAAGCTATTGCCAAATTATGCTCAACAGTCTTTCTCTATTTTTTTTTCTTCTCACCAGGTTTTTCTAAAGAGAGAAAGCCTGAAATGCTGCCAAGTTATCAGCAAATCTGACCAATGACATGTCACTTGACCCTTGTATCGGCCAATGCCCTGCCTCCAACAACCGGCTGGGCCCCAGCTGGCCAATTAGCTTGCCTCTTAGTGTGGAGCTCGGCCAATGAAAAGCCCTGAGAGACTTCTGTTCATCTGAACTCACAGATGGGAGGACAGAGAGAGGGAGCGAAGAGGGAGAGGGAAAGAGTGTGTGTGTGTGTGTTTGGGATTTGGCCTGAATTCCCTAACACTATTGAGACATCTTTACTGAAGAGGTTGGCTAGTTTTGAGTTAGCAGTTGGAGACAAATATCACCATTTAAAAGCGACCAATGGGAGAATTACAATGCCAGTGGCAAAAATAAAAAGGGAACTAGACTGGAAACCTGTCAGATTTTAAGATGGCAACTACCAATTCTTGATTTCTTAACACTGGACGTTTCCCACAAAACAATGTATGTTTTAAATGTTGATAATTAGCAAAATAACATCTTTTTAAATCTTATGATATAGTGTTATTACATCTTAGTTTATGTTCAGATTAACCACAGCAGAGGGTTCAGCTCCAACTCAAATGACTTTTTTCTTAATCACTTTCAGTCTACCTCTGCTTCACTTTAACACTAATAAAAACACTAAGGCAGGCAAACATTTTGCTGTCCTGATTTAAAAAAGAGCAGCCCAAAGTAAAGTAGGCAAACGGTTTCAGCATTAAAAGGCCTAAATGTTACTGGGTTGGAAAGCTGAAAAGAGAAAATGCAGACGAGATTGGAACTTGAAAAGCTTTCCTTGCCTCACTAGTTACACTGATTTGGAGTGAAACTGTCCCCGGCGTTTTAGCAATATGTCTATTTTTTTATCACAAAAAAACATTAAGCAAAACTGACTTCCTTTCAGTCAGCATTTTGGACAGCTGTATTGAAATGTCACACTTACATAAGCTCCCCCTCTCTCAATATCTCAGCATGTGACTTGAGTTTCCTTTTTTATTTCTGTGCAACTCTTACTAAATCTTGCCCTGACATGCACTCTTCCCCATGTTTAAAGATAACACAACTCATTCTCAACTGTAATTTTGGTTTGCTTTATCGGCATGGCATGAAAGCTAATCTGTACCGACAGAGAAAAAAGAGAAAAGCAATACATAACTCAAATGTGTACTGAAAAATGAAATAGTTACAACAAAAAGTGGTATGTTTGCATGAATGCATTCACCTCTAGGCAAACATGCAGCATCTACACACACACCTAGAAACTGTCTGTGTGTGTATGTTTGCCTGTCCAAGCATTTTCTATACCCCTTGATCCTGTACGGTGTCACCGATCCCAACTGAGGTACGCCATGGGTAGGTCACCACTGGGCGAATTCAAACAGGCAGTCAACCTACACACTCACATTATCCTATGGGACAATGTAAAACATACTTCACATATGGCTCCCAGGTAAACAACAGTGAATGGAAGAAGGTTTTAAGGCATTTTTACCAACAAATCTTGGTGTGGAAATATTTATAAAAGAAGAATTTGCAATGAGAATGTGTGCACCTCAAGCATACTTCAGACCAGGCGGACACTTAGATTTTCAAAAGCTGAATGCAAGTGAAATGATTCGGTGGAGAAGAAAGTGTGAAAAACGTAACGTTTCTCTAGTGTTGGTTTTGAATTATGAAACAGAACCACAGATAGCACAGCTTTATAAATCTGACAAAAATAATCCACATGCTTTTTCTGTTTTCGTGCATACGCACAGTTTTATGTATCTGGCCCAGGGAGGTTTAACCATTGTTGGTGAATGTAGCTCATGTTCACTGTATTTATGGGGAAATTTGTTATTTATTATTTTATTTAGTGCTGAGAACAATCCCTGCTAGCGACCACTGCCATTATGATTTAATAGATACATAAAAACTATACCAACATTATACCTACAGTACTGCAGCTTTCAAGTATTTGACAGGAGGCTAAAAGGACATGTTTGTGTTCCTGATATTCCTCAACATCCTCTCCCTGGCTTTGCAGCACACTCTATTTACTCCATATGACTTTCAGGTGACTCTCTATCTCCCACTACCTTACTCAGTCTCTTTAGACATCTAGACTTCTTTAAAAATTGCTCTTATTGTGAAACTCACTGTCACTCACTAGTGTATGACTCTCCATCTCTTATCTACCAGATGACTCACCATATTTCAATGTCAGATATTTCTCTCAGAAACCCAAGAGCTGTATGCTGCTTTAAGAATCGCTGACAATCTCAAAACAACACACACACACACACACACACACACACACACACACACACACATACGGCAGTTGGCTATCTGTCCTGTCCACAGTGCAGTGGCCAGTGGTGATAACACTCTCTGCTGGACCAAAACTCATCACTCTTTACACACATACCTGGATGAGAGTGTTGGTTTTGGCATCTGTGTGTGTATGTGTGTGTGTGTGTTTTGCTTTTTGGCATCTTTCTCAAAGCCTAAATAGAAGCCCTGAGAGCCTAATAGAAATCAAGATTTGATAAGACGTAACGACATCAAGATGCATAAACTGTGCTTGAAGGGAACAACACACACATCAATCTAAACTCACAACCATGGCCACAACCGCAAATGACCTCTACAGAGTAAACTGTATTATTTCAACCGTTTCTGCCAACAGCACTGCAACAAAAGAGGCTTTTACGCTAGATTAAAGGATCATTTTTATTTCTGCATGTGATATTGATATGGCCTGTTGCTGAATACCGTATACCAGATGAAAACACATGCAGGGCTTAGATCTCTGGGAGCAATAGCCATTGTGTACATGTGTTGAAAAATGTACACTGTAAAGGCCCTTGTCTAGACACATTTAGATAAAGCATGCCCATTTTAATAGTAGTATAATAGATAGTTGTTCTCCTAGCAACAATGCTATTTGAGCTAGTGTTGTTATGATTCACTACGATTGGGACAGCTTTTCAGAATTATGAGACCTGTGATGTGATTGTCCAAGAGTGTATTTATTAATCATCACAACTTCCAGTGAATAAGGTGTAACAATGCATGAAAGGAATAATAAAAGAAGCATGCAGAGTTGGGCAGAGGGAATTGGCTTCCAAAAGACAATGAAAAGATGCAAACACAACCTATTGGGGTGTGCAACAACTGCAACTTCCCAAGCTAATAGACCATAGTAAACGTCTGTTAAGGTTACTGGTTCATAGCCAAAGATTTAAATCATGGAACAAAGGCTTCTTCAGTTTTTCATGTCAGGGCCTACATGATGAATGTTGTCTCTCACCCTGGGACCAAGGCACAAACAAATTACTGAAGTAGCCATGTGGGGACCAAAGACTGTTAATATTGATGTACAGTCTATGGTGGGGACCCAGCAACCACAGATTCGTGAGCAGTTCTGGATCTTGACCCAAACTTTATGAGACTGTAAGGAATAATGCATGTTAAACACAGATAATAAGTCATGACATGTTGACTCATTCTGCCCTGCTGGCAGAGAGAAGACACAAATCACACAAGCCAGTGAGGGAGTCTGTATGTCTTTGTCTCTGTGTGTGTTTTTATGAGGAAATATGTGTATTCAGACATGCTTCCATACTTCTGAGTTAATGTGAAAGCATGCGTTTATTCTTCCGTGCACTGTGTGTGTGTCTGTTTTTGGCATGTGTCTGATGTATGTTTTCATGCTTATATTATATTGTGTGTGTGTTTCAGTGAGTGTTTCTTTGTGTGAGTGTGTGTGTGTCAGATATTCAGCAGTCATCAGACCAGCCAGGCACCAGTTCCAGACAGCGAGGTCAGAGTCATTCACTAATCATATTAACATTCCTTCATAATGACCACATAACTCTCCCTTTTCAGTCTTTTTCTCTTTCCATCTATCCATCCGCGCCACTCATGCTTGCCATTTCACCCCCTCCATTCCCCTATCCCCTTCTCTCTATATTTCTTTCTTCAGTTCATCTACCTCATCACCTCATTCTCCCTGCCTCTTTTGAACTTTTCTGTCCATCTCTGACCCTCAACAGTTTGCTCATTTGTTGACATTACTATTACTTATTTTTTCCCTCCCTTCTCATTTTCCTTTCATGAATTCTACCTCCTGCCCTGTCCAATTGTCATCTCATTCCCTCAAATTAAATCCCATCTCATCTTTCTTTTCTATCAAATGACCTTGTGTGTTCTTTTGCTTTCTGATAATCCACCAGTATGTCATCAAATTATTCCAGAGGGTATTGAATTGCCCATAATTCTTAAATTGATCTGAATTTGGAGAAAAGACTTACACTGAGTTTAATGAACTGGGGACCACAAGTTGGTCCTCTTCACTGTGTGGGTAATGGATCATTATATGTGTGGGTAGTGTATTAAAATAATGTTTGTGTTGTTGCATGTGTTGTTGGTAATATTGTATAATTTCTGTATAATTTCTATATAATAAATAGAAATAAAGTACACAGATTAGCCTAGGAGGGGAATCGATACCACTGAAACAAGATGATGTATTTGTTATTTTCTCTGGACGAAATTACATAAACTCATGACTAAAGCTGAAAAAAATGTTGATTTATTGATTAGTTGATCAAAGAAAATTAAAAAGCAACAATAAAGATCATCAAATAATTGTTTGTGTAACTTTTCAAGCAAAAGCATTCTCTACTTTTCTTAGTCACATATAAATAAACTGAATTCCTTTGTTTTCAGACTGTCAGCCAACAAAACAAGACATTTAAATATGTCACATGGAGCTCTGTAAAGTTGTGGTGGAATTTGTTCTAAACGATTCTGACATCTGATGGACAAAACAATTAATTGTGAAGATAATCTGCAGAGTAATCCATTATGAAAATAATAGTCATGGCTGTTGTTAACTACATGGTGGATTTGGACATTTGAAATTAACATGGTGAATTTTACAGTTGCACTTGACAAAAAAAAGTCAGTACAATATGATGCAACGACAACTATGCTTCTGTCTTTTCATAAGAAGAGATTTCTTCCAACAGAGTCAGAACATGTCCCCTTGTCTGTGGTTAGATTTCCATTACTTTGGTGAGAAAAGAACAGCATGACAAACTGTAAGATGTAAGCTCCAAGACTTCTCTGGATCAAGTGTTTGTAAAGGGCCGCTGCCATTCCATCAGTGCAGTGAGTCTTACTGTTGCAGTGTGTCGCAAGAGTGTGACAGAAATAGGATTATTGTAGGTCATGATTGTATTGTTTTAGATATTTATACTTGCTTGGATAAGTGTGTGTGTGTGTGTGTGTGCAAGGGGATCTCTATCAACACCAGGTTTGCTTCCACTATTCTCCAGCCAAATCAAACAAAGGCTGTGTGACTTGGCATAGAACAGTCGGACTCAAAATGGTTATGCATTTAGCTTGATGTTCTGCAGTGGCTCTTTTATATGAGCCTGATGTTAGCTCCTCACCCCACACACGCACATGCACGCACATGCACGCACATGCACACACACAACCTTATCAGGTCAGTCGGTGTGAATGATTTAACTGTTAATGGCTCCAAATCTCTGACGATGAGTCAGTCGTTAATTGTTCCAGTCAGTCATAACCACCGAACCTTGCTGAAGATTACCTCATGACTCTGTGTGTGTGTGTGTGTGTGTGTGTGTGTGTGTGTGTGTGTGTGAGAGAGTTTAGCTCAATGGTACAGAGGTTCAGTGGGACTGAAAAGAGACAGAAAAAGAATGTATGGGAGACAGAGGAACAATAAATGTCTGAACATTAAAGTATCTCTATTATTGACTGAGACAGTGAGTGGATGTATATCATAGTGTGTGTCTGAGTATGTCTATGCTAGTCCCAGTAGATGCAGCTATGTGTTTGGGTCCACTGAGTTGGCACTGATCCCATCTGATCTAACTTGGGGATAACAAACTCCTGACCTGCTGCTAGGCATGCTCATATCACAACACCACACACACACACACACACACACACACACACACACACACACAGAGTGGGATAGAGATGGAAAATAGAGATATGGAGGTAAAGAAAGATAATAACGGCAACAATAAAAGAACATGAAAGAATGTTTAGGAGTGAGTTCTATGAGTTCTTTTGCTTAGATTTTGCCTTTTCTCTCTCCCTTCTTATTATTTCTATCCTGATCCGTCTTTCTCTTCATCTTGCAGTTGTTATGGACCATCAGTATAAGCCCAGTTTCCTTTCTGTTCCATTACATTCAGCACATTTGTACCGTTCCAACGCTCTACTTGTCCATATAAGGCCAGAGTCAGAAACAGCGTTGGGCTCAACCACATGATCACACAGGAAACACCACCGTCTGACTGCAAAGTATGTGTTTGTCTGCAGATGCATGACTATGTACACATGTGTGTATGCTCATGTCTTTGCATGCAAATGTGCATGTGTGTGTGTGTGTTTCTCAGGGCAGTTCTGAGTCCTGAGTTACGGCTTTATTATCGAGTTAAAAGGCATGTGTGTTTGTGTCAGCTGCTGTACATTTCCTAAGGTTCTGAAATGCAAACATTTTTTGACTACTTTTTTTTTTAAAGGGCGTGCACCCGTGAGCACCCACAGTAGAAAACATAAATCGGAGCCTATTTGCAATGTGATTAAATTCTTAGTCAAATCTGTCAGTAAAGTAAATACTGTACATAGCCTTTTCCTAGTACTTAGCTTAGAAAGGTCTCAATCATGCAATTGAGCTGCTAGTTAAATATAAATTAATTACACTAAGGCTGCGATCAGACAGACAAAAAATGGAGGGAATATCGTCAGAGCAATGGGTTCTAATAGCACTAATCTGTTTTTCTGTGAGAAAACCTGTGGTTTAATGCTTGAACTTGGCAGTATATGTGTGACTGTGCATTGGGGTTTGAAAATATGCATGTGTGTGTGTGAAGTGTGTTCATGCACTGCATGTGTTAGCATGGTAGCTGGCTAAAACATGTTTGAACTTTTTCTTGCTATCTGTAAATATGTACGTGTTTATGTGTGTGTGTGTGTGTGTGTCTGTGTGTGAGAAGGGGCGCTGAATGAGCATGCATGAGCAATGAATCCCCTTCAAATCATCAGAATAGAAATGCAGTCTGTGTGTATGTGTCTGTCTGTCTGTCTGTTGCCAGCAGTGCAGTCTTTGGTTGGGTAATGTGGAATAGAAAATTCCTGTAGATTTACAGTATGTTCACCCAAAGCTGGCATTAATAATCAAGACTGGAGAAATACAGTGAGGAAAATAAGGGTATTCAGGGTATTTGAACACCCTGCTATTTTGTAAGTTCTCCCACTTAAAAATCATGGAGGGGTCTGAAATTGTCATCGTAGGTGCATGTCCACTGTGAGAGAAATAATCTGAACAGAAATCACACTATTTATTTGTATGATATAGCTGCAAATAAGCTGTTTTTTGGTACGGTAGCCTTTGTTTGCAATACCAGAGGTCAAACGTTTCCTGTAGTTTTTCACCAGGTAGCACACACTGCAGAAGGGATTTTGGCCCACTCCTCCACACAGATCTTCTCTAGATCAGTCAGGTTTCTGGGCTGTCGCTGAGAAACACTGAGTTTAAGCTCCCTCCAAAGATTCTCTATTGGGTTTAGGTCTGGAGACTGGCTAGGCCACGCCAGAACCTTGATATGCTTCTTACAGAGCAACTCCTTGGTTATCCTGGCTGTGTGCTTCGGGTCATTGTCATGTTGGAAGACCCAGCCTCGACCCATCTTCAATGCTCTAACTGAGGGAAGGAGGTTGTTCCCCAAAATCTTGCAATACATGGCCCCGGTCATCCTCTCCTTAATACAGTGCAGTCGCCCTCTCCCATGTGCAGAAAAACACCCCCAAAGCATGATATACCCACCCCCATGCTTCACAGTAGGGATGGTGTTCTTGGGATGGTACTCATCCTTCTTCTTCCAAACACGGTTAGTGGAATAATGAACAAAAAGTTCTATTTTGGTCTCATCTGACCACATGACTTTCTCCCATGACTCCTCTGGATCATCCAAATGGTCATTGCCAAACTTAAGACAGGCCTTGACATGTGCTGGTTTAAGCAGGGAAACCTTCCGTGCCATGCATGATTTCAAACCATGACGTCTTAGTGTATTACCAGCAGTAACCTTGGAAACGGTGGTCCCAGCTCTTTTCAGGTCATTGACCAGCTCCTCCCGTGTAGTTCTGGGCTGATTTCTAACCTTTCTTAGGATCATTGAGACCCCACGAGGTGAGATCTTGCATGGAGCCCCAGTCCAAGGGAGATCGACAGTAATGTTTAGCTTCTTCCATTTTCTAATGATTGCTCCAACAGTGGACCTTTTTTTATCAAGCTGCTTGGCAATTTCCCCGTAGCCCTTTCCAGCCTTGTGGAGGTGTACAATTTTGTCTCTAGTGTCTTTGGACAGCTCTTTGGTCTTGGCCATGTTAGTAGTTGGATTCTTACTGATTGTATGGGGTGGACAGATGTCTTTATGCAGCTACCAACCTCAAACAGGTGCATCTAATTTAGGATAATACATGGAGTGGAGGTGGACATTTGGAAGGCAGTCTAACAGGTCTTTGAGGGTCAGAATTCTAGCTGATAGACAGGTGTTCAAATACTTATTTGCAGCCGTATCATACAAATAAATAGTTAAAAAATCATAAATTGTGATTACTGGATTTTTTTTGATTATGCCTCTCACAGTGGACATGCACCTACGATGACAATTTCAGACCCCTCCATGATTTCTAAGTGGGAGAACTTGCAAAAGAGCAGGGTGTTCTAATACTTATTTTCCTCACTGTATGGTCTTACTTGGCACAGTCGGCATGTTAAAGAACAAAACTCTTCATTTTTTCCCTTCTCTGTCTTAAATTCAAATTTTGCTTTTCATTGAACTTGCTCAGACTATACAGTATTTGCATGTGTAGTCAGGACAGTTTCTGATTGGTCAACACAATCCATCCACTGCATTTTTGATTTGTTATTTTGAATTTATTATACAAAAGGTTCCAATTAAAACACTGCAGTTCCAGGTTCAATTACAAAGCTTTTGTTACCTTGTTTAATTGTCACAGATCTTAGCTCTTGAATGCAAAAACAAGTGTGTAAACTGCATTAATTTTGGAGAAATTGAATATTGACATATATATAATTTGGTGGTGTATACAACATTGTAAGCCACATAGGCTTAATCTCCAATGTTCTATTTAATAAGAAAATAAGGATGTACCTCTTACTGGAGAGTGATGAATGGATGACAGAGGTTTAGAAAGGGACAAAATGCTGAAAGAACATGAACCAAAGAGAGAAAATGGATTGAGAGGGAGTTGAAAAACGTTTTTTACAGTATGTGGAGCACAAACACCTCTCTTAACCCTGTCTGTTATAACAAAGAGCTACACTCAGTTTCAAGGTTTACTGTTGTCCATTTATACTTATTATTATTTCCTACTTGTAGAGAGTTGGGGTTCGATTCCCCGCATGTCCACCTATAAAACACCCAAGGTAACTCTGCTATTTCTATTTTATAATGGCTGAAGTCACATGAACATTTAGGGGTTGCAAAGAAAAGTGTTTGTGTGTGTGTGTGTGTGTGTGTGTGTGTGTGTGTGTGTGTGAGAGAGAGACAGAAAGAGTGCAGAGATAGGGTGGGAAAAGGGGTTTTGCTTGCCCCAGCTTGGCTATAAATACAAAAACAAAGTCTGCCGAGTACAACTCAACTGTATAGACTATATATAGGTTTGCTGTATATATGCATATAATTTATAGCACTCTATTGACGGAAGAATTTTTATCCAAGCAGAACATGTTATTGGAATTATTACCGGTAAAGGTAGATCATGCACACTACCAACTACAACCAGCGTGGTCAGAAAGTATAATAAAATTAATTCTCAGCATTGATCAAAACTGCAAAAATCTTAGCCCATTTTATACATAGTAAACAAAGTAACTTTAATAAGCTTGAATACCCATTAACATCTGGCTGACGTCTACAACCCATTCATATTTACACTCTAGCATCCTCTGTAATGCTACAATAATCCTGTATTGAAGCCTGTTTTAGTTCTGGGTAGTTTTGGGGATTTTTACTTGAAGTTTGGTCTTCAGTAAGTGAAACATATGCTAAGTTGAATTGAGGCCAGGTGCCTCACTTTGCCAATAAAAAATACTTCACTGTTTGGCAATAAACAAAGGTTACCATTAGTAAAATCATATGTGCATGATCTGAATCAAAGAAAATCACAACACTGTTCTGATATTTGTATCATATACCAATTGCACTGTAAAGTACGTATGTGCAGGGTGTGAAAGCAAGCTTACTTACATTTAACAGGAATGATCGTTTTTTAATTATAGAGACTATTAATTGTACATCATGCAAACCTATAGGGTGTACTACAACATGACACTATATAAAGTAATTAATCTATTCATGGTAAACCATAAGAAACACAATGAGACAAATTGATTCTTTCACAGGATACAACAGTGTTTCCTCTAGAATTATTTAAAAAAATGAATGTTACTTGAAAACAGCGTGTAGTTTTTCTTTTTAGGATCTCACATCACACTTTCAGTCACTTTGACCACCACAGTCAGATACCAAAATATGAACAATAACATATGCTGTCAACGGGCTTATCTGCTAATGTTAGCTACTGACCGTTACCTTGAAACCATCCAGCAAATAGACGGTACCGTAGGGAGGTAACTTGAAACCGGTGATTTAACGTCACCACTCATTTTACACACAGCTTAACAACTAAACAAAATGCTGAGTGAACATTACTAGCTACGTTTTCCATGTTGGTTTTGAGCAGTATGCACCCCCACTAACCTGGAAAACGGTTTTAAAACCGTAGCTAACATTAATACCGCATGTCGGAGGAATACAGCGTTTCCTGCAGCCTGATAAACAGTAAATTCATCAAATTCAGTGTTCACAATACTATTTTCCAATAGCTTGAGTTCAGTAGAGCAGCAGACGGCTCTGCAGAGTTGTGTAATTACGACTTTATGACTTTTCAACAGCTGAAGGAGCGGCAGTGCACGATGTACGATGCAGAAACCCTGTTGTGCGTCTGCCCTATACCGTGGCGGCAGAAATTTTACGATGGCGGGCCGCCATCAACATATCAACATAGAAGAAACACTGTACAAGTCATGTATCATGTCATGTGTGAGAGAAATATTAGAAAGAAGTATCCCCTGAAGAATTAGAGACCTGACCTTAATTAAGAGGGATATTCTGTACAGTGGCAATGCTTTATTCTGCTTCTAAAGGATGGAAAAACTGTGTTCATTGTTAGTCATCGGTCTATGTTGGTGATACTGACTAATGTACCCACATAACCACAGAATGTGACACTTTTGCCCAGGTTGACACTGTCAGTGACCCAGTATGTGGTTTGAAAACACCAGTATTGGGGTTTTCTAAAAATTACTAAAAGGGAAGTTGTGGGAATTAAAATGTCCCACTTTACAGGGAACACACAATTGTTGGAGCCTTTATGAAGTCTAGAAAAGGTAAGGTGGGCTAAATTACTAACAAACGCAACTCATATTCAAAGAGAAGGCATCAGATAACTGGATGAAACCGAAAAAAGGGAAGATATTTTACAGTAGTAAGTTTAAAATGGGCAAAAAAGTAAGATAAAAATAAGAAAGGTTATGGGAATTACATGCTGGGATTTTCCCAAATCCTATTGTAAATCAGACAATGGTTTGACTGTCTCTAGGTGGTTACAGTGACAAGGTTAAAGAGAATATTGGACCCAGTTCAGAGGATTGAAACCTTGAACCAAACACACACACACACAAAACAAATACACTTACAATAAAAACATAGCGGCAGACACACAAACAAGGGCATGCACAGCAGTCTACATAAAGCACAGGACCGGACATAGTTCTGACAGTACAGGGAATTCAGTCTTAATCAACAGGATATGATACAAGATCCTCTAATAACCGTGTATGGGCAACATCTGGAGGCGGTACAGATGAGCAATTCTGCCAGTTTTATGTCCAGGAGCGTGTTGCCATTTTTTATCTTTCCTGCCAATAACAACCAAACTGAATTTATTCCAGATGTTTTCCTGACATTATTTGTTGAAGGTAATAGCGACGCCTGCTTTTAAATGCTGCCTTCCCATTATTATCTGGCTGCTACTAAAACTACCAATTCCATTTTTGCAACCCATAGAACAAGGGAGGGTGATCTAAAGATGATGGTGTCATGGTAACTTATTTAGCAATAACAATCACAAAAGTAGTGTTGGGTATTGTTTGGGTTTTTTCTGATACTATTTCTGTGCTAAATAGATATTTTGCGTAAACGGTGCCTGAAACAAATTATATATAATATATTTATAATGAATATAACATATAAAAAGAGCACATGACTTTAAAGAACGGCTTGTTTATTGCTGAGGTCACATGGTCAAAATAAACGACTGATTAATAAAGTAAAAACAAAAACTTATTTCAAAAGTGCATTGCTGGTACATGACAAAAACAAGCACCAGATGGGAAAAGGTTATTTTACAATAACTTAAAACGCACCACAAGGCTGGCGAGTTTCAAGTGAACGCACCGTCTGTGTTTTTCTGACAACGGCAGCTGCCTGCAGACTGTTATGTCCCGGTGTTGAATCCTCAACAGAAAAATACAGTCACACTTTACACCACTTAACGTAAGCTGTCAGCATTTTAACCATTGTGTTTAATCCAGCTGCTAGCCAACGGAAATGTAGCGTCCCAAGCAGCGGGAGAAAGTTAAAAAAAAAAGTAAGGCACCAAAATGAGGAACCGAAATTTTTGTTCTTATTTGGTCTCGTTACTAGGACTGTAACGATACACCAAACCAAGGTTTGGGTTTGTGTCATGATTTTTGACCCACGATTCAATACAAACCACTTTGCAACCTTACACAAAAGGTGGTGTACATATTTTAAAATTATTTAATGTAGAAAAGTTCAATTCAGCCATACATCTATCATACATATTTAAAAAAAAGGTTGTTGCTATGCTTGAAATGACATAAGCATATCATGTTTGACACCAGAATGACAGTGGTTAGTTATAGACATGGACATAACAGAGGGACTCAACTTATTGCCAGGCTCTTAACTTATTCCTGCATGCGTTCATGTCTTTATGTGAGTGTAGGAGAAATGGAATATTAAATTAGTAAATAAAAACCTTCTGCCTGTCTGGTTGGAAACTTTGATTTCAAAGCTTCATAAGATGGAGAAAACTTCTACTTCTACTGGAAAATAAAGGACTGCAGGGAGCAGCTGGCTGGACACACACGCAAATACTTCCATGCAGTCTCAGGAGTGGATGATTTTTCTTTCTTTCTTCTAAACCCACAAATCCCAATTCTGAGCCTTGGAGACTGCATGTTCTCACTGTTTCTGTGTGCTTTTTTTCTAACAGTCCAAAGCCATGCAGATCATACATTTACAATAAAATAAACACCAACTGACACAATTATATAAGTATGGTTTAGTCAAAAAGGTTACGTATTCATTGTCACCAATTAGAATCAGATGGCAAATACATTTGTTGTTCAGGTCAATGTGGAAATGCTTTCCCAATCTTAAAGTTGCCAAGGGTCTGTATAGCAACACACAGCCATTATTAGCTATCAAACCAAAATGGAAGATAATTCATAACACCAGGCTAAACATCCAAAATATCTTGACACCTTGATCAAAGATAAGCTGTCTGTGTTAATTGTCACCAAACTTGACACATCACACCACGAACAAGTAGACTACCCCTTTTGCACTCTAGGTAAAGTTAGTAGGCTCACATCAACACTGACGTCCTAACAACTGCTCTTTAACAAACGCACGGACATGAATAAAGCTACGACAGAGGCCTCCTTTGTCGTAAGCCATATTACCAATGGAGAGCTGGTCAAGACGGTAAAACAATTATGACATCAAAAACTGCAACAGTCGGCCCAGCAACTGTGATGAGTAGGACCAAGTCATCATCAGAGGATGGCTTAATGAGCTCAACTCTGAATTCCAGTAGTACTGTAAATTCTTTTAACGCCAAAGTGGGTCAATTATAAATGGTAATGATAAACACATTAGACTACCCAAACTTGGAGCGCGGCAGAGAATGTGAGAGAAGCTCATGCTGAACAATTCTGTGTCCAGTTGACGTAGAGTATATGTGCAAGGACATAGTATAGTAAATTTAAATACATTTGCACATTAGATTAGCTAAAATATGGGTAAAAAAGCAAAAATCAATTTCACTCACGTGAAATATTTTTCAAGGTTTGGTCAAATGCAAGAGTTAATCAAATTTAAACATTACCTTCCTAGTCTTCTGACACCACCACTCTTAATTGTCACATACTAAACATGAGCAGTTTTTAAAATAATAGGAATTAGAAGGAGGACATGGACAGGAAGACAAAGATACGGTTGTGAATTATAGAGGCAGACAAACAGATGAATCATGGTCTTGTCCTAACGTTCATTCCTATTGGTTGAATTTTGAATAAAACAACTTTCATTACAGCTGACACACTTGTTCTTGTTTGCCAATATTTGTGGGGGTGGTATTGACTGGAACTTAAGCAGCTAAAAGGCTCTTCTTACTGAGCTATGTGCTTAGCAACTGTCAGGCGCATTGTAAGAGAGGCCCATTTAGAGATTGGGGGAAAAAAAGACAGAACCATAATGGAGAGAAGTAGTCTGAATCTGCATCTAATGAGAGCCTTTGACTCCATGGAATGAACATTGCACACTCTTTCCAATTTCTTTTTTAAGCAGAACGTTTCTAAATGCAAGAATACAGGTTAGTGTAACACAGATAAATATAATCAGCATGACTAGGACATTTTACTGTTGAAGTTCTAGTGTTGGCATATTGCTTGTAATACAGTGAATACAGTACAGTTACAATATTACCTTACATGAAGGTGGAAGGTCAGTGTTGGGAATATATGATTTTTCATTTAAGATTAAAAATTTCCCCACTTTTCCTTGACCTTATAGTCTCATGACTGTCTATAAAAACGCGTTTGCTATTATCAATCTTCCAAACACCACAATATGAAAATGATGTCATGAAATAACTACAGTATGTCTTAAATGGAAGGAAGAAGGTAAGGAAGAAAAAAGACACAATGTGAACAGCGATAGATAATGACCAAAGAACATAGTTACTTCATATTTTAAAGCTGTGGTAGGCAATTTATATTAGGTTTTGTTCCATTCCAAATCCATTCCAACATGTGCCCGGACATTCTTTCCCATCATAAACACAAGTTTAGGGATTAATCAAAATAAACGTGAGCAGACAGTTGCAGTACCTCAGTATGTTCTAAATCTGAGGCTCCCATGCAATTTCATTCTGCATCACACTAAAAAAAATGCCATAAGTATTCATTGACTAACTGTAAATGAACAGACATATCTAAGTCCAAAGAACAGGAAAAATTAGATGAAGGGTTTTTATTATAATTAAATCCTTTAATAAAGGCTGTGTCACACCGCCCACTATAACAATTGGCTTCCATACCCTCTGTGTAGGACTGTGTGTACGCAAATGTGACAACAGCACCCTGTTGATTTAATTCCCTTCTCCTAAGGGAGAAAGTCTGTTGTTGGCTTCCAAAATACACCCACCCAGAAGCACACAATGCACTCACTTGGAAACAAACTTGTGGTGTGGCTTTTTTGTTTGATAATTGTTTTAAGGCAAACATAATTTTGCTAGCAAAGACAGCTAACCCATAACCATGAATCAATGAAATGGTAATGGAGCCATGGGGGAAAAATACAGTGGCAACATTGCATGAGGAACACTCTCTCTCTCTATACTTAACTTCCCATTGCTTTTAATTTTCATAGTCATTCAAAAAATCCTACACAAAAAAATAAAAAGTCTTAAGGAGAAACAAACAAACCAATAAAAGTAAAATTGAATTAGTTTGCCGTCGGCTCACCTCCATAACCATTACTTCTCCCTCTCCACTTCCCACAGAACACCAGTCAGGTAAATAATCGCCTCTGCTTTAATTAATAAATGCATCATCCTTAATGAGTGGGGCTTGTTAGGCACTGCGGCAACTGCCACTGGTCGGTTTTTCTTTTGATTTTTTTTCTTCTTTTTTTCAACTTTCAAACTTCAAACTTAATTTCCACCTCTGAAGCATGCTAATTGCTCTCCCTCTCAGCTTTATAAACAACAACAACAACAACAACATTTTCTCATTTGGAGGCAGAGAACAGTGTAATGTGTGGCTATTGATCGCAGGGGAAAGGAGATTGCCCCTGGCTGGTCACAAACCAAATGACTTTAAGATCTGAAATAAAGTGGGCCAGGTATAACTTTGGATAAACACACAGTGGATACACTGACAAAGGCTCTGCATCTGAACCATTCAATATTGATTTTAGCATTATTTAGTAGTATTTTGTTGCATAAGTCTCATACTCTTCAGTGTAACTTCCCAGAAGGAATTTAAAATAAACTACTGAGTAGAGGTACAACTTATGATTATTTTCATTATCAATTAATATGACAATGATCAATGGTTTGGTCTATAAAATGTTAGAAACTATAATGGAAACAAAAGGCAGAATCTTTAAATTGCTACTTTTGTCCAACAAATTTTAGATTCTAAATAGATTAATTTTAGTAACAAATCACACAATTTTCTGACAATCAGCAAATTGATTTATCAATTAATCAGCTCTACAATTGATTTAATGCTGTGTTGCCTACAAAAGTGGGTGATTTTGTGGTGTTCTGTTGGATTCCAAGTTAAAGAGGACTTATGAAAAATTCAGTTGTCTATTGCTTGTGTACATACATATGATTCAACAAACCATTCAAATGTGGCTCTCTTTCTCATGTAACATGCAGGCTTGTTAGAATATTCCACCCACAGCTCGAGAACTACCTTTGTAAAATGCCCCATATTTTTCTTACAAGCCAATCAGAGAAGACTGGGCTTTTTGGGAGGGGGGCTTGAAGAGACATGCACTGAAACGGAATGTTTCAGATACAAGTATATTCAGATAGAAAGTATGAGAACATTTTATTAATACATTAAAGCATGCTAACATGCTTTAATTGAAACACAAAATACAGCTATTACCAGAAAATGAACATACAGTATATAGCCTTTAAGCTATAGTCACCATGTCACTAAACTGTTGTTACAATCAACATGAGAACAAATAATTGTATGTTAACTTTTAAAGACACCATACATGTCTTCATTCCATTCCATAATACAATGCTCTTTTCACCTGTTTTAATTAAAAAAGCTTTTGGCAGGCTACAGGTTTGGCAAACCTCAGCGGCAAGGCTTTTTACTAAAACTACATGATGGAATCACATTAAACCTGCCTCTTTACGAAACCTGGCACCTGGCTACATTATTGGACTGTTAAATCTGAAATCCTCCAGCAGCACCATTTAAGCCATTCCGCAATCAAGGCTGAAGACCAGGGGTGACTGAGCCTTCAAGCTCGGGACGATCTGCCTATGGAGATCTTACTTCTATCAAATAGTTTTTTCTAATTCTATTTTATTTTACTTGTTTTTTTAAGAATAATAACGGCATTCCATGTGATGTTATAAAGAACACAGGAGTAACATTATATAGGTGGAAGGTCAGGAAGACTAACATCTGCAGTGAGTGATAGCATGCTGGCCCCACCTGTTAATACAACATGCTGTTGTGACACAACCTTCTCTAAGAAGAGATCACTTATTGAGTTCATGCATTGACGTAGTTATTGCATTTCGAAAAGGATTTCATGGTATGTGGATTCTTTCAAGCAGAACTGACCTCTACTGTATTTCCTGATGTACGAGCGCACAATGTATTTATCCTACGCAACACCAAGGACTCGTGGTCTGGTGTATTCTAACTCCTCTTAGTGATGCACATTAATGAAACACACACGCATACACACACGCACGCGCATGGTTTGGTTGCTCAAAGTGATTTTATTTTTTCCTTAAAGAGCCATGGAAGCTTAAATGTAAGTGTAACAAGAGCCATTGAGAGTAATAAAGTTACTTAAAGAGACTAAGCACTGTGTGTGCTCTCAAAAGACACACTGAACTCAAAGATACCTTTACTGCATCCCTGAGAGACTAATGATTAAGCTTTTGGGAAAAACAATAAAAGGATTTTCTATGTCCAAATGAGCATGACGTTGCCTGCCTACTGTAAATCCCTACAGCAGTTTCATATTCACTGACAATAACTGATACATATATATATTCTAAATCTTCCATGATGCCATGAGGGTTGAATATATTAATGACAAAAAAGTAGTAGTCATACTCTATATGTATGAATAAACAGTGTCTGAAAAGGTCAACAGTGGTACAAACGCTGGAATAAATCACTAGCCTGATGCTAAGTATGGAGGACCATGTCTTTCATATTTAAAAATAAATACAGAAATAAATAAATGCTCAATAAATAAATAAGCACACAATTAATTGCCCCAAAAAATACAATGAAGAAATAAATGTAGGTAGAAATTAAATTATACAGTGAGACATAAATGTATATATCTCTTTTAATTAGCTTCTTTATTTATTCACCTTTGTAATAATTACCTTATTTATTTATTGTCCGTTATAATCTTCAACTTTATTTATTCCTTACTTATTTTTTAAATGTATTTATTTCTGTGTGTGTTTAATTTTTTTGTCTGTTTTATTCTTCCGTTGCATTTTCTACCCTATTTATTTTCACCCCTGGTATTTATTTCTGCCTGTCACTTTTACATTTCTGCCTTTCACTTTTACATTTCTACATGCATTTCTGCCTCATTATGCAAATGAGGAGGGGCTGGTCTTAAGGGGTTAACTTCTGCCCATTGGTTGGTTAGCATTTTACTCCCTCGGTCGAATTTACATGCCACCAGCCACAGACACAACACAGATGGCTAGCTACGGTGAAGTTGTCAGTGAGCTCAGGCATTTAGCAACTGTTTTTGAAAACAATGCTAACGTTATAAGTATTGACTTTATAATTTTTCGTTTAGACGCTCTGACAGAACGTGTGTTTCAGTCAGCGGTGTCGTGCCAATGTACTCGTGTATCCCCTGGCCGCGGGAGCGCGCATGCACACAGAGCGGAGCTTCTGCTGCCCTTCGAATTGTTTAACTGCTGCACTTTGAATTAAACGGAACAAACAGCGACGTGGAAGACTCGGCAGGGTTTCCATAGTAACAGGGGTCTCAGTTAACTACATAAATACGTGTATTTGTCTGTTACATTAAGGCGACGTGTCAAATGTTTATAGCGTGGTTTAATATCGAGTGATAGGCGTATCCTCCCTGTCCCTGTCTACCATATGAGTTACATAGGAGGTACTCAAATATCAGGCCGTTTTTTCACCTGATATTTGGGTATCCCCTATGTAACTTTTGATAAACAACAGCAAACCTCTCCAAATTGTGTCAGGTTGTTTATTGTGACCTATTAAACACACAAAATAACACCCATGATGACAGGACAGACCCGCGTCCGTCTGTCCTCAGTCTCTTATCTCTCTCGCTCTCCACCTCTCCTCTCCTTAAACACACACAGAAATAAATACATTTAAAAAATAAGTAAGGAATAAATAAAGTTGAAGATTATAACGGACAATAAATAAATAAGGTAATTATTACAAAGGTGAATAAATAAAGAAGCTAATTAAAAGAGATATATACATTTATGTCTCACTGTATAATTTAATTTCTACCTACATTTATTTCTTCATTGTATTTTTTGGGGCAATTAATTGTGTGCTTATTTATTTATTGAGCATTTATTTATTTCTGTATTTATTTTTAAATATGAAAGACATGGTCCTCCATAGCTAAGTTGCTAAAATTTGACAGGTTTTGCTCATAGACAGTTAAAGACATGGACTAGCAGATCCCGTTGCTCTGGACGGAGTCAGTGAAGAATATTAGAAGCTCTTTTATGGTGATAGCTGAGCGTTACTGCGCAGCCTCCCACTGAGCTTGACGACGTATATGTGACGTGAGCAACACGTCTGAAAGTTGTAAGTCTTCTGGTAGCTGTGCCCAGAGAAATCTCAATCATTTTGAATCTCGCAGAGACGGAGAGCATATGTATATTTTAGGAGATAACATAGGCACAGGCTAATTATTGCTAACTAAAATGCTAGTTAACATTAGTAATTAAACCTAAACAGCTAACGTAAGTCCAAACTGTCTGCGAGCTTACCCTGTATTATACGGTAATTCCTCTACTGTGCAACAGTGAGTCACGTGGTTATGACATAATCATTAGCCTATTTTTACAAAAACGTCTGCTAAGAAGCCATAACGTGAACTACAAAATAATGGAGCCTTTTATACATTGTTGTGTTTCTTTAGAAATAAAAATAGTACAACTAGTCTTTAAACGCTTCAGATGTAAAGTTATTCGCTGTCAAAGCGGCACCAAAATGAATGGCAGTCAATGGAATGCTAACGGCAGGTGATGGCTTATTAGCATCAAAATGGCGCCATAGGAGATACGCTTAGAGAGGAGAGGCTTACCCACTTGGTTTTGCTATGCACCTGCAACCCATAAAAACTTATTGAGTCTATGCTTAAAGAAAAATACTGTGAACAATAGCATTGATATACCGTATGAACAGCTAAAACAAAAGAAAACATTAGCAGCAGAGAAGAAGAAACATATTGCCAGTGTCTAATTGATACAGAGATATGCCAAAACAATGACACAGTCAGAATTACAAGAAATTATATCTGACAACCAGAAACATATGTATAACACCTGGATGACACCTTATAGGTGATTTCTTGTCAGCACAATAATGATGTACCTGTTAATACAGACGTTCTTTTGAGGTTCTTACAGCATGACTCAGCCAGTCTGATCTCAGAAGTGTTTGTGTGACGAGGTTATTATGATTCAGAGATTTAAAAAACAGTGCCTGCAGGATGACAAGTGAGTAAAAGCTCTACTTATCTCCTCTGTAGCTGTATCCTCCGTAAAAAGAGGATATCAGTCAATCAGCTCAATGCCTACGGGAGACATTCACGTCAAAGAACACCTTGTGACTGACAGCTAAAGTGACATGATCACTATCCAAACGCAATAAAAGCAGTGATCATTCGGATAGGTGCTGATGGGGAATAAAAAGCCTCACAAATGCTTGGTACACTTACAAATATCTAATGGAAAAATAACCTGATGATGGACAGACTCATGAAAGGAACAAATGTAAGGACAGGGAAGACTATGAAGCTTTTTACCTGACCTACATGTCTGCAGACTTGCTTTTCCATGTGTATGCAAGTGTATGTGTGGGTATGAGCTTACCCTGTGTGCATTGTTTTCATGTCCTCTGCGTCGTGGGTCCAGTTCTTCATAAGGCGGCACTATTCCTTCTCTCCTTGCCTGCTGGTATTCTCTTCTTAGCTGCTGGATCCTGTCCACACTGCCACACACAAGCAAACATGCAACTCATTTCATTAAAGCTTTTACACCTTTGAAGACCCTTTCCCATTGGACACAAAGCCACTAAAATCTGGCTTTTGTCTTTAGTGGGGAAGTTTACAATCATTCCCAGGACAAATGACTCTGTAGTAGTCACAGGTATTTATCGGCTCCAGCTCTGATCAGCAGTGGTGGAAACATGACTACCAGGTGGACACGCTAACACGCTTGTCGCTTCTTTGTCACCTCAGCCATAAATTGTGTCCATCTCTGTCCAAGCAGGGCTTGAACATCGTTCAAAATGGCCGAGTTTGAAAGAGAGAGTGAATGTGTAACAGCTATAGAAAAGAAGCAACCCCTGTACAATTTGTCAATAGCCTCCATACTGCTTTCTGGTGTTTACTAACCCGGTTTTCCGGGAAGTTCATGATGTTGAGTGTGACACCAGAAAAAAAACAGAAAGGCATGCTTGTCCATTTGTAATGGGAAAATGCCTAATGTATGTCAAAAATAAGTGTTTAACTATTGCAAATATTTGTACAGTACAAAACCCAATTCTAGACTTGGGCAAGCATTACTGTTTTTCACACTTTGGAGGAAAACCTGTTATTAGATAACTCTACTCAGTTCATTTATGTCCAACTATCACAGATGACAGTGACAATGGTGTAGAGCGGGGAAACATACAATTACATTATTTACATAAGCATATTAATAAAGGCTCAGCAACATGCTAGACAAATATTATGCAGCACTTTAAAGTAGCTAATCAATTAGCACGACTGATCAACACATCTAAATGTAGTTGAATAGTTGCCTTCAAAATTATAACATTAACTAAAAGTAAAAAAAAGAAAGAAATGTGAACTACTTTCAAAACACGGGTCTATAATTCTCTATCCTTACTTTCTTCTCATTCATTCTCTTAGTTTTCTCTCACCCCTTCGCTCCCCTTCCTCTCTTTGAATCCATACACCGAGAGAGCTGTGTGAATGACTGTATTAGCTGCAGCACTAAAAACACATTATCCTCGGTCTCGCATCACAAATCATGTCGAGTGCATGTGCTCTCAACCTCACATAACAGAAAAACATTGACTTTATTTTAAAGTCCTTTTGGTAGTACCTCCATCCACCAAACTACTTTGGTGTCCTTTTTGTTTTAAATCCATTCATCATCATTTTACGTTTTAGTGTTAACTTGTGAAAATATTTAAGACATAATGCACTACCTTTCACTCATTCTTTTTTTATATGAACTTCACTGGAGGATTGGGAGAAAAACTATTTATGTACAGTATATAAGCATTGTGTAGATGAATGCATTATAGTAAAACAAATCTAGTCTCAGCTTGTGTGTGTGTGTGTTCACGTCTTGTGTATTTGTGCTCCATATTCTAGCCTACGAGAGAGAGCTGTGTCATCTACTGTGCAAAGAGTACATTTGGAGCAGAATTAAAATCAGATGCTAACTGCACTCAATGACTGAGCTAAACACATTTCTTTGTCTTGATAGCCCAATCACCTGTTATGTTATGTTTTTTCCCACTCTCTTCATTAGCTTTATTTAAAGTTCCCATGACATGGTGCTTTTTGGATGCTATAGGCCTTAGTGCTCCCCTAATACCATATCTGAAGTCTCTTTCCTGAAATTTAGCCTTGGTGCAGAATTACAGCCACTAGAGCCAGTCACACAATGAGCTTTCCTTAGTATGTACCATTTCTGAGTCTGTAGCTATTGAGGACGAGAGGGGGAAATGTTGAGGCTGGGGGTGTGGACTTGACCAACTGCCACTTTGCTCATTTGAAAGCCATGATGTCTCTCTCTTTTTTTGGGCGGGCCAAATTCTCTGGGCAGGCAAAGCAGAGAAAGGGGAGGTAACCTTGCCCCTTATGACCTCATAAGGAACAAGATTCAAGATCGGCCCATCTGAGCTTTCATTTTCTCAAAGGCAGAGCAGGATACCCAGGGCTCGGTTTACACCTATCACTATTTCTAGCCACTGGGGGACTATAGGCAGGCTGGGGGAACGCATATTAATGTTAAAAAACCTCAAATTTTTATACCATGGGACCTTTAACTGACATTACATTTAGCTGTTTTATTTGATAATTTTATCAAGTAAATCAATGTAATTTTGTGTTTCAATCACATTCATTACTACCTTATATTGCACATTAACATGTAGTGTGTACCAGAATGTAAAAGGCAGAGAAATACCTTCAGCTGCCTACACATGATGTAGGGCGAGGAGCAGAGCGGCAAAGCTCATTGCAGGTATACAGTACATTATGTCTTCTGGAATTGGTTGCGCATTAAAGTTCTTACAGCGGCAACAAGGCCAAAGCTTAAATAATTTGAACTTTGAGCAGCAATTCTGAGCGGTGCGCACAATGCAACGGCCAGCGCAACGCAATTTTACCGTGGATCGTGTGTAGGGGGCTTCAGGCAAGCTGGCAGCTCATCACAATTATTTATAGGAAATCAACTTACATTCCACATCTCCCTTTGCTCTTACCCTCACCTCTGACTACCCCTTTCTAAATGCACGTATTTGTGGAAAGTAGTAGACTTCCAAATACAGATTTCTCAACAGTCATGCATCAAGGGCTTCCCATAATGCATCACAAACCAAGAGCAGAATAAAGTGTCAAATCTCATTAAAGTGGATGTCTCTTAACACTCTTATTGTCACTGTTTTTACACACACACACACACACACACACACACACACACACACACACACACACACACACACACACACACACACACACACAACCCTCTGCTCCATTTCATTGACAGAGGGCTGGGGCACACACTTGCAAACAAAGGGTACTTTATACGATTTATCACCCCATATAAACAGAAGAGGGTGGGCTCAAGAAGAAATAAATATGATAAACAAAGAAGGGACACAACACTTACACAAAACATATATATACACACACGCACGCATGCACGCACGCACGCACTCACACACACACACACACACACACACACACACACACACACACACACACACACACACACTTATGCAAATAGTTCCATGGACACAGACTGAAGAATCTATTGATTCACTTCAGAAAAAGAAGTTAGCCATAAAGAACAGACTCGCATGACTTCACCTTTTAACTACCTTGTGGTCATTAAACACCAATAGGGTCGGTTCATGTGTAATAGCTGCATTGTTCTGTGCTTGTGTGTGACACAGTAAATGACTCTGTATCTAAAACATGTTTGCAACTCTCTTTTCTTAATTAGTCAAATCTCATATCAAGAATACATATTAATAATGGTATTAATTTTAAAACATTTAAGTATTATATTAATGACAAAAATAAGAAGTGGTGTATAAAGCTTATATGTTTCAAAATAAAAGCAAAAGTCTGAGCTCCAGTCCAGCAACAGATTACTCTCTCTCTCTCTCTCTCTCTCTCTCTCTCTCTCTCTCTCTCTCTCTCTCTCTCTCTCTCTCTCTCTCTCTCTCTCTCTCTCTCACACACACGCACACACACAGGAAGATCAATCTGTTCTTGCTCTGTCACACCAATAATAATTCTATAAATGTTTAAAATCAGAATCAAAAACTCAGTATAGCTTTTAATAATGCTGTTATTAATAATTGAGGATTCTGTTCCATTAATAACATTGTAAGATACGCTATAAAATAAATCAACGTCCACAGCAAAGGAATATGTCCTTGTCATCAAAGACTATTAATATTTACAAGCCTGGTTATAAGGAAGGTGCAACCTTAAAATCGGTTTTCTGGATGGCTTTTAATCAGTTTTGTGATCTTTTGTCATGTAGGCCATCTAAAGGCAAAACCCCACTGCAGAAGCCAGGATGAAGTGTGATATGTGATATAGGTCATGTATATTTAACATTCATATTTAATGGGATGTGACTTCTGGTAGAGCCTGTTTAAACATAGTCAGGCAAAGAAATGACTATGCATAGGTTTAAATACCCTGAAAGATGCTTAACGTATTTCCACTCTAAAGCTCGCATCAAGTGTAAATACCTTGAAAAGGCATTATCAGCCTTGTTCACTTTAAGATGAGACACCAGGGCTGGTATCTAAAAGGAAAACACAGTGATTTGCAATATTCACCTGATGAACTATTGGGCTTTTCCTGCCATAAGAAAGATGTACAGTATAAAGTACACAAAGAAAGACAGGGACAGATGGATACAAAAGAAAAGGGGTGAGACAAGGAAAACGCCATTAGGATAGGTCAAGCATGTTTTTAGTGCTCTCTAACAGATGACTTTGAGCTGAAAGGTTTCATAAATCTGACACAAAATGGCCAAAGGACTATGGTGCAATCTGCCACACACGCAGCAACACATATGTAAGCTCCCAGACGCACACACACAGGGATGGACAAACACACAGGTGATGTATGGTCTCCTCTTAGATGTGGCACAGGGGAATATGTCATTCAGACTCTCAGCTCAGTCGGATTTATCACGTTTCAAATGTGTGTATGTGAGAGTGTGTGTTAGTATGTGTGTAGATCAATGAGAAGCCACACAATACAAAACTGAATACAGGAACCCATTAAAACCCTTTTGTAAGGTAGTCTACTGACATCCCTTGCATGGATGTAAAGTGTCACAACTCAGCATCAGAAGGAGAACCATTGTGATTTACTTCCCAGATGTTAGAATGTGCATGCGAGAGAGACGGAGGGAGTGTTCGTTTTGCATTCTTGGAAGGAACAAAGACAAGAAAATAAAAAATGCTACCCACTGGCAGAACTGTTGACCTTCTGAAAAAAAAAAAGTCAAGTAGTAGAAGCAGGATTTCCTTTCATTAGCACAGACACAAAGTTATGATAGCCATTTAGAAAAATCCATAAAGCTTGAAAACATAAACTCCAATTGATTTAAAAGCTTAAGAGATGGTACACACTGTATATAAATGGAAAGTAGGGAATGTGTGACTTTGCATCCTGCTGCTGCTAATCAAAGGAGCAGACAATAGATGCTGCTTCAGAAATGTCAGAGCTACAGATGACTGTCTTACGCCTTTCAAAGCAACAGGAAGTGAACATTGACTCCCTATTAAATGTGTAATAAGGCAGTAAACTTAAAACCTTTCTAACCACTGATACAAACTGCATGAATTAACTGAATTATACATAATCCCGTAAATTCAATTAAATACAACTTCAATATACAAGTCATTAGTCATGTTGTTACACAACACAAATAATGAGTTAGTATTTGAACTATTCAAACTCATGAATGAACAGTCTCAAAATAATAATGATCACATTATTTTTAGGCTGTTTTCATCCGCTGGCAATGACAGGAAACAAAGCACAGTCGATAGCTGTGAGGGAACATGTAGTTTCATATTGACTGATGGCAACAAGAGGGAGTTGTAGTCTTTTTTCCTTTGCACACGTCCACAGATGTGTGCTGGCCTGTGTGTTCTCCCTGGTGTCTAGTTGTAGAGTAGAGGATCGTTATCCGCTGTGTCTCACAAGGATAGACCAGATCACAACACCGGACACAGGTCAATGCCTTATCTCGCTTACTCTCTGTGTCTTGTATCTGTGTTTCACTCAGCTGCTTGATCTCACTTGTAGACACACACACACACACACAAACACACACACACACACACGCACGATTACTGCAAGTAAGAAAAACAATTTAATCAATGTGAGTTATTGTCCATCATGTGTGTTGACATGGATATGAGCTTTCTATATATTATATGTTCTCTAATGTAGACATTTCTATGATGCATTCAATTTTCTTTTCACATTTTCCTTCACTGTGACTCATTTAGTGCAGTTAATATTCACAGTTCCGTCACTCTTTCTCCGCAATCTATTTTCAATTTCTTGCATATCCATCCATCCTTTTCCCGCTCTCTCACTCCTCATTCTGCCCTCCACAGTTTATGCAGGTAATCATCTCCGCTGTCATTTACATCCCTACCTTGATACCATCCATCTCTCCTTCCCTCCCACTCCATCTTAATCTCTTCATCATCGGCTTATCTCAAGCTCCTCTGCCCTGCCTCCCTCTTGCCTCCCACCATATCTCCCTTGCCGCGCTCTTCATCATCATCTTCCTCCTAATCTCCCAAGCTTGAGCTCAGCTCTAATTAGCTGATGTCTCTGCTAATGAAGTCTGACAACAAAAGATCACCAATGCTGGCAGGTGGGTCAGACGCAAAAAAGAAAGACAGGGGCAAGAATAGAGAGTAAGGGTGAGAGGGAGAGGGGAGAAAGAGTGTCAAAGAAAACGTAATACAGAGCGGTTGTGTATGTGGAGTGTATGAGCTGTCAGGTAGCTACGTTGCTTTCTTCTCCTCAACAGGCTAACAGGAAGTGACACACGTTTTCAAAATGCATCTGACAGGATATGACACTGCTCCTTACGTGGCGCCGTCAAAGCACGGGGAGTAATTAGCGCTCTATCGACTGCTATGACATCAATCAGACTAGCTGTCTAAAAGCCGGCGCGTGCAAGAGAGACACTTACAGGGGGCAAAGGAGGCTGGCATCCTATCCTCATGATAATCAGTGTGTGTGTGTCTGCTGTACAGTTTGAAAATTGTCTGGCATAACATTATTTAGACAAGCTTTCTATGTGTGCGTACGTGTGTTTGACAGCCAGAGAGAGAGAGAGAGGGAGTGCAACAGGTGGTACAAAATCATGTAGGCAGCCTGTCTGGCTCATTCCCCTTTGACTTTAACAGCCATGTGTGTGTGACAGGAGGCCAATTTGCCTAATGCCTCTGCCAGCCACAATAGCTGTGGCTGGCATCTCTCTAAAGCCGGACACAAGGGCTGTTCCATGAGAGTTACTTACAGCACAGGTTTTGATTTATAGTCTATAGAATTATATTCGTCTGGTTAATAGTTCTACAGCAAAAGCAGACAGATGACATAATTATGACAAAGAACAACGGGAAGGTTTGCCGTGTCTAACTACCTAACAGGAGACTACTGCCTTGCTTTGGCTTGTTTACATTCTTTCATTCAGTGTGATACAGAGAGACGCAACAAATGGAAGATCTGCAGTGGAGATGGCTTTGCACCTTGAAAAATAAGCACAGATTAAACAGCATTGTGAAAATGTGTGACAAAGTTATCCCTTCTATACAGGGCCAGAGCCATGAGGAAAGCCAAAGTCACCCATTGTCTTATGAATACAGGCTGCTGCCATCTGGTTGCAGGTACATTGCACAAGGTGTATAACAAGAGATTTAAGAGATAATATGTCATAGCTACAATAAGTCTTATTATTACCTTGATGTAAGTTGTCCCGTATGAATATGAATGTATGTTAAGTTATGCTGTGTTTGAATGCATTTTATTCTCTGCTGCCTGTGAAACAAATTGCCCCACTGAGGGCTAACAACGATTACTTAATGCTTAGATGTACTGTATGTTGATAAAAAGGAGACACTTACTGAACTGTTCTTCACAATGCTTTATGTTGTCTTCACTCTCAACAATTGCTATTGGCATGAAAACTTGCAAGAGGAAACACAAGGAGCCCAAGCTGATCAATCACAGTTTATGTAATCTTCCCAAGGTATCTTCTGCAGCCTTTTTAACGGTCTCTGCACTTTTTTTTGTATTCATCTCCTAATTATACAACAAAAGCTGTTGTTTGATATTGTCTTTAAATTGATCTATACAATGTTTTGTGATCTGCTGCTCCACTTGGCAGTACAACACTGTTAGTCATTGCCTTCCTAAGCTATTATTAGACTAGGTCAAGATTTGTCCTCTGCATTTAACCTATACATAGGAGCAGTACGCAGCTGCAGGAGCCCAGGGGCTCCTACTTTTTGCCAGTGCCTTTTTGGTCAGGGGACACTGACAAGAGCGCTGACAGGAGCACTAACTTCTATTTGGTTGTTAGAGGAAACCAGAGCACCTGGAGGAAACCCACGCAAACACAGAGAGAACAAGCCAGCTCACACACCAATCCCCAGGACTCAGCAGTGCTTACTTGCTGGGAGGTGACAGTGTTAACTACAGAGTCACTGTGCTGTCTATGTGGGGAAGGTGAATAGAAATATTATGTTTAATATAATATAATCTAAATATTATGGTTAACATAATATATAATATAATAATAATAATAATAATATAATCAAGATTATAATAAAACTAAAGGGAGACTTGGCATACAGCCCGATCCGGTTGGGGAGAGTTCTAGCCATACCAGGCCCCTCTCTTTACCCTGTCTCTCTTGGTTATGCTTTGATAAAGCTTATAGTTAGGGCATAGAATTGAATATTGTTATGGAGTAAGGAGTCGCAGCGTCCGCCTCACCCGGCCCATCCGGTTCTCGTCATAGTTGTCAGATTTATCTGTCATATATTAAAACTAAAGGGAGACTTGGCATACAGCCCGATCCGGTTGGGGAGAGTTCTAGCCTGTCCAGGCTCCTCTCTTTACCCTGTCTCTCTTAGTTATGCTGTAATAGTTTTAGACAGCTGGGGGACTTCCTTCGACACACTGAGCTCCTCTCTCCTATCTTTCTATCTTCCTATTTTGTGTGCATCTATGTCCCAGAAATGCTTGTTACTAACCTAGCTCTGGGGAGTCATTCCCCGGAGTCCTTTTGTTCTTTTTCTCCCAGCATGTTTCCTCGGATCAGGGAGGCTCCAAAATCATGGTTGCAGCTGTCGCCATGGTCCCGCTACATGTTCCCTTCCCTGCCACGATCTGCGGTGCCCAGCTACGTCCTGCTGTACCTTGTAATGTTGCACAGTGCCCTGCTATGCCATGAACTCCTACAAAGAACTACTACAAACTACTATTACTTATTTTATTTTTTTTTGGGACTGTTATTGCCACTCTTCATTCTATCCCCAACCGGTCGTCAGACACCGCCTACCAAGAGCCTGGGTCTGTCCGAGGTTTCTTCCCAAAGGGGAGTTTTTCCTTGCCACTGTTGCACTGTTGCTTGCTCTGGAGGAAACTATTAGAACTGTTGGGTCCTTGTAAAGTGTCTTGAGATAACTCTTGTTATGAATTGATACATATAAATAAAATTGAATTGAATTGAATTGAATATTTGTAATTAAGTATTTGGGTCAAACAAATAAATTAGGCTATCAGGGTTTTTTTTAAACAGAAAAAATGGTGTAGTTTAAAGCTCACAAAGAACATCAAATTAACAGTTGTATCTACAAACAAATTGATAGAGGTCAGACTTTAGCATACAAACCATAGTTACAATATAACTATAAAAATAATATAGATATACAGTATATAATAATAACAATGTTATGGCTTTCGCCACAGTCATATCCATATATTACTTTTGTACACATTGTGGAAAGTGTAACCTAAACATCTACCATTACCAACTGATCTTATGAAATGGTGTATGTATGACCCACCAATTTGTATGTCATTATTGGCGTGTTATCAAGACACATACTGCTGTTGTGAGTATGTGTGTTTAACAACGCCGTTTGGCCTCCATTGACTTACATTACCTTGCGATTTCATGTGAATTTACACCGTAATGAGTAGTATAAAAAGGGGAAAATCCGCATAGGGAGGTTGGTCGGATGGGTAAAACACAGGACATTCACCCAGGAGACCAGGTATCGTGTCCCGCATGTCACATTTCTTTCGTGTCCCACGTGTCACGTTAACTAAAGTCAGCTATCGCTTTCTTCTTTTCCTAAACCCAACCGGTTCTTCTTTTCCCAAACCCAACCCGTCTGCTGTATACGGCGCTCAAAATGCGTACACATAACACCACACTTGGCTTTAGAAAAGTGGCCTGTATGTTTACAGGATTACACGCCAAGTGTGGAAAGTGGTGTGTATGTTTACGTCTGCTGTATACAGCATAGACATACACGCAGATAGCTCAAAATGCGTACCTATAACATATCACTTGGCTCAAGAAAGTGGCTATGTATGTTTACGCGAGGTTATGATGTCATGTTGACCATTAGGTCGTACGCTTCATTCTAGCTTGACTAAGAATCTCTTCAATCACTCTAGAATGTTTGAGAAGTCCCTCCAGCTGACCTTTACTTCATATGAAGTATGAAGTAAAGGTCATCATCTCTCCAATACTCTGTCAAATCTTCTTTGCTGGTTATACAAATATTTGCTGGCCATGTGAACTTAAGCAAGACATTTTTATTAGATTTATTTAAGCAAAAAACAGCCTTTACTTTGAGCAGAAAGATTTTAATCAATCTCATGCTTAACACCTAACCCTAACCTTACCCAAAATGATTTGGCCTGATCTTCATCCCCAAACATGAATTTTAATTTATCTGAAAGGTGTGACGACAACTTTAAGAATTAATGATGTGAATGATGTGTAGCCCTAATATAAACACATGTGAAAGTCCTAAATTGTTTATGATCCAAACTTATAGTGAGCGAAGCATGTTGCACACACTAGACTTGGATTTACTGTGATGAGACAAAATGCAACCTCGGGTTGATTATATGGAGGTGAAAACATATATTATGTCTTGGCTTTCTGTTGAAGTAATTACGGCAATAACATTCACTTACCCTCTCACACATGGTGAAAGACCACAGTAAGAAGTAATGCACTGTGTATGAACCATAAAAGTTGTTGCCAAATAAAATCTGACACACACAATTTGCACACAAATACAGAATGTACATGTTGCTTAGCTACAGGTGACCACAACGGAAATGCCAATTCAATTTACTCTAATACTATATGAAAGGTGTATAAGATAAAAGAGTAAAAGAACAATAAACACCCATATAGATGGAAAAAAACTTGAAAGATCCGTCCCTGAGCATGTATCTTTTGTGTCAACTTTGTTTGTCCATCTGTTTGCGTGTCCTTTTAAGAGCCTGAGTCTCTGTGTCCATGTGTCCTTACCGTGTATGTGACCCATCGAGAGCGGATGTACTTTGCATGGAATTTATTTTTCATTGAAAAGTACTTGTGCAAATACAAGAAGCGGAAATCATAAATGAAAGGAAGAGAGTGCAACAGGGGAAAGAGAGACCTAGAAAGGGTATATTCAAGGTAAAGAGAGGAAGGAGGAGGAAGGAATGGAGCGGACGAGTGCCTCTCGAGAGCTTTCTCTTATTAGCCAGGCTGAATCACACGCTTTGAGTCCGGAAAACACACACTGTGGGCCTTTTTCTTGTCTGTCCCCCTCCCTTTCCCCACCCTCTTCTCATTCCACTCATTAAGTCCTCTACACATTCTCTACTCTCAGCATCTCCGTTTAGTTTCTCTTACTTTTCTGTACTTTCCCATCTCCCTTTCTTAGTCTAATTTGCCCTTTTAGTCCTGGCCATTCACTGACCCCCGTCCTCGTCCTCCTTGCATGTCCTCACTCCGTCCACCTTGCTCCCCAACTCATCTGTTGAATAATCCTAAAACATCCACTTAGCCTCTCTTCCCCTCTTAATCCCTCAAAACTTCTTCTTTTCTCCCTTTTGTTCACAAGTCGATCCTCTTTTCTCATTCCTGCAATTATTTGGGTCCACTCATGGCTCCTTTCAGCCTGCAAAATGTGGACACTTTATTCTCTTTTCCAAATCATTCTCTTTTCTAAATTTTTTTTTAAAGATTCTTTTGGTGCCTTTTTGGCCTTTATTTTTAACAGAACAACTGAAAACATGAAAGGGGAGAAGGTGGGGGGGGGACATGTAGGAATAAACCTCTATATATGGGCACCCGCAGTACCTACGGAGCTATCCGGGCGCCCCAAATCATCCTCTATGCTATAATTTTTCTAAATCATTAGATTCATCTAAACATGCACTCACCCTCAATCATTTTCTCCAAATCTCTCCAGCTCATTTCTGCATTTCTTTTAATTTCTCTTTTCATTCTGTTCTTTTGTCTGATTTCGATGCTTTCCATACCCTTTATCCTGTTCTCTGTATCCCTCTCTTCCTGCTTTTAGAATGAAATCCCCCTTTTCTTCAACACTTCCTCCTGCTAATTTGTTCCTTTCGCACTTAACACTCATTCTGGGTCTTTCATCTCGTTTCCACCTTTCTTCTGTTTCACCCCCTCTCCCATTTTCTTTCTTCCACTCCCATTCCTCCCCTTTATTCCTAATCCCACTTAACCTTCCATTTTACCTCCCTTTCGTTCCAAAACACTCCAAATTTCTCTCACATATCCGCCATGGTTCTTGCATCTCCTTGCTCCTGTTTTTTTTTAACAGTCATTAATTGCCCTCACCTGTCAGAACGACACGGAACTACATGTGTGGATGTCGGAAAGATACAGTAGGACTTGCATTCAATCCTTGAATTGAATGCAATGGAATTAAATGTAAATGGACTGTTCTTACTGTATATAGCACTTTTCTAGTCTTAACGGCTAGTACATAGTACAGGAACCATTCACCATTCACACACATTCATACACTGTGGAAAGGCTGCCGTACAAGGTGCCACCTGCTCATCATCAGTGTCTTACCCAAAGACACTTTGAGCAGGGCCAGGGATCAAACCGTCAACCTTCAGATTGGCAAGCGACCGCTCTTCCACTGAGCCACAGTCGCCCAAAAAGTGAGTTACTGCTCCTATCGCAGCTATTTTCCTAAGCATTTACCGTTAATGTGACCTCGGTTGTTTACTCAGTAATGCTAAGAAAGAACTTTTCTTTGTGACTATAACTTAATGCTTATTTGTAATAAAATCATGTTTCTACTCAAAGCTAGCGAAGATACATACCCTAATACACACATACACACACTCATGGCCCTGCCCACTTCACTCTGTGTGTGAGAAGTGTGCAAGATAAAGACAGCCAGTAAGTATTACTCCGTTAAAAAAAGGCCTGTGTGTGAGCTGAGAGAATATCTGATTAATTAACATTGAGGCAAGAAAGCCTCTCCAGTGACCAGCCAAGCAATGCTAAATGCTCATATTTCTATCGTGTATACAAGCTTCCTCTGTGTCTCTCATGGGCTCTATTTCACCATAGTGACTATTAATGCACAATTTGGGTATGATGTTGTTTCCTTTCATGTACTCTGAGAAATAAGACAAGCGCAATCTATGCAAGCTTAAATATTTAGGTAAGGTACAGTTTGGGTAGAAATTAATACATTTGCCTATGTAAAGCATTTAGTTGTCAAAAGAAGCTCACACTACTACATCTCACATTGTGTCACACTGACTAGTATCCCACAGGAAATATTTCTATACAGAAGAAGAGCCTATTACTGTCTGATATAAAGCAGTCAGTGGGCAGCTGCTCTTCCAGCACATCCAAATTTACATTTTCTAGAGTTTCTCACATCCAACATTCAGTTCCAAAATGTTGGATGTGATGTGATGGAGGGGTAAAAAGTGAACCACTCTGGGCATTTCTTTCTGTCACTCTGGGCATTTCTTTTGCTGTCTACTTATCACTACAGTACCTCTCTCTCTCAAGCTTACTCTGATTGTTTTCTAATTGGTGGAGTGCCAGAGGTCGTGGTTGTTATGGTAACCTGCAAGGGGCACTTGGACGAGTTAGGTAGTGGATGGGCGAGGGTGGGAGGGGCACCCACTCAAGAAAACAGAGGGCAGCACTCATCCAAGGCTTGGGTGGTCACTTCAGAAAATGAACTGTGTGTGTGTGTTTGACATTTTAACTACCTCAGTTTTGTACATGCACCTAAGTGTGTAAGTGCGCAAGACAGAGGAAATTGTTCGCCTGAGAGGACAAGGGTGTGAGAAAGCTAGTGTATATGTGTATGCGTGTGTGTATGCATGTGTGTATGTAGAGGGTAGGTGAAGAATCCTGCCCTCCACTTGAACATTTTCTAAAGAGCTCCTTTGTTTGCGCTCTTTTCTTTCCCAGATTCCCACTGCTAGGTCCTTCCCTATGTGAGCCACTCAGGCCCTCCAATCGGTCCATCTGTGTACTGAGATGGAAGGGAGGCAGAGGAGCTGTAGAAGGGTGGACACCAGGAGAAAGACTGTACGTCCATGCTAAGCTGACTGAATTCAAAAATGCATCTTTCTTCTTCTTCTGATTTAGTACTCCATGCAGACTTAACTGGCTTTTTTCTTTTTAAGAAGGTCTCTAGTGTAGGATAAATGTGAAGATGATGACATAAGCCTGGTCAGAGGAGCCTAAATATAAAAATAACCGGCAAATTTTAACGTGGACAGTCAATGTTTTCACATAGCATTTTTTAAATTAGACACCTTATTGTGGAGGTTGTCTCATGTAAAGGATGATGACATAGGAAATACCTACCTGTGTAATGGGTTTACTAAATGAGTCTGCATTAAACTCTTCCATGCATAAGGAACTGAGCTGGCAGTGCCCTTTAGAATTAAAGAGGGGGGGCTAGTTGAGAAGCAGTGTGATAGATTACTGTGCTGCGTGGTTAAATAACTGTCCCTCCATGATAGTGCTGTTTAAAGCAAACCACTGAACAGGCACAAACACGCACATGTAGCCAGCCACATAAATGTGTGCTGGGGAATTTAATTTACTCTATTTTAAGACCTACAGTATAGTGTATATGGAAATTGCAACACGATGCTGTCAGCTGTCCAAAGGAACTGACATAATGTGTGAACTCCTGCAAAGACAATGAAAGTGTAGCAGAAGGATGTGTGCAGCCGTGTTGTTTATTTGAACCAATAATTGGAAAAGTAGATGAAGAATTAAAAAAATATGCAATATATATATATATATATATATATATATATATATATATATATATATATATATATATATCATTATGGTTATTAGCATTATGGTTATTAAGGACAACTACTGAGTGCCTATTGATTGATAATGTGCACTTTGCTACACATGTATTGCAGAGATACTTGCAGATATGAAAGCATAGCATTTATGAGGTGTTTTAGTGTTTGGCTCAGAACCAGTTCCAGAGTAAAATCACTTTGGAGGCTTTTCAAATTGGTGGATGTGCACCAGTCGTTACCGAGCAGACTGCATGGGTAAGCAAAGGTAATAAAATAAAAAAATAGCATACTTCTGATCCAGAGTCAGTTCTGCTGTGTGTTACTAACAGCCGATGAGCAGAAAGTAAAGGGAGGTAGCACAAATGAAACTTAACAACTGTCTAATCAGACTAATTCTATTTTAAGTTTATGTTTATTACTTTGAATTATTGTTCAATTAAGAAGGTATCAACATCTTAATGTGACAATGTTTTTCAAAGTAGCAAAGTGACAAGGCCTATACTAGAAGGTGAACGTAGCAACTGCCAAATTAACATCAAGGATTATGAAGTGTCCTGAATACTCCAGCTGATCTTTATTTTTGAATCAAGATCCACTTTAAGTTATTAATACTTTCACTGAATCAAGAAACTGGTTATTTGGTCAGCAACACACACACACACACACACACACACACACACACACACACACACACACACACACACACACACACACACACACACACACACACACACACACACACACACACACACACACACACACACACACACACACAGAAAGCGGTACATGCACAGAGAGCTTTGTACATTTGTGAGCTCTATGTTGTTGGTGTTTTTGTCACGGCATCACTTACTATACTTACTTTGTGTGTGTGTGTGTGTGTGTGTGTGTGTGTGTAAATCGGTGTGCTTGATTGCTTTTGCTGAGCTGCTGATGGAATGGAGTCCTTAGTGATTTTGTTTATCTCTGTCTCCCACATGCATACTGCGACTCCGGCCTCCCTTGACACACAGTAATACCGAGTAACACACACACAGACACCGCTGACACGGCTACCTTGTTTTTTTGGCACCAACGATTACTGTCAGCCAATACCTGGACTTGATTCTGTCTGCATCATCAGGTTTCAGGAAGTGATGATAAATGAATAGGTCTATCTGCCAGGACTGCTGTGGCCATGGATATAGGTTTCCAAAATTAGACATTCTTAAACTTGTTTTACATCTTTTATGGAAGGAATGAAGAAATAGATGGGAAAACATGAGTAAATAAATATTGGATAAATTAAACTAAGTAGTCACAAGCCCAAACTGGATCCATTCAACTTTCTAATTTATCTAGTTAATTATGAGTTTGTTGAATAAAGTAGTAGTATCTTATGATTTCATTAGTTTAATTAGAAGTTAGTGTTAGAAAACTGAAACATTGCCATACCATATCACATATGTACAGAAAAGAATGATGCTTTAATATTAAATAATTCAAACTGTCTACTGTGATTGGCATAACTATAATTGTGCATTGTTAAAGCCCAAGCAAACGTTTATTTAGAAAATCCCAATAACACTGGCTGAATAGGAGACAAGTTAGGACAAATTATTTTTAGGGCAATCTATTTTAGTAGCATTTACTTAAAGACAGTGGTGTCTCATTGGAAAAGAATCTGGCACTGCTTATACATCTCTGTTTTGGATTGGCTAAAACTGAACACACACACACACACATGCACGCATGCATGCAAGCAGGCACGCACGCAAACACGCAAGCAGGCACGTATGCACACCTGCAGGGCTTAAAGTAAAAAAAATCCTGAACCTGAAACTTTTTCTTTTGGAAAGGGGGGTCCACAGAGTAACGTTTCGAAATGCACTCATTAAAGTTAATTTGACTGGCAAAAGAGTGAAAGTCCTTCTTAAATTACACAATAATAAAAGTCATCATTTTTAAGAAGTAATAATAATGTTTTTACTTTTTCCAACCATATATTAAAGAGTTAGTTAGTATTAGATTTTCATATTGCAGTAATATCATAATCCCACATTGAATCATTGTGAAAACAAAACTTTCTAGATGTTGCGTTGTTACTTTGGCCACGTCATCAAAAAGGCAAATTAGTACATCCATGATTTTGTCCATATTGACATTAGTTGCTATATATACATTTATTAAAAACTTAGTTTAGCTTTTTTATAAAGGGACAAGGCCGTTATGTTTAAATACTGCCATGCTGATTCCTAACAGACAGCTTTGTCAAGGCAGTGTGGGTTGCATTAAGCTTTTACACAGTGGTCATTGTTAATGACAAATCGTGTTCCGCTATAAACGTACACACACGTGTTGTTTTTATTACAAACACGGTCGGTCAGCGCAGGCGCAGGCGCAGCGGTAGCCGTCGATGCTGTAACGTACTCGTATGACAGAGTGCACGGAACAAAGCTTTGTGACTAGCATCTAATGACTAGCAAGCACTTTCTTACCACCAGAGATGGGAAGTAACGAAGTACAAATACTTCGTTACTGTACTCAAGTAGATTTTTCAGATATTTTTACTTTACTTTACTATTTATTTTTGTGGCGACTTTTTACTTCTACTCCTTACATTTTAACGCACATATCGGTACTTTCTACTCCTTACATTTCATAAAATTGGCTCGTTACTTTAGTTTTGTACAAGAGGTTGTTATGTTGGAGAATAGCGCGGACACGCGCCTCGCACCGGGGTGCGCGCGCCACACGGAGAAAAAAGTGAGAGAAAAGAAAAAGAGACTAGCTGTCCGGAGGATAATCAGCTGAGATTGTGTGTGTGCCTCTTTGAGAACTGTAGGTCATATAACTCATGTTGTCAGTTCACTTAAGCCTGTTGTAGATCTATAGTTTTTCACATTTAAAGTAAGTTAGCTAGTGATGTTGGTGTGTTCTTCACCTGTTAGCTAGGTTGCACGTTGTACTTAATGAAGCATCAACAGTTTCACCAGCTTTATTTGCATGAGTTTTTTTTTTTTTACCAAACTTCAGATACTGTAATTCAATTGACAAGTGGATGAAAACTTAGCTAGAGAGAAGTTGTCTCCGTCCGTGTTTTAACAGACACACCTGGGGCGAAGTTGGAAACCAGAATCAGCTTTAATACAGTCCACCTAGTCCTCAACTTTCACATCATTTCACTGGAGTTATTGTTATTATTGTTTACGTCATCAATGCCATATTCAATCTAAATGGTGGGGAATATATACTGTACGTTTCATTTGACGCACGACTAAGACAACTCAACAGATTCAGCATTCTGCATTAATTCACAGCAGATCATTGCGGCTTGATGGCGCTAACGTTAGCACATAGTAGTATGGACGGCGACATGATTAAAAATGAAGAAAACAGAGATCCGGAAGACAAGCAGTAAGACATTCCCATCATCCTCAGCCTTATCTGAGAGAGATGTTTGAGACAGTAGGCATAGAGAAGGACTCCTGGCCAATGTGCTGGGGAACTTCTTCATTAATGAATGTTTAGTCATTCATATTTAGAAGCCATATTTGAGCACACCCACATACATGTAGATTAATTTAAATGTTGAGGGGAAGATTAAAAATAGAAACTGGATCTGTGAATTCTTACAGAATCACAACTGAATTCATACCTTGCTGCTCAGTCAGAATATTATTAACCTGGAGTCCCAATTTCTGTCATAATAATCATATATGTTATGTTTTAGGCCTGTTGGCAGACATTCATTTAAAATGTAGCCATTGCCATCTAAAGACATGTTCTCCATGTCTACTGAAGTTCCTCAGCGTGCTCTCTAGTAACATTCATGTGCTCCAGATAGCTTTGCATAAAAAATGGTTGTTATTCGCAAGGCTACTTTTACTTTAATAAATTTCCAAGCCTGTACTTTGTTTAATCGGTACTTCCACTTTTACCAGAGTATTTTTTAACAAAAGTATCTGTACTTCTACTTAAGTACGGAAAGTGAGTACTTTTGCCATCTCTGCTTACCGCTGCTGCCGTACAGTGAGTATCTTCCCTGAACACACGCTGCAGCCGGGTGCTCAATTTGAGGCACCAAGTGCTAAACGGCTTCCCATCTCCACTCTTCTCCTCTTGTCCTCTATTCATGACCAGCGCCATTTCTTTTAACTCCATTCTCAACTTAAGCTGTATCTACATTTTAGCCGCATTACCATGGAGACCACATACTGTACACCACACTCTCGCTTTTCAGCAAGGACCCGCCCTACTTTGCATCTGATTGGCTAGAACTCATTTCATTGGTGGGTGGAAATTCGATGATTAGTTAAACCTAGCGCATCAAAAACAAATCCCATGTGGACTTTTTAGTTTATTTATTTTTCTAAAATAGTCATACCCCAGAAACCCGGCACCACGCCTGAGTACTTTAAGCTCTGCTTTAGATAGAGTTGCGTTCCTCTCATACGATTGGTAGGTGAAATCAATTGACTTGAAAATATAAAACTGCATGCAAGTTGCCAAATGTATTTATTTATTTTTCCTCACGGCCGCACGCCAGAGTTCCGACACGTTGCCGGAATACTTTAAGCCCTGCGCACGCACGCACGCACGCACGCACACATAAGTGATTTTACCACCTAGCGCAGGTAATGTATCGGCCATTCTGCATATACACACATAAACACGAATAGACGTATGACCACAAAAATGTGATCATACTTGCTACTCTTTCTCACACACACACACACACACACACACACACACCTTTGGGAGATAAACCTGATTTAGACAGGTGAGGGGAAAAGAGAGGGGGAAATATGAAGCATCAGCAAGATAATATAATAGTATGATATGATAATATATAAGAGGAAATAATAAGAGGAGAGAAACACGGAGAGACCCGGGAGCTTTAGGCCTAGGCATAGCTCCAGGAAGGGGGCCCAGGTTATTTTGCAGGTTTCAAAAAAGACAAAACTAAGATGTTATAAGATCTTTTATATGCTAAAATTAAATTGATCAAATTGAACCAATTTTGCCACTGTGTGTCAAACTACTGAAACCAAACCTTATTGCTTTGGTTAAAAACATCAGCTACCACCCTCAAGCACAAGGCTGGCTCGTCTAAGTATATCCTGAGAAGGTCATGGTGCCTTACCTGTCATTAGCAGTAGCAGAGACAGGAGGGGATGTAGTTCCAGCTCCCCTTGGTTTATTGACTTTGGCGTACAGCCTATCAAGGGGGTCACCATTAGGGATGGCTCCAGGGTCGTCACCATGATTTCCATGCCCTGGTATGGCAGAACGACCTTGGGGAGAAGGGGTGCCAGGATGGGTGTGCTGAATTGTACTGTAGGGAGGTGACTGAGAAGGTGGCAGCGGCATTGGACCCATTTCACGGTTCCTAAAGGACTGTATTCGGGCATAGTTGGGGTCTGTGTCGTCATCTTCAACATCCGGATACACCGAGCCGCCATCGCCACCTTGCTGGTCCCTGAGCCGTTGATCTTGCAGCTCAGGATGCCCTGCCTCAATCCTGACAGACAGACGGAGAGCCATATAAGACGTCCAGAAACATAGAGATTGTTTATAATGGCTGAGTTACAAGGCTAGCAGGGATAACAAGGGCTACCTTTAAACAGAGCACAAATTTAAAGCAAACAATCATCAAAGCTTCCTACCTTTCCCTCTCATCTTTCATCCTCTCGAACTCTTGATCACTCAGAAGGCCTGACTTCTGTTGCTGGAGAGCTGTTTTTGAGTCCTTCTTCTCTTCTTTTTTCTTCCCGAATCTGGACAGAGAGAAGAAGTGAAACAGACTGAGAGAGGCGGGCATCAGACACAATGAGCGTTAATGGAGAAAACATTATAGTATAACTAACTAACTCTGTATGGGGATTTCACCAGCCTTCAGCATGATGTGGTACTGGTAGCAGTAACTAACATCACAAATACACCATTCTTACAACAAACACACATGGCTGACATCCTGCACATGCAAATACAGTGACATGAATGCCAAGGAAGTACGGACACTGTGTTATTCATTGCAAGATCAGGCTGTGACTCAGCATCAAGAACAATAAATCACCCCTGCGTCTCTCCAACCTCTCACTCACAGACACACATACATAGCAAGAAGCACACAAAGAAAAACTTGTATTTGTATTTTTACTGTTAAGTATTGTGTGTTATTCCAATTATTTAGACATAACAATGACCAATGTAGCAGTTACAAATAATCAAATAGAAAAAAAAGGTAAAGTAAGCAGTGCTTTTACAGTCCATTCATTGCGGACGACAAGCGAAACACCAATGTTGCGCATGCGCACATCGATGCTGTATTCTTCAACATGCACAGCAACAAGCACAACTCTGCTGTGCCTTTGCACGTAAAAATGATATGCCAGGAATCATCTCCATTACATATCAAACATGGACCAATTAAAATCGAGATATTACTGGACTGATATGCTGGACTGCAGCTAACATTACATCAACTACGTTATAAACGCAATCCCACAAATTTCTAAGTCAAAATGACAGCAGCGGTGTGTGACGATATCACAGCGTTTTCTCCAAACTTGATTTTAATTCAAAAAATGGATTAATAGCAAGAGGGAGGTCTACGCCAGCCTTAGATGGACTACTGCAGCAAAAGGGACCAAAAATTGTCCGATTGTTCAACTGTGATCTGAACAACCTACCTGCAGCTTTAACTAAGCATGAAAATTCATCATTTCACGTCCAGTGTCAAACTACTGAAAATCTTTGGTAAATCTCGGATTGACCTTGCACTTGATGAGCAAAGCAGGCTGAATATTTAACCTACCAAATGAAAAGTTAAAGGAAAACCGAGAGGTATTGAAGGATTTGATAAGTGCTACCTTGCAAAGCAAAAGCTTGCTTTTCGTGGCAATGATGAAAGCACTAGCTCTAACAATAGGGACAATTACATTGAGTTGCTCAGTGACAGATGTGTTCCTCGCTGACATTATAAGTGACATAAATGCGGCCCTCTTAGTTGATGGGGAGATGGACGAGTCGACTGATGTGACAAATAAAGCCCAAATATCTGTTGTTTGATGATATCAGCAACGACTGGAGAGCAGCAGCTATTTCACAGTATGTACTGAGCACATAAGAGAAATACAACTGCTGCGATAAACTGGTTAGGCAGACATCCAATGGAGCTTCTGTCATGATGAGATGGAACTTGTTCACTGCGAGACAGGAGATGGGCTGTCAAAGAAAACAAAACGAGCTTGCATCTACTATTGCATTCTAGACAATGTCAATGTTCAGATGAAGGCCAGGTTTGTGGATAACTTTTAAAATCTTGATTTCATTGGACTGGTAGATTGCAAAAAGTTTAAGAGATGTTGCGCCAATTTGATGACAGCAAACTGGAAAAGTTGTCAAAGTATGCAAGGTACTTTGACTTTGTCAGGCCGAAAAGTGATCTTGTGGGGTTGTTTGGCTCACAAGAACTGAAGGGCAAATCACTGACACAGCTTCTTGACTTTTTAAAAGAACATGACTTGGAAGCCACAGTTCCTGAAGCAACAAAGTTGCTGCAACTGATACTGACAATACCAGCAACTACAACTTCGGTGGAGCGCACATTTTCCCACCCTAAAACGGATCAAAACATACAGTCGGAACCGGACTGGGCAAGCACGTCTTTCGGTCCTTGCCATTCTGTCTTTGGGAGTCAGAATCTCCAGGCTTCAAAGAGAGTCAGAGACTATGCAAACTGAAGGCCCATAACGACAAGTTTTACAACGCTGTGATCGACATCTTTACGAGTGATGCGCGTCAGATGGATTTTATGTACTAATAATCTACCAATTGGTAAGTCAGAAACTATTTTGGGCTTTATATTGAATTGACAAGTGTGACTGAAGTAATGCCGGCTGCAAGCCATTTGCCTTCATATTCAACTGAGCAGTGTTGTTTTCATTGTTGCTGACTGTGACTGACAAATATAATTGGCCGCTGTGCAATAATTAAGGATAAAGATGGTTGCATAACTTGCATTCTGATGCTGGACATTATTGTGTGTGTGTGTGTGTGTGTGTGTGTGTGTGTGTGTGTGAGAGAGAGAGCGAGCGAGCGACCGAGAGAAAGAGAATGTGTCATCCTGATTGAAAATTTCTTGATATCGACCGTGTGTGTGTGCCGCGCTAATGCGTAAGGTTTACTGTTTTGATTGAGTATTATCCTAAACAATAAATTAGGTAATCTGGATTTCATAACTCAGTGCCTAGCCTCTTACTGACATCACCACACGTCACTGGTAGTGGTAGATACCAATCCTTAAAAGCAGCTGCCATAGCTAAACACAACACTTCAGCCTGCACTGCTGCTGCAGCTAAACCTTTGCTAGCACTTCAGTAAAGTCACATTTAAATGGAAATGCTCCCAAAACATAACTTCCTAGCTTGCCTCTCTCTCTTCTTGTTGTTCTTTCCTCCTTAAAAATGAGAAATGCTATATAATAGTAATTACTCAAACATACATTGAACTTTAATATACAAATACTGTAGGTATGAAAGGCAAATAGATGAGGTAAATACGTACTACAAAAAGGTAAGCAATAGGAAAGATACAGGTCTATATGTATAGGTTTGTGGTTGCAATGCAATGCAAAGAACAGTGGAACAAATAGAGAATGAGTAGTTCAATAAAAAACAGAGAGAGAGGCTATCTGTAAAGCTCTATACAGCCTAATCTAAATTAAAAGATGGTGTACACACAGGAGACTAAGTGTTTTAAGTGGCCACATAGCAAAACCCCAAACCACAGCAGTCAATAGTTTGTATGTGGTCAGCATCAACAGCATACTCAGCAATACTGGACACTGCACAAGTAATTACCTAGAGAAGGCCGTGGCTCACATGCACAGACACAAATACACACACCTGACTAAACGGCATAACTAAAATCTTGAAAGTTGACTATATCTCTATATATAGGGAAATAAGAGAATTAAAATTAACCAGCATTACCCTTTGAGTGTATGGAGATAGATGGAAAATTATTTACAGTGAGTGATGGATGAAATTGTTTTGTCTTGTTCTGTTTTTTTTCTTCCTTCTTCAAAGGTCTGATTGATATGAAGTTTTCCAGAGCTTATTCAGAGGCTAAACATGTCATGAGCAACTATAGCCTGCTCACACGCTGACGTGAAAAAAAAGAGGAATAAAAGCACTCCTCCCATAGATGCTCATTGAAATGCACAGCTCAGCGGCTATATGGTGAGCAGGATATGGTTAATTGAGCCAGTCAAAACTGCTAAATAGTTAATATCTGCAACACGCACACCGTGACCTTATAACACACCTTATGTTTTATTTATCTGGTGGATTTATTGATTCATTATTCTTTGGTTTATACTTCCGCTAGCCACTGCTGCTGATATTTTTGAAGTATCACCGTTTATACACACACACACACACAGACACACATTTGCTTGTGCATTATTTAAAACAATTTTAATGGTCATTTTAAAGTGTGTGATTATGTGGATACTTGTGTATATGTATACATGTGTGTGGCTGTTTTGTAGTTTAGTCTGTGCATGTCTGTGTGTGTGCACTGCTGCAAAAAAACGGTGGAGTGTGCGCACTGAGGTAATATGTTTCTTTGAATGTGGACTGGAGATAAAGCACGGGGGCTCAATGAGCAATGAAGGGCCATAACCGTGTGTGTGCATTAACAGTGTGCATTTGCCTCACTGGGGACAAGCCTTGCTCTAATTACAGCTACATATGGAGTTACAGGCTTACCTTTCCTTCAACTCTCTCTCTCTTCTCCTCTCTTACCCTTCCTTCACCTCCCTTCCTTTTACCTTTTCCTCATTTTTTACCTCCCTTTTTCTCCTAGCATTATCTGTTCCCCCACCGCGTGAGCACGCACACACACGCACACACACACCTTCTCATCTTCTGTGCTGTCATCCCTGTTTCTCCTCTCACCTTAGATTTTAAACAGAAAATAAAAATATGAAAAAGGAAATAGGTTTGGATTTTATGTCGATTATATTACTTGCAGGAGATACAGAGTAAAAGAAACTTGAAAATACCTTAAAACCTAACCTTACAAACTTATCACTGTCAAGTCAAAACAGGCCTGTACACAAAACTCATGAACTGAAAACAATGAATGCCAATGAATGGAGATAAATAAGACCAAACCTAAGAAGTGAGAGATAAATAGACAACGATCTCTTGCTGTGTCCAATTGCGTGTCTAAAATTAATTTTGGACTAAACTGACATTGGACGCCTCTTTAATACCTTCTCTGTAACATGGTATGACAAATGAAGCAATCAAACACATCCCCGTGAATCTAAGGACAGCAGGCCATACGCTGCTTTCATTTATGAGGGGAAGGATGAGGAGCTTGACTAAATCCTTTCACCCGTGGTTTGGAAATAACTGTCCACATAAAATTCATCTAGCCATTTGATTTTTACTTCTCCGCACTGACCTCAGAGTCCAACAAGTAAATAGGGTACAAAAAACATATTTCAACTGCAGTTCCCTAGATCCTTAAAGTAAAGAGTATTACACACGTTTATGTCTCAAGATCATCTCTGATTTGCTACTTTTATGAAATCACTGGCAAAAAGATTATGACAAAAATGGAGTGAAATTACTGCAAATTGTAACCAAAGCGTCAACCTCTTAACATCTGGTTTAAAACATTAGCTACCAAGAATGAACATTTAATAAAACAATGTAGCTAGCTTTGGAGCTATCTATGCAGTATGTGTTATATGGCTTCTTGACACACTATACTTCCTTAATTTCTTCCCATCATTTGTTCATTCCTCATTCTCTCTCCCTTCCTGTGTTCATCTGCGGGGGTGTGATCTCCACGGGGTCAAGTTCTACAGTGACGATGAACCGATTACAATAAACATGAACCCATATTTAGCTATGTTTGAGTGACTTACATTTAGCAGCAAATGGAAGGGAAAAGGACAGTGAGAAGGATTTAGAGGGTAGAGAAAGATGTACAAAGATAATGGACACCTACAGCTTAATTAGGCCTACTCTCTCTAGTCCCTCTTGAGTGCTATTACTGGGCTATTGTGGGAGGCAGCATGCGTGGATGCATACAAACAAGCGCGCGCGCACACACACACACACACACACACACACACACAATTGAACAAAGATACACAAGAAAAATATAGGCAGAAACAGAAAGGCCATAAAGTGTGTTTCTGTGTGTGCATGTGGCCTTTTGCAAGTGAGGAAAGTAACATAAATAGAAAGCTATACACTTGGGATGCCTGTGCGTTTCTCTTTGTACATGCACACAAAGAAAACAAGAAAAGTGCCGTAAATACGAAGTAAAGTGGCATGTCTCATGATGTCAGGACACTCATCTTTGACTTTTTCCCTCTCTCTGCACCTTTGAGCAGCAGGCTCATTCTATTCATTCTCTTTATGACATCTGTCTTTCAGCAACTTCCTTTTCATGTTAGTGCTTTAAAATTGAGGAATCAGTAAAAACACAAACCATTGGCTAAGTGTCTTCACAGTGCACATTTACTAACAAACAGGTGCTGGAGGTAAGGAAAACATATCTGCTTATTAATGCAGAATCTGTAGGCAACGGGACACTGTTTTGGTGTTCCAAGATTGCTGGGAGAATAGAATAATTGTCTATATAAAAAACATTTTAAATTTTACAAGTTATGTCATTATCGCTTGAGCATAATTTCACATGGGATATCAGAGTAAAAACAGCTGATTACCAGTCCGTTAGGATGAATGACCTCTAGTTCTGTCATTAGGGGGAAAAAGAAGGATGACTGATGATGAATATGTATGACCTAACACCACAATCTGTATGGAAAGTGAACAGGTACTCATTTACATGTGAGAAAGATTTAATTAATTATATAGGTTTCTTAAAGCCTCCATCTGTGTTGCAAAAGGTAGGAGGAAAAGAACTAAACAGACATTTAGCCACTTGAGTCTGATGTCTGACCAGCGGGGGAAAACCTTTTCTTTGGGAATTATTGTTTCTTTTCACAGTTGATATTGTTGAGCTACCAGATGGTAGTAACCACAGAATATGTTGTACAAAACACACCTACATAATTACTTACTGATTTACTTACTTAAATATCAGCTTCATTTAACAAAGCAACCAGAAGAAGGCACAGTGTAACTGTCCAGAGCGCAAACCATAACCCATCATTTAACCCGCATCTTTACAAACCTCAACCTTACACTAAACACGTTTTAGATGTGAGGACTGGTCAGCATGGTAGCAAATGGTAAAACATCAAGAGATCTAAAACCTTTAAATAACTATGAAACACGCACACACATACACACAGTGTATGTGTGTGCATGTTCCACACTTGTGCTTCTGAACAGTCCATGAGGAGAAAACCCACTGACAAACAAGCAGAATAGAAGTGCAAACATCTGTGACTCTCACTTCCCCTATTCTATCTATTCTTCTGCCCTTCTCTCACTCCCTCCCTCTGCCACTTCATAGACACGCCTCCCTTTGCTATCATTGGCAAATGGATCCCTAAGGGAATGGATGATTGAAAAGTGTGCTGCGATAACAAGCGCATGCACAAACACACACTCTCAAACACACACATGATTGGCAGGCATGACATCAGTTTGTGACACTCCAATGACTTCCTGTCATGATGTTTGATTGGCAGCTGGTGGGTCCTTCCCCCCCTTCCAAGCATGTGCTCTCTAATTATGAAACAATGACAGACATTGTCTTGTCAAAAGACAGGGTTTTACCTGCATAATGAGCAGAGTTATTTTGTAACTAGTTAAGTTTATTTCCTATTTGTCTTGCTACATGTCGACATTGGTGCACTGCTAAATAATGTTACATACTGTTTCTTTGATGCCTTACTATATGGATTATCTTGTTCTTTGAATAATGAAAAGGGGGAAAATAGATATACTTTCTAAATGGCAATAGGCCGGTAAAAGCACCCCATCGTCGAGATGGGCTAATGGGCCCCAACAATGGAGCACTTTAAGTCAAACAGAGGGGACATATTATGGTCAGCTGAAGAGAGGGAGAAGAGAAAGAAGGAAGGAAAGAGGCAAATACAGGATAGAGTGTAATTATAGTCATCAATGATAGGTAAAGAACGAGAGCATACTCAAAGCTCAAAGAAAATAATTGTGCTCTAATTGCATTCTCCAATTATGTTGCTCTTTGAGTTTTAAGTTTTGCTAAGGTAAACATACCTTCTGACATTTTCTTATGAAAGTAGATCACTCAGCGGACAGTTAGCAGACATATATGCACATGGATGCAGACACACACACACACACACACACACACACACACACACACACACACACAAACACAGAAACCAGAGTAACGGAGGCTAGATGGAGGTGAGTACAGTGGTGCACGATTACAACAAAGCAGGCCACAATGCATTTATTATCATGTATTCTCATGAATTCACACCATTTTAAATCTGAATGTGAACAGCATGCATACATACTTTACAACACACCAACAACAGGACGCACTGGCAGTGCCGGTCCCTTTTGGTTCTGGTAGACCTTGTACATTCCCAGTCTCACCTCATAGTTTACCATATTTGCATTTGTACAGACTGTCTCTTTTACACGTGTGCACGCACCAGATGACAGAAAAGCTTGATAACCATGTAAACATACTCTGAATCCCTGTTAATTGTGTGAGTTATGGTTGAAGGTATGTGTGTAATATAAATATTTGGAGAGTTACCAGATTTGTTTAAATAGCAACCTTAATGGTCTGATCAAAGATACACAGATCAGAGAGGAACAAAGATTCACAAAACTGCAGACAATTTTGAAACAAAATACACACACACACACACACACACCGTGTCTGAGGAAGATTCACAGCAACCATGGCCAACTATATGACAACCAACTGACTGTGTGACCAATCATGTTTTATCACCACATGATTATTCATGACGGTATAATGGTTACACACACAGACACACACACACAGACACACACACACACACACATACACACACACACACACACACACACACACACACACAGATGATTGGCAGAACTGATTGGCAGGTGGCAGCAGTTCAGATGACAGAGTGCCAGAGCCAGCTGTCCACTTTAAAGGGCATTTTAAACAAACATCCACAGTCTGACTTTAATCTCTGGGTGACCAATGTGAATACTTCATAATAGCAGAAATAATATTTAACCTTTTTACACCTCTGAGCATTTCTTTATTTATGTGAAGAACTTAATTGTAAGTCAGCCGTTTTGGCAATTACCATTTCATTCGGTAAAACCTGTGACTTCTACAGAACAATAAGAGAGGAATTTAAGATTGGAATATTATGGCAATAATGACATTGTGTGTCTTTGCAGCTGGTGCAAAGAAAGATATAGTAGTATATACGTAAAGAGATCTAGTGTGTCAAATGTGTGAACCATCCAGTGGTACACAGTAACATTTACTACTGTAGAACAAGACACCTTGGAGTAAGGTTGAGTATCTCATACCAGCTTTCCTTTAGAAAGGCTAAGGCTAATCAAAGCTGGCCTTAGATGAACATGACAAATCAGCAGCACAGCCTACATTGAACTTTACTGAATAGCACCAATTTGCCTTCTCAGTCTACCTCCATTACATGCAATCAAATGCAGATAGGGAGCTGGAGCTGGAGGGAGCAGAATGAGAGGAAAAATTGGAATGATGCAAAGATTACGGGGGTGGGGGTGTGAAGGGGGAGGTAGAGAGGTTACTCATATATGGCTCTAAAGAGGGGGAGGAGAGAAACGCTAAGATTATCTGTCAAGGCTGTCTTATGGTGACCAGAGATGGGGAGTAGAGGAAAGGTCTAAAATATCCTCAGGTGTATTATATGGTTTCTTAAGGCACTTAAGGCAAGACATTAAAGGGGAATTAGTGGTTAGTCGAAAGGATGGATGGAAGGATAGGTGCACTGAGGTAAGGAGCAGTTAGATTAAATAAATTGGAAATATTCTCGGGTGTGCTGCGTAGGTTGTCCAAGCCACAATAACACGTGGTAGACAGGCAGAACAGAGAAGGATGGACGAATAAAGAAGGAGTTGGGTGTAACCTTTCCAGAAATCTGAAGCACTTAAAACATTGCTAAGAAGTTAAGAAAGAGTTAAAAAAAAAGAGGTAAAAAAAGAAGACATCTTTAGGTGTGCCATGTATTGCCATGGAGCTGTACTGGAAAAAGATAGGGAACTGTGACAAAGACGGAGATGGCACGATCGACATCCTGAGGTGTGTAATCTGTAAAAACTAAACATAGACCACATAGGGCAAGAATGAATCAAACAGTAGAAATCTATGATTGTGTTTTAATGTGATGTAGGAATTTCACTGCTGCGTACTTGGTACTTTGTAATCAGGGTTTCTGCAGGTTTTACCAAGTCAAATAGAAGACTTTTTACCATCTTTTTAAGACATTGATGAATGAAATTAAAGACCTACAGTATATCACAACGAAACGCAGAGTCACAAACGCACTTGCAAAGTAAATAAATATATTCAAATTGAATAAAACCGACAAAAGAAAAAAAAACATTTCAATGCGCATTAGAGGTAGCGTTACTTGGACGTAGTGAAATGAAATTATTTAAGACTTAGAACCCTATAATTCAATTGAATTTAAGACCTGAAACTTGGATTTAGAAATTTTAGGCTTTTTTTTTTTACTTTTTAAGACCCCACGGAAACCCTGGTAATGAACCTTTTATATTTTCAGGAAGTGATAAACTGTGGTTAAATCAAACGTTTGGGAATTATATTCTGTCAACTTTCATTTATTCTATTTAGAATATTCAATCAATGAATGAAACAGGATTTCATTTGTGATGCTCAAAGTAGTGCAAATGAAACTGAAAACAGTTTCTTAATAGTATAGCTTTACCTGGAATAATCCACAGACCTTTCTATGGATGGTTTTCACAATTTTTTTTTATCACAAAAAACTAAACATATTGATAGAGAGGTATATGGACATCTTTTAAGATATGGGTGAACTGATTCTTTATCAAGTTTGAACTACTGTAACAGGGGCTTCCTTCGATGTTGCGAGGTTGAGAATCATATTTTTTGATTTCTCCAGTGCATTCAACACCATCCAGCCACTGCTACTAGGTGAGAAGCTACAGAGGATGGGTGTCGGTGTGTCCACAGTCTCCTGGACTGACTACCTGACAGGCAGGCCACAGCTTGTCCGTCTGGACCGTGTTCTGTCTGATGTGGTGGTGAGTGGTACGGGGGCCCCACAGGGGACTGTGCTGTCTCCTTTTTTGTTCACCTTATACACCACAGACTTCCAGTACAACTCAGAGTCATGTAACCTACAGAAGTTTTCTGATGACTCTGCAGTTGTTGGGTGTATAAGGGATGGACAGGAGGGAGAGTAGCTGGAACTGGAAGATCAACAGCACTGCTGTTTACAAGAAGGGGAGAGAGGAGCAGAGTATTTCCTGAGGAAGCTGAGATCCTTCAACGCGTGCAGCAGAATGTTGGAGATGTTCTACCAGGTGGTTGTGGCCAGCGCTCTGTTCTCCTCCCCCGTCTGCTGGGGCAGCAGCATCGGGAGCCAGCGACACAAACAGACTGAACAAACTGATCAGGAAGGCTGGCTCTGTTATTGGCTGCAGACCGGACACATTTTAAGCTGTGGTGGAGAGGAGGTCTCTGAACAAACTGGTATCTATCACGCATAACCCCAACCACCCTCTCCACCCCACACTGGTCCAACAGAGGAGCAGCTTCTCTAAGAGGCTCCGACAGCTTCGATGTCGCATGGACTGCTACAGGAAATCATTCCTACCACAGGCAATACAACTTTTTAACACGTCATCGCTGGGTGCTAGATACGACTCTGAGACATCACATCTGCTTTAAGTGCAACTTGCACAATAGGTTTATATACATCTATATCATTTCTAGTGAAGAAGTTGCACATTTTGTATTCCCAAGTTGTATATATTTTGTATATATTTTAAATATGTGTTGTTGTATTCTATCCTATTATTATTTCATGTATATCCTTTGCTGTGGGCCCCACTTTTTGGGATCAAGATCTATCCAGCCATCCATCCATCCATCCATCCATCCATCCACCTATCTATCTATAAGCAGGTAGGTAGGTCTGCCATTAAATTAAAACTACCAATAAAATTGGGTGAAGAATGAAGGAACATATTGTACAGTACACACCCCAACACTCTATCTCTCCAGCCTTTCCTGTCAAAATTGATTTGACATAATTATGGTATAAAGAGCCATTTACACACTTAACTGCATGACAAAGACAGCATTTTAACATCATAAAAGGAATATCTGTTCCCCATAACTTTCTTACAAATGACTAATTACTATAGGTATGAGAACGTGAAAGCACACTGAAGTGCAAATGAGGAAAACAAGGTGAAACAGAGGATAAGAAAAAGGTGGAGCCTTTCAAAGAAAATAGCACTGAACCTATTCAATCAAGAAACATTATTCTAATTGCCTAATATTTCACTTTAAATAACATGCAATTCTGAGATATAATCACTGTGATAAAATCAGACTTTGAAATCCTGAAGTGTTTTTCTGTGTTCTGGTTCACACAGACTGCTTTTGTGAGTGTATTTTGAAAAGGCTGTGGCTGAACTTTTGGGATCAAATTGTTTTTCTTAAGATCGGTATCTATGTAATGGTCATGTGAAATCCCATTTCAGAAACAACCTCAGTGGAAGAAAACTGATGCTAGGTAGCAAGTAAGGTAGAAAGTACAAATTGTTCATTGAAACATTTTCCCCATTCATGCTGTGTCTTATGTGTCTTATTCACACTCAAATAGATATAGTGTTAAAGTTAATTACATGAAATAGTTCTGACAGGTAATTTTCAGCGCCTCTAAAGGAAATTGGGGCACCGCTCTTAAAGCGGTCTTTGTGTGCCTGTGAGCGTGTGATAGTGTTTCTTGAGGGGAAAAAGACATCTGTGTTCATGTTTAAACGGTTATATTTGTCAGATCCAGTATGAATGCATGAGCTGTGCAGAGAGATTGTGCTAACGGATGTGTCCCTATCGACAGAATGAGGTAATTGTGGATGATTTTTTTTTTACAGGATTTTTGTCAAATACACAGGTTATTGCCGTAATACAAAGGACAGATCATCTAACCAGTGAGTTCTGTGTTACTGTACACATCATCAACTGAAGACATACTATATTAAAGAAAGATGAAGACATATGTTACGCCTATACCAAATATATATTTTAGTTTGTGCCTTTGCATGACATTATAAGATGGCATTATAGTCACATTACAAATGTACAAATGTAGAAAGCATGCCGCTATGGATTCCATACAACACAAACATTGTTGTTTATCACTGAAAAGGTTGCCCCCCCACACACACACACACACACACACAGTTACTCACCTCAGCAGGCCAAAGCCTATTTTCTTGCTCTTTTTCTCTGTGTCCTCAGGCTCCTCTGCTTTCTTTTTCCCTTTCTCTTTTACTTTCCCCTTGTTCTTTTCCTTCTTCTTTGTTTTTGGTTTCTTTTTCTTGTCTTTTTTGCCTTTTTCCTCTGTTTGATCCTCCAAACCCTGGCGGGATGAACTACTTGCCGGGGTGTCCCGGCCTGAACTCTGCTCCGAACCATCATCTAGAGGGAATATATGAAGAAAAGGAGAAAGATGGGGTTTAGAGGGATTTTGGGGGGAGAGGGGGGGGGGGTTAAAACTAGCAAAAGTATTAAAAGAAAATAATTGTATTGGGCTGTTTCCACTTTCATAATTTTGTTCAATTCAAATAAATTACACTTAATGTTTAGACAAAATGATAAACTTAAACATCTGTGGATGTTATTAAAGTGAAATTATAAAGTCATTTTAAAACAGGATTATCAATAAACTGCTTAACGGAAGTGCTAAACCTACTGAAAGCTTCAACAATGGAATCCTGATCAAAAGTAGTTACTCTATAAAACCAACCAATTCCACCTTTATTTATTACTTTTTTGCCAGTTTGACTGGGCAAACCAGATTAATTTATCATTATTTTGTATTTACATAAAGATGATTCATCAGCATTGTCGAGAATCATCGCTGTGACCTAATGTTTAAGTTAACATGAAGAAGTCAGTTCTGTAAAGAGTGGGTTCCAGTGGTACCAAGACTGAAAGAGAACCCATATCAGGATATAACACTAGCACTCATGCAAACAAAAAGAAACAACAATGTACATATCTCCACAAATGAACAGCCCACATACACACAGGCACATAACGTTAAACTTTCTTTACGCAACATCTCCATGACAAATTTATTAACTTTGACAGTGAATTAAAGCCAAAACGTTCAAAGAGTAAACTGTGATGTCTCATTACTTCTTCGACAAAATGGAGGCCTGGCGCGCACACACACGCACACACACACACGCACACACGCACACACACACACACAGACGGACACACACACACAAACACACACACACACACAACTTGTCAGATTTGATAAGATAACCAACCAAACCAAATTAGTTACTTTGTGTGGATATTCACTTCAGACTTAATTACAAAGACTGTCTAGCAACTAAATAGAATTGTAATTGTGTGTGTGTGTGTGTGTGTGTGTGTGTGTGTGTGTGTGCGCGTGCGTGCATGTCTGCAGATACACGTCTTCCTGCTTGTGTAGGACTTGGTTAGTCTTGCCCTAAGACTTTCAAAACTAAAAGAGATCAGATATCCCTACAACATTTAAAAAGTTAAGTTTAAACACTCATTATTATTATTTTTATTTTTTTTAATAACAAGTGTTATTAAATTTGTATTAAATTTCCGGACTTCAATGTCAGGAAAACCCTACATCCGTTTCACAACATGAATGCAGCCCCCTGGTTTGTTCTGAAGCACATGTCAAATTTGGTGGAAATTGGAACTGGGCTACTACACTAAACACTTTCTTGGAATATTAAGGTTTTGTACTTCAGTCAGCCATGTCAGGATTGTTTTATTTACTATTCCATGGCATAGAACCCACCGCAAACGACTGATTGTAGGGATGGTTTGTGCAAAAAGCAATATACGAAGTATAAAACAACAAAATAGACAAAGACATACAAATGAATAATAACTAAGGTAACACATGAACAAAAAGAAAGAGGACAGAAACAACTATTTAGCACTATAATCCATCCCAGTTGACATGAGACATCAAAGCCAATGACTAAACGCCTCTGTAAAATAGTTCCTCTTGACAACAAAATTCACTGGAAACTGAACCACTGCGGTATTAGCTGGATCCAGCTCAGGATTCCCCAAAATACATCAGGTACACATGAAGCCTGACCTAAATATTCACATACTCATGTTGTCAGAATGTTAGCAGTTTGACAGATAGTAGTTGATAAGCATTTATTTGAAACTAAAGTAAAGATATAATTGAAGCCCAAGCAAAAGTGCAGACTTGTAGAAAGAGACAAACATAGAAAGAAAGAGAGAGAGGTCTTGATTGAGTGCGCTTCAGAGAACTGTTCTCTGTCAATTAACAACAGCTCTCAAAGTGTTGAACATTTAGAAAGACGGTGACAGATGTGGCCACTGTGTGTGTGCGGTGTTGACATGCCCTATTAGTCCTATCCTGTGTGAATGTAGTGATCTGAAACAGCCCGACTCATTACTCTAGTGGTGACTGATAAGAGCATGCTGCTAATAACACAGTTGAGAATTGAACTGCACCTCCCGGTGGAACAAACCGAGGACCTACCATTAAGCTCAAGGATAAATATTTATAGCTAAATCTGAACTGAACCACATTTTGTAAGGCAATGCTGCTTAGCTTCATATATGCTGAGCCTTTCAAGGCATAATGTTCTCCTGGGTTGTTCTTTCCTAACGTATTCCATACAAATTGACAACAGCAAACCTAAACTGTGCTGAGCTCACTAGCGGATTTTCAATAGAGGAGGTTTCAGTAGAGGAGGTTGTTATTGGGTAGCACACTGAAAATGGAAGCAAGCCATGAATATTCATCATTGCCATGTAAATACAATCTGTCTAGAAGGGACTAAAGATATATATGTAACCCATTAGATATGAGTAATACATTTGGGCATGACATTTATGATAGGGGTGTGGCCAAAAGCAAAACACATTTGGAAGTATCATTGTGATCTAGTGCTGAAACAACCTTAAACCTTAAAAAAGCAGAAAAATGGTTTCTTCCATGTCTATAAAATATAAAGACTGAGTAACTGCATCTATACAGCACAAGTAAAAAACAAACAAAAAATACACATTGTCTCCAACTTAACACATTGACACCCTCTCTATCCCTTACCATCGTCATCTTCAGGTGGTCCATCATAGGATTTATCAATAGCTGCTCGGAAGCTCTCGTTGCAGCCTCTTCCTCTGACCATATTTGGACGAGGTCGATGGAAGGGGAGGAGTTCGTTTTTTCTGTTAACCTCTGACATGGCTGTCTGGAGACTCTCCAAGGAACTGGACTTCTTCAAGCCGAGGGTAGGGCCGAGTTCCACAGGAGTTGATGGAGCTGGGGGGGCAGAGAGAGACAAAAAGAAAACAGACAAACATAAACAAAGGAAGAGACAGGGGAAAAATATATGTTTCTGGCAGCTTGCTTTGTTTAGCTTGGACCACAGGTAACCTGTTAAGGTAAGGTTTGACACCTCACAATACCGTAGTGGTCCGAATATACAGTAAGATGACCCTGATTGTTATGGAGGACCATGTCTTTCATATTTAAAAATAAATACAGAAATAAATAAATGCTCAATAAATAAATAAGCACACAATTAATTGCCCCAAAAAATACAATGAAGAAATAAATGTAGGTAGAAATTAAATTATACAGTGAGACATAAATGTATATATCTCTTTTAATTAGCTTCTTAATTTATTCACCTTTGTAATAATTACCTTATTTATTTATTGTCCGTTATAATCTTCAACTTTATTTATTCCTTACTTATTTTTTAAATGTATTTATTTCTGTGTGTGTTTAATTTTTTTGTCTGTTTTATTCTTCCGTTGCATTTTCTACCCTATTTATTTTCACCCCTGGTATTTATTTCTGCCTGTCACTTTTACATTTCTGCCTGTCACTTTTACATTTCTTCATGCATTTCTGCCTCATTATGCAAATGAGGAGGGGCGGGTCTTAAGGGGTTAACTTCTGCCCATTGGTTGGTTAGCATTTTACTGCTTCGGTCCAATCTACATGCCACCAGCCACAGTCAAAACAAAGATGGCTACCTACGGTGAAGTTGTCAGTGAGCTGAGGCATTTAGCAACTGTTTTTGAAAACAATGCTAACGTTATAAGTATTGACTTTATAATTTTTCGTTTAGACGCTCTGACAGAACGTGTGTTTCAGTCAGCGGTGTCATGCCAATGTACTCGTGTATCCCCTGGCCGCGGGAGCGCGCATGCACACAGAGCGGAGCTTCTGCTGCCCTTCGAATTGTTTAACTGCTGCACTTTGAATTAAACGGAACAAACAGCGACGTGGAAGACTCGGCAGGGTTACCATAGTAACAGGGGTCTCAGTTAACTACATAAATACGTGTATTTGTCTGTTACATTAAGGCGACGTGTCAAATGTTTATAGCGTGGTTTAATATCGAGTGATAGGCGTATCCTCCCTGTCCCTGTCTACCATATGAGTTACATAGGAGGTACTCAAATATCAGGCCGTTTTTTCACCTGATATTTGGGTATCCCCTATGTAACTTTTGATAAACAACAGCAAACCTCTCCAAATTGTGTCAGGTTGTTTATTGTGACCTATTAAACACACAAAATAACACCCATGATGACAGGACAGACCCTTTGCATGTTAGGGATATAGTCGGTCCAATACATAATTAAACTCATGCAGCCAGAAAATAATTAGCATTATTTAATGGAACAATATATTTCTTTAGTAAACAGGTTACTTAATAGCATACATTTAGTTCTACTAAAATGTATGTGAATGTGTCCCTGCTATCAAATATACTGCTACAATCAGTGAACAAACCTAATTTGCATTGACAAAGAAGGAAAAGTCCAATTTTACTCCAGGTCTGATCCAATAGGTTTACCTTGCTGTGTCTTGCTCTGATTGGTTTAAAAAGCCTGTGGAGACACTGGCTAGGAGCCAGAAAGACCACGACATGGCTGAACTCTGGAGAGCAGAGCCAGGAAAAAGAAACAGTGATGCAGTTAACTATGCTGTTGTTGAGTTTGTGATGGATGTGAGGTCTGTTTCACTGTTACTGGTTCTCCATCCATCATCACAAGTACACCGTGAGAGATATTACTGAGGGAGGGAGGGATCCAGCAGAAAGGACGATGAAGAGGAAAGAGGGATGGAATATGAAAGCAGAGCATCGGTGGAGGTATTCAAGGGAGAAGGTAAAGATCAGAAGGATGAAGCTTTACAGTTTTGCAGTACGTAAAGCCCAAAACTGGTGTAAAAAGCATGTTTCTGCTTTAAGCAGACTTCCTAGCAAATAATGTGATCCTACTGCAGAAACCCAGCCAAAGCTAATGACATGCTGATTGACGTGCTGAAGTTGGCCACTTGATGTCCCCACTTTTTGTGATGATTGTGAATTGTAAAACAAAAGAGGGAAAGAAGGTAATGTGTGCTTCTAATTTGGTTTGTCACTGTGTGCCACCGAAAGCAGAGAGACACTGATGGTGGGCAAGATGAGGAGAAAAGGTACAGGAGGAACAATGACAGGCGGAGAGCAAATTCAGTTTCCTCAGGGGAGTACCACGGTGGCAGAGATGGAGACAGAGAAAAATGGGAAAGACGGGAGGGAGGCTGGGCTTGCTGCCAGCTCAAAATACTGGTAATCCTTCCACACTCATAAAAACACACACACACACACACACACACACACACACACACACACACACACACACACACACACACACACACACACACACACACACTTTAGATTCCGGGCTGGCTCTGGCTTGTCGATATGATGCCACTGTGATTCATGATAGCTAAACCTGCATCACTTTAGCTAATGATTCCCTATACACACAACCCCTGTGTGTGTCTGTGTGTGCAAGAGTGTGTGTGTATGCGTGTTTTTTATGACAGCATAGGAGATGAGAGGGCTGATGTCCACATATATTTAAACAACCATTAACCAAACAAACCACATACACACAAAGAGTTATAACACACATAGAATGCATGCATATGAATAATGTAAGTTGGCTGCTAGGAGAGGAGACGGACAAGGTCCATATCATGAGACACTCTCATCCATAAACACAGTCCTCAAGATATTCAGATACCGAAGTAGTAAACATCATATAAGTGCTATGTGACTAAGTAGCACATACTGTTTTTGTTATCGTTCTGTCACAACAACCCATTTCCCTTCCACTGTGCACAAATGAATCAAGTCTAGATTAATTCAACACAATAGTAAGAATGGAATTTCCAAACATTGGTCTCTTTGCAATTGTAGAGAGATTTAGAAGAAACCTTTTTAACCTGAATAACAGTGATACTACAACATTTACACAATGGCAAGTGTTTCTTAGGAATTCAAGTCATAAAAGTCAAAATTAGTAATGAAAATGTTCTATATGCTAAAAGATTTAGAAAAAGAGGAAGAACAAGGTTTCTATGTGGCATCAGTGAAATACACACTTATTTTCATGAACATGAAACTTGGCTCCCACTGTATGTCAAAAAGTAAGGCAATGTAATCAAACTGAAGGCTACTATTTACAGCAGTAAAGCCTCCAAAATTTTCAATGTTCAAATTGGCATTCTTCTTGTATCAAGAGCTTTTCTTCTAGCCACCTTGATCATAAATCAAGGTCAACAGGGTCTGCTCAGCATTTTTTTATATATGTCACAGGGTATGATAGTAATACAACCTGTAACACATCTGCGTGGAAACATCTGCATTTGTTATGACTACTGATAATAACCAACTTAATAACACTCAGAAGCTTAATAGGACTGTGGCTACTAGCCTGAAGCAAAATAACACAACTTTTATTAGATCCTTGGCCAAAGAGCCCAGCAGGGTCTTTGATCTTAAAAAAAATGTCAAAGCAATGTTTTGTAAATGAGATAAAAAAAAAAAAAATAATAATCTAAGGCTGAGTGGCGTGTATTCTAAAGAATAGATAATCCACTTTTTGAAAACTCAAAAGACTGTGGATTAGAGCTGCCAGTAACATTTGAACCAAGGCCATCAAAAGAAAAGTCAACATGAATTGTCCACGATTTGTGATGTATTATTCCTTTTATTTATACTCAAACTATTTAAGCCAAAATGTTTTTTAACATTCTCAAAACACAGGCACCCCCAATCAGCCTCACATATTGTTATTTCAGTTACAATCATTTCATAATCCAGTATACTTAGGCTCAAAAGACATGCCTAGATTTGTACACAGCAAGCAATCCTTTCTGTATATTAATACATTCCATATAAAATATGTGTGTGATGTCCCTCATTTAAATTCAGTGTAAGCAGGCAGGGTCAAGGTTCACTGGGGATCTACAAAGTTTGAGGGCATTGCAGTCGGTTTAAGAAGACAGAACACAGAGGAGCACACGGCATGCACACAGACTGTGACCTCGGTCCAAACGTGTCTGTTTGCACAGGGCTGGGTAGTAGTAGGATGAAATAAATAGTATTATAAATAGCTTAGTGGTGTTGGGCTGGGCTGGGTTATCAGGGATGGAACAGCACACACACATATAGACACACACACAAGTATTTTGCTGTGAGTAGCAGGATTTGTGTCATAAATGTAATTACTGCTGTCCAACTGTAAGATGATAGAATTAAGCTGCTTTTAAAGAGAAAGATAGAGGGGGGAAGAACGAACAAGAGAGAGAGAGAGAGAGAGAGAGAGAGAGGATGGCAAGCAAGACAAGAGTAACAAAGTGGTTTGAGGGGAGATAATATAAAAGTGGAGGGTTGGCAGAGAAAAACAGAAACTGTAAGAGGATGCTGTAGAAAGAAACAATGAGATTGGGAGTGAAAGAGAGAGCATGGGAGTGACAACTAGAGAGAGATATAGAGAGAGAGAATAGGAGAAAAGAATGTAAGTAATAAAAAAAATGAAAACAAAACACAGAGAGAGAAACGTCAAGCTGTCCCAAGGCTATTCTGTTGGCAGGAAGGCAATGGGCTACTTTGAAAGTCAAAATTACACCAAGGAGCGGCTTGGCAGCAGACTGCAGCAACGAAGCCAGCAGATTCAACAACAGCACCAACTTTGAGCACACCAAGGCACACTTTAGAAGCTCTCATAAGGAGATGCAACTCACTTTCTCATTGCTATTTTTACATTCTACAAACCCAGACGCCGTCCCATTAGTGGAAGTTCAACCATGCTCTCCAACATAGAGTTTGAGGAAGAAAAGCTAAATCACAGCCACAATACTTCCCCATCCAACCCAGCTGCTATAGCAGGATATACTGTGTTAAAGAAAACAGCATTGTAAAACCACCAATCAGTGAAAGTTTCATGCGACATGGCTGTAGAGTGAAGATCACTCCTGTAAGCAACACTTTCTTATATTATTATTTGTGTGTTACCTGTATGTGGTTCTCCCAGCAGATGACATAAGGTTTTCCTTTCCCACAGGGCTCCATAATAAGTGAACAGACGTCATAAACCGTAAAAAAAAACGTGACATCGTCCTCAGCCTCATGTCAGTATTTACTGGTTCCCGCTGAGTTTAATGCAGGTACTGCTGCACCAAACAGCAACAGCTAAGAATAAATACTAAGATATCATAATCCAAATATGCCATAACAACAAGGTACCAGCCCAAAATAATAATAACAACTATAACAATCACACTGTCTAGAATTAGCCATTGTGAAGTTACCTATTTCATCTGCCCTGAGCAATACATGCAAATGTGTTTGTGTCAAATTAAATCAGACTTCCAACAAACCTGAAATGACTTTGTATTTATATTAGAGTTTCCTTACTGTAAAACCATTTGAGTGACCCTTTTGTTTTATCTGAAAGCTGAAGATTCCTACTTTTCAAAGTCAGCTGTTACTCTAAATGACCTCAGTGCACAGAGAGACCTAACCCTTAAACTAACTCAACCTTTAAAAGTCTGAAAAGATCTGTCTCGGAATTTTTTATTTTGTGTACAGTGAGAGGAATTTATCATTAGATACAATCATTTTAATAAAGACCTCTTATAGTGTCCTGTAGTTTGAGATGTAAACCAGAGTTACAAGAGACAGTATCTTTCTTGTACACAAGCAAGCGCGCACAAACTATTGCACAAACACACAAACCTCTTCCAAAATGAATCCATCAAAGGGAATGTAACTGATTAGTCCAGGACAGAAACAAATGGCTCCCCTCTTTCTTTGCCGCTCTCTCTCTAAAGCATCATACAATATAGAGTACAGAACATGTCGGTGATCAGTGTGTGGAGTCTGATAGAGATGAATGGCTCTAACAGCAAGACACGACAGCGCTGACCATCTCCTGATTACTGCTCACCTTTATTGGCTTACTGCAGGAGATGGAGAGGGGTCAAAGGGCATTCAATATATAAGAGAGGCAACCAAGAGTACACACAAAGACAATGAAGCATCAGTGTGTGTGCTACCACATCAGACAGAGAAAAATATATGCACCAGCAAAAGGTATTGAAGATCAAGCACACACACACCATACAAACACAAACACACACACACACACCTTCACAAAAAGTAAAGAAAAATGGTAAAAATGATGGAGAAGCAAGGATTTTTTCTGTGTCAAAGAACGGTTGTTAAGAGGTAGCGTGTGGTGTTGCTAGTAGCGTTCGTACACATGCACAGAGAACCACGCAAATACAAAGGGAACACAGAAAGATGTGCTGCTCTCCTGTGAAAAATGAATCCACCAATCCACATCAGCCTAACAAGGTGGCGTTCAGGTTAAATCCACAGCAAAGTGTGCAAGAGCCAGAGAGATCCGGAACAATATAAGAGGGGCAAAAAAGAGTGTGTGTGGGGGGGGACGAGAAAGATGGGAGAAATGAAGAGACAATCACAGAGAGAAAGAGGGGGGGAATATAGAAAGATGAGGTTCTCTAAAGACGCAGTTTTGGCAGAGTCTTGTCAATGTGTGACTGTTGTAGTCAAAGTCAAAGTCCCACTAGGGAGAGATTCAGACAATAGTCCACACCAGCCTGCCTCAGCATCACACTGGCCCCCTGACACACACACACACACACACACACACACACACACACACACACACACACACACACACTTTCAGAGAGATGTTCTTTCTAAGCTGCCTGTTTGTCAGCCTCTAAGCCTGAATGGCGTTGGCAAGAAAGAGAGTGGCGAGAGAGAGAGAAAGCTGGTGGTGGGTTGGAGGAACCACAACACGGAAATACAAATACATTAAAACTGAAAAGGACAACAAAGGCAGACAGGCATTTTGGCTGTTGAGTACTTTCATAATACCAGTTTACTGCATGATAAACGTGACTTGGGTATGTGGTTTTGTACTTGGGCATGGGAGTGTGTCCTCACAGGTATAGACGAATGAGAATAATTCCACACTATGAGACAATTTTACCGGTCAAAGCACTTTTGTTAGTACTTGCGCAGTTATTAAACACTCTTACACACATTGAAGGACACACACAGACACACAAACACACCTCCAGACAGTCCCCATTACCAAAGGAAAACACGGAAACACAGCTACAGGCTGTATGTTTTAAGTCCTGTCAGTAGTGTGCGTTTGACTGTACTGTACTGTAGTCCACTCAAGATATGGACTGATATTCTGTATTGTATGTGTTATTTCTTTTATGTTTTTCACTGTGACACCGTTAATGTCAGTAGCTATAGCTATAATACTGTATATTATGTCCAGTGACTTGAATGATGTCTAATATATATTGAAGCATATCTTCTGTCACTGCAACTGCATTTCAAATTTCCTCTTCCAAAGTTGATTTGATTTATTACTGGAATGATTAAGCTCCTACTTCTCTATGCCACCACAAAGACGTCAGGCACGTCTGACCACAAACACACACACACACACATACACACACAAGCACACACACACACACAGACAGACACACACAAATGCAGTAATATGGTTTCCCATTTCCGTCACTTTGCATGTCAGATTCTGCAAAATTATAATATAATGTGAAATATTCCAAGGTTCACATTTTCCACAGGATGATGGAAACTTTCCATTTCCATAACATTACCATAACGGTCATAGTTTTGGGTGGGTAGGGAAAAGCCATAGCTGGAAGTGAAAAAAAAAAATCTTTCCTCAAAGTCATTGTCTTTAAAATCCTCACTTCCCAAGACCCCGCCCCTCTCTCACCAAAGTCCATGCAGCTGTCTGTCATCTCAGCGCAGGGTTTTATGGAAGCACTTCAGTTATAAAAATACATCAGAGCTTAGAAAAGTGACTTGGAAAAAACCTCACGCTTGCCAGGCACACACTCTCTTTAACAGCTCTCTGGTCTTTGTGGCATTGTAAAACAGAAAAAAACATTGACAAGCAACAGGTACATGGAATAGGCTTGAGTAAAAAAAAAAAAAAAAATGTAGTAATAATGTCGGGAAATCAAAGGGGGAAAAAGGCATTAAAGGCCCTTAGAGGCTGTACCGGACATTCAACAGGCATATTACTGGGCACAACACAGCAAAAACTAGAAAGGTTGGAAACTATGGTTAGATTTGGAGATAAAAAATAAACAGCTTTCACTTAGCAATATTCAAGTATCACTGCACCCTAAAATGCAGGTCACATTAGACTCAGTGATAACAGATAATGCAACAGTAAACAAAATGACTGATAAATCGTCTGTCCCTGTCTAAGATTCCAGTCAAAGAAAATAGAGTTAAAGGACGGGGTAAACCTCATAAACTATTTTGGTTCTGCTCTGTATTTGTTCTTGATAGGTTTTTCAAATACAAGCTGTGGCCTACAGTGCAGCGCAATAAAGGGGAGCCAACTAAAGGAAATACAGTCCATCACTTTCATCAATTTGCCCCATATTCCTAATTAACAAGACTTCATTACCAACTTAACAAAACTTAAGTGTCACAGTGCCAAAGACTCCCAGGGGCAATAAAACAAACAGGTCAAGGTGTTTGGTTATTTAAATAATTAGACATTTGTAATAATTACAAATGTTTTATTTGCACCACCAAAGTACAAAAGCCAGTCCTGCCATATTTATTAGTCCTATGACCTTGTCTTGTAGAGGCTTCCTGAACATTTCCATTTGCACTGATGTTTTATTGTGCTTACTTGGTGGATATTCCTGAATTTGCGTGAGCGGGTGGAAATTGGATCCCAATAACAAATGCTTGCCTCGGGGCCCCCTAACAGCCATGCTTTATACATTCTCTATATCGTTCATCTCAAACTGCCAGCCGTGTTTCCCAAGCTTGCTTTATTTCATTCAGTCAGTTCTGTCAATGAGAAGAAAACATGCTCTCAAGTTTACTGGAATAGAAAGGGGAAGTCATTGACAATGAGTCTGACTCATTTTACACCTGGAAGCAATTCATATTCACTCAAGGCTTTTCCATTTGACAGTTTTCTGACAGTGAACAGGGCCATGCAAATGTCAAAATGGTTAATAAAAGCTGACAAAAGCATCAATGGATTCAGTTTGCCTTTTGACAATAAAGGGCGTTGTTTTAGAAACCTCCAGGAATATGCAACCATAGTCTATGACACTAGAGTTGTAGAGTATTTGTTTATTTTTCTTCTCACAAAGCCTTACCTCTCCATGTTTACTGTTTCAATCCCTCTAAGTAATCCTCTTTTCCTGTGCAACATGTTCCCCTGTCTTCCTTTTTACATCACTATATCTCATCTGGAACACATTGAAGACTGTCCCAAGTTCCTGCTCATACATCACATTTTTTGGACTAGGGCTGCACTTAAGCTCTGAAGGCAAGATGAGAAACTGAGGATGCAAAGGGAGTGCACTTACGTTCAAGTAGCTCCAAATGAAATGGGGGAAACTTCAAGGCAAAGTGAAAATAAAGGTTTGACATCAAACTTCTAAAAATATAAAAAGTGTGTGTAGGCTAAGGTTTTGAAGGATGATTTATCTGTACTTCCCTGTGCTTTTAGATGAGTGTGTCCTCCATCATTCTATCTTGGTTTCTCATACCTGTAAAACGAGCTTGTCTATGTGTTTCTGTAAAATATCGCTATAGTCTAACCTCTTTTCTTCCCAGTCCTTTAGCAAATCATACTTTCATTTGCACTTCCAACAAATTAAGGAGATATATTTCTAGAGGGAGGTAGAGAGGACCAAGTGTACAGGAGACAGAAGAGGCAGAATGCAAGAGGAAACAGACTCTGCTGTTTTGATTGCTCACAGAACATAAAATAATAGAAATCAAACTAGAAGAAACTGTGGCTGCGGACATTTCTTTCTTTTACTCTTTTTTGTCCTTTTGTCGTCATCTTTGGATAACACCCTTCTTTGAGAATTAGACAGCAATTTAAAAAAAAAGTGTCATGTTTCAGTGACCTTCTATACTCTATTGATGCTCATTGATGATGTGCAGGTGTAGGTTGTCTGTTTTTTTCCTTACCTGCAGTGCTTCCAACCAAGGATCCAACGTTGCTTTCATCTGCCACTGAAACAGAAGGAATACATGTTAATACACATACATACACTCACACACTTTCCATTGCTGTACAGATTCCTCACTTCCCCTTGACTCAACATTATCAATTTATTGTTCCTGGCTTGCCAGTAAATCTGCTGTCCACATGTTCCTCATTCCTATAACCTTTAATCTTTTGAATTTCCTCTTCTCAGCCTCTCCTTCTCTCCATCCTCCTCTTATTCTTTCTGTCTTGTTTTACAAGATGACAGAGTAGCTGAACTCATTCCTGTGAAGTCAGCTTCACTGCTACTGAAGTCATTTTTCTTCCTCCCTTCTCTCTCACTTCATTTGTCATTCATCCTCCCTTCTCTCCTTCCTGTTTTTCCCACTACCCCTCAATCTGGCCGTTTCACCTTTTGCCCTTTACCCTCACCTCTCTTTTTTAATGTTTTCATTTTTTTTTAGGGAACACATTGACTGGTAAAACACACAGGCACGCACGCACGCACACACACACACACACACACACACACACACACACACACACACACACACACACACACACACACACACACACACACACACACACACACACACACACACACACACACACACACACACACACACACACACACACACAGCTTCTCCCAGCAAATACTTTTCTAATGAAAACCAAGCCTAAAGTGTAATTCTAGCTGTGTACCCAAAGCTGATTTTGATCTTACTTCCCTTATGAAGGTTAAATAAAAAATGCAGCAACATCAGCTTATGATTAAATTAAATTCAAATGTCATTTGTCACATACACAATCATACACAGTACAATGTGTACTGTGTATGATTGTGTGTGTGTGTGTAGGAGGCATACACACACACACACACACGTGTGCACACACAGCAGATCTGTAGATGCCGTGTGTGATGTACAAAGAGACATGGTATTACAGTAGGTAGAACACACTAGAACTGTCCCTTTGTCAAAAAAGTTTGAACTAAATTAATCACTAACATGTATTAATTCAGATTAAAGTGACAATATGTAACTTTTTAATGTTTCTGAAGCCAAGTCATTTTCATACAATGACCTTAAATGACCTGTGACAGCAAACAAGATTAACAGTGAAAAGAACAATATATTATACAGTTTTTAGTAAAGCCTCTGCCCCGATTTTTCAAGGTCAGTCACAAAATGATTTGCGGCAGGCAGACGGCGCTACAGTAACACAATCTGATGGGTCACCGATTTCTTTGTAACAGCAGGAAGCCTGTGTTAGTATCCAGCCTTTGGTAAAAGGAAGCAGGAGTTTTCTCTATATAGGCCTAATTGTATTTTGATGTTATTTTAGAAGTTGTAGTTACGGCTGATACTGGGGCAGGACCACTAAAAAAGGAAGGAAATTAAACAATGAACAACTAAAAGCTAAAAGGACATGTGACAGTATTATGTTCATTCATAAAATAACTTTACAATGCGAGATGTGGTTGTACGTCAGTAGCCTACATTAAATTACGTCCTCCTTTCATTCAGTGCGGGCGTTTTATTCATTTTACTCCGTGTTGTTTTGGCTTACTATTTTCTTTTCCCTATAAATCAACACAAACTGGAAGTTTCATATAGCCACTTTAAATAAAAAAGAACCTACATAGCCTTATCCCAAACTGAGTTAGGGAACTGATGTTGTTCTGTTGACACGTAACAAGGAGGCAAAGGCAGAGAGAGAGAAAAGATGGAGGACAGTGAAAACCACAGAGGGAGTTCATCATTTGGAAACAATCTTACTCTTACATTTTTAATTGGGCTGGGTCAGAAAATAAAATCAGGACAAATTAAATAAAAATGAAATTATGTAACTGACCCACAAATGAAACACTGACAATGCTTTCTGTCTCTCTTTCTCTTCAACACAAACACAACAGCTAAAACACACCATGGACTCATACCCAAACCACACCGGGTTATTACATTTTCTTAAAATGTACTTCTCACAATGCATAACGTACTTTTATCACACTAATTAAAATCATGACATGCAATAATTATAAAACATTATCAATACGTGGATAAAAAACAACAACGTCTTGTTTAGCTTAAGAAAGAAAAAAACTTACATAGGATTTCTGAAACTCTGCTCAACCTGGTCTGTTTTTCGATGAACAACAATAACAAAAGCACAAACATAGTTACTTCAGTACTTTTTTTTAATTTCATTCTCTGCATTATCCCATGCCTCAGTGGGCAGCCATTTACAGCGCCTGGGGAACAACTCCACAGTCTTGATGAAGGGTATTGACTGGAGAACCTAGTACATGCTTTTTGATGCTGGAGGGGAACCAGAGCACCCAGAGGAAATTCACGCAAACATGGAGGATACAAACTCCACACAGAAAGGAAGAACCTGGATTTGAACCCAGTACCTTCTTACAGTAAAGCCACAGTCCTAACCATTGGGCTACCATGCTGTTTATACACTGACACTGCTCCGTCTGAACTACATGAGGCTCTTGTTAACCACCAGGCTGATCAAGGTGATGCAGCGATCATCGCAGACAGGGATTTTAACAGTGCTAACCTGAAGAATGTCAGACTTGACCTCCGGCAGCATCACATGCCCCCACCAGAAGAGAGAGAACCCTGGATCACTGTTACTCACCCTTCAAGGATGGCTCCAAAACAAAGTCTCTCCCTCCGTTCGGCAAATCTGACCATGCCGCAATTTTCTTCATGCCAAAATATAAACAGCTAAAGCAAAAAGCCCCGATGCAAATGGAGGTGACACGCTGGACTGACCAATAAGAGGCCACCTTACAGGACGCTCTAGACTGCACATACATCACATATATGTTCAAGTGCAGCTCTGACGAAATGAATATGTTTACCATCTATTATGACATCTATTGTGTTGTATATTACTATTTTTATCAACTTTATGGTTAAGGATTTTATTGATCTGGAACAGGTACACAATGAATTTCACTGCACATTGTACTGTGTATGATTGTGTATGTGACAAATAAAATGAATTTAATTTAATCATAAGCTGATGTTGCTGCATTTTTTATTTAACCTTCATAAGGGAAGTAAGATTAAAATCAGCTTTGGGTACTGTTTTTACCCAGGTTTTAATTTATGCAGGGTTTTCCCTTCCATAATAAGCCTAAGGCACAGCACCCAAGCCGTTACGGGTGAATTCATTTAAAATCAATGTGAGCTTGTGGCCGGTTTAGCTCAGTTGGTAGATTAAGCGCACATATGTAGAGGTTTACTTCTTGATGCAGCCCTTTGCTGCATGTCATTCCCCCTCTCTCTCCCCTTCATCTGTCCTGTGGAAACAAGGCATAAAAATGCCCCAAAAGATTATCTTAAAAAAAAAAAAACAACGCGAGCAATAAACCTTCTTATTTGATACTGAATTATTTGATTAAATGACTCAGATCTAAGTATTGTAGAGTGGACTTTAATTATCTGCTCTAGGTTTTTACACAATTAAAGACATATATGTGGTAATAACAATGGTGCAAAATGAAAATGTTGTTGAAAAATATTATTTTCTTGAGGGAGGACCCCTAACCCCCCCCCACCAAATAAGTGCAACCAAGTCTTCCACAAACACTGGGGAAAACTGTTTACACCTTCCTAGCTTCCAGCATTTTGGTCTTGTTTGTGATGTGTGAGCAATCTGTTCTCCTGAATTGTATGCACACATAGGGCAGGCTGGGAATAAGAGACACAGCACATCTAACAGATTTCAGGCTAGTCCAAAGGGATACGATTTGTCTGCAAAGATGTAAGGTCCTCCCCTCAAAACTATTTCTGCAAGTAAAACAACATCTAAACCTTGGCTCAATCTTGTTCCCCTACTGTCAAACACTTGTTCATAAGCTGTTATTACTGCTGCTTGATGGTTTGGCAATGAAAACATGTCAAACCATTCAAGCAATTTAATAGAATGAAATATGTTTGTAACACATTTCGTGAATATAAATTGTGTAAAAAGACAAAAGGAGATGGTGTACAGATATACAGTACCAGTCTGTTATTCATATAGAAATGGATGTCTTTCCTATTCAACTAGTCTCTGGCTCTTTTGTCTCTCTATCACACACACACACACACACACACACACACACACACACAGAGACACACACAGCTGGCAGTGAAGCCAACTCAAGGAGGACTTAGAGAAGTGACATTTAAAACAATAAGCTTTTGTTGTGCTGCGCACCAGCCACTGTCATTACACAGATGTATGCACGAGCACAGACATACACACATTCGACAAGTATTTCTAAAGATGACTTTTTAACCATCACTGAAATGTCACTGAACCCTTGCATCAGAATATCAGTAATTAGAGAGAAACAGGTGACAAAGCTGATGTGGAAAGTGGGATGGCATTGGCAGCAGAAGTAGCCTTTCTGGCTTTTGGTTTATTTTTTGCATAAATAAAAGACGACAAGAAAGCTATATTAAAATCTTGTGATACAGATGTGTGACCCATGGCTTGAAATTCTTACAGTAAGATTAGCGTTCTCCAACTTTCTCCTCTATGTGCAAAATGTGACACTCATGTCAGTGATTTACTTCATAGTTATGTTCTTTGTTGCAAAATACAAGATTACTGGAGTGATATCTTTGGTTTTATTTCTAAGGTGTTAAATATTCAAATGATCCCAGAACCAATTTTAGAACTCTCAGGGATATCCAATGAAGCTAAGAGACTGACACTGGAACAACAGCACTTCTTGCCATATGGAATTCTCACTTCAAAGAAGTGTATCCTCTTATTCTGGAAAAAGAAAGAGGGACTAACACTGAAGATATGGCTTGCTGTTGGTGCAGCAGCCATGCAGCAGCAGTCATGTTTTAATTTCTGTGAGGATACGATGCATGCAGTTACCATGCGGAGCAGATAAACCAAAAGAAATCTCCCCACCAGTGTGCTGCTGGTTCTGAGTCGTACCCAAGTCCATGCTTTTCGAGGCTTTAACATGCTGGAACTGCCACTGGTCCTGGTTCTGGGTAGGAGACTGGGGCTGAGCAAGGCTAGAGGTGTGAGAGTTTTCCCTGGAAGAAATTATAGTCCGTTATTTGTTTCATTTTAATTGCTACTAAATAACACTAATGCGTCCACTTTTATCATTTGTTCTCGTTTATCATTCATATGTGTATATCATTCATATACAAAACACTCTGTATGGCAACTTTGTAAGACAAAAACATACACTAACACACACCTTTCTTGAAGATAGGAGGGTTGGTTAGTACTGCTGAACTCTGTTTTATGTCCATACAGCTCGCCCTCCTCTTCCTCGTCCATGTAAGAATAACTCCCATTGGTCACTGAAAAGCAAGAAAATCTGCATTGAGAATGTGCGAAGTGGAGATATGATCAGAGATGCAAAGATTTCAAATGACCATGGACGTCTTTTCTGGAGCACTGCAGGTGTGATATTCTCAAATTAATTTTGGTTAAAATAAATACCAATACTCCTCTTACAGCAAAACCCATCTCCCCATTGTCCATTCATATACTAAGCAGGTGTTAAATAACCATTACTACAATACGATACAGCATAATACCCTTCCTTCTCAATCTAGCGTGACACTGATGGACATTTTTTTTGGTTGTTTTTTTTTGGTTGGGTTGCTTTCTACAGACAAAACAAAGCACAGCTGAGTAGACGTTTTACATCAGTTTGCTGGGTCCCATTTAGCAAAAATAAAGCGAAGTGAGCAACAATGGCAGCAGTTGGTAATCATTTTCTGTCTTTCTAGTGTTTTCTAGTGTTTATAGAAAAAGGAACTGCGTGATGTAACCTTGATACAGTGTCAGTATACTACAATTCAGTACAACAGAGAGTGTTCAGTAGGCTAGCCAATGAATGAGGTAGGAAAGAGCCATTCTGACCAATCCAAAAACAGTTGGCCAGCTCTCTTACACACAAACACCAACACAAGGGTCTGCTTGCAGACTGTACAGGGCCATGCATAAAGATTGGGACAAACATACTGAGAATATGGATGATGAGAGGTAAAGTGGACTATGCTGCAGGAGTGCTAGGAATGTATCTGAGAATATCCTGACACTTTTTACCCCCAACAGGTGAAAAATGGTCACTCTGTATCCCCTTTCACAGCCCCCTGTTCAATGCTTGAATGTTGTGCTGTCATTTTTGGTGTGGTGAAAGTACAGTGTGGTGTATTTGAAGGAATTGGAGGTCCAAAGTGCCGAAATGCCACCAAAATGTGTGACGATTCCAGAGGCCTCTGATAAAAATAAATGCATAAAATGCGGAAGGAATATTTCAAGTGAAGTACTCTATTGTTATTGGTATCAACATGAAGGTACAGGTATTGGTAGTGGTATCAGAATTTTTTAAACAATTAGCAGCATTATGCTGCCATAGTTTGGTTCCGTATAAAAAAGAAAAGTTGGCGTGATAGCGGATCTTCTTTACGGCAGAATTGTGGAATCTATGTGTAAAAGAGGATTCTGTGTCAAACTGAAATGCCATCAATTAACAGTGACCATCCTTGAAGTCTACAGGAGGTGATACTGATTTGCTACTCAACAATGGGTGGAGGAAAGCTTTAACAAAACACAGACCACTGTGTTGAATAGTTAGTACGCCCCTATTCCATACATGTAACAAAAATCAGTGGGTTAAACCCAAACTCATTTGAGAGCTGCATGACAAGAGGTCTTGAGAATAAAAACTGGAGTGGGTGAAAGACAAGGGAAAGACATTAGTAAGATAGAGAGAAACATAAGTAGTTGGATGAGGAAAAATATAAGATGAAGAGAGAGAGAGAGAGAATGTAAACCACACAACAAATGCAGCTGCTCTACATGTGCAGAAGTAGCTGCAGATGTAGCTCAGTGATATGGATGTGTCTGCTTCATAAACAAGTTTATGACAACTTGATACACAGACACACAATCCACACAAGTCATCACTTCTCAGAGTGCAGAACTGCCACACAACAAACGCCGGGGAATTATTGCACAATCGTCACTGTGTGTCCTTTATGTGCTTGATTCCGCACGTGTGACTGAAAGTAAAGATGCTGGAGAGGAAAACAGCAGCGTCTGAAGATATCACATGCTCTCATCTCTCCCTCTTTCTCTCTACACTAATCACCTGCTTCATTTTTCTTCTGGTCTCCTTTTTGCAATCTGATATTTTGGCTGTCATTTATCTCTCCTTTCAGATCTCCCATAAATCATTTTATCTCCCACTCAGTTTTTCTGCCTTTTTTTTCTAAACTTTCTACTTCCTCCTCACTGCCAGCACCTTAATCAGCTGAACTGTCAAAAGCACACTCTTCTTTCACCTCACTCACTCACTCACTCACACTCACTCACACACACACACACACACACACGCACGCACGCACCCATCTCTTCCATCCTTTCCCTTCCCTCTCTGAGGGGAAACCAGTGTGTCTACACTTTTACACATAAATCCTATGGCCCATAATTTCTTTTACGATTTTTTGAATTACATTTTAAAAACAAGGGCCTGTATTATTAAAATATTCTTTAATTTTCTTTTCAGAGTTAACTTTGCATGAATAGACAGAATGATAAATTGACTGTGACTTTTAATCCACGGAGACTTGAAAGAAGTTATTTTCCCATGTACATCATGGTCAGTGCCGCTATGTGGGATGTCGGAGAAAGAACACCACAACCAGACTTCATGATGCATTCATGTGCACCTTCTAAACTCATGGTGCATTTACGTGTACCTCGAGAAACCAAAGCTATTGTTGTAAAGCCCTTTTATTTAGTTATTGTTTTTTGTTGCTTAACAGCAACTGACGGGTGAAATAAGTTATTGTTATTACATTTAAATAATTTATTTAAATTTGATAATTTAGCTTTAGCATTAAACAGATGCCAGCTGTCATTTTGCATTCAGGTCAGCATCTGCTCAGTTCAGGGACCATTTAGGCACCGGCACCATTTTAAATATAGTTTTAGCACCAGTATCCAAAAAAACACCAAACGATTCTCTGCCACAATTTTTCTGACCATGACAAAACAAAACGGCAGTACCAAACATAGATTGTTTGGCACCTATAGCACATTGCGCATCACCACAAGCCTGTAAACATAGAGGCTTCAATGAAGAGAAGGGAGAGCATTGCATCTCTTGGGAGCACTTTAAAACCTATTTTATACAGTCTATGTTTGAACTCACAGAAGAAAGTAGTAGCGTTTGTGATGCAGTCGGCTTAAAAATTTTAATGAGAATCAAAGTCATTAAAAAAATACATATATTTTTTAATTTTAAATCAAAGTTATTTAAAAATTAAATCGTGAACAGGGTGAATCGAGATCACGATTTTAATAACGATTAATTGTGCAGGCCTGAAGTAGATGAACTCTCCAAAGATGATTACGAAATGGATAAGAGCTAAAGAGGAAGATATACTGTATGATTGCAAAAAATGACACATCTGCATAAATACATATGTAGGGAATCATTAAACACAATTTATTCTTTTGCAAAAGCACATATCGTGGAAGAAATAATCTCTTCATTTTCATCTGAACTTCAATGCCAAATAAAATGGATTCAGTGTGTGAAATAGTTCATTAAAAGAGGAAAATACTGGCAGAAGTGTACACATATACAGACAAATACACACCAACCGATAACATCCACAAGGCAACAACTCACAGAGCATGAGAAATGAGCACACACACACATACGCACAGACTGATGGGTGTTTGTAAATGACACCATAGCTGAGGTGAATTTGAACAGCAACGTGTATTCAAGGTCAGACCTGTCGACCAGATTCAGCGTAAACACACAAAAACAACACTGTTTGATACTGGCTAACAATGCCTGAACTCACTCACTCACACACACACACACACACACACACACACACACACACACACACACACACACACACACACACACACACACACACACACACACACACACACACTTCTATACAGGCACAACATACAGGCAGACACTAACACTAAGGACAACACAAGCATGTATACAGTCAGGCAAGATTACACACACACAAGTACATACAGATAATATAGGAGTGGGAGAGGATTGACTTAGTGAGGAAGAGCGATATGAAGAAAGAACAAAAATAACTCTTTATAACCAACCAAGCAATAACAACCAAAAAGAACAACCTTGAGAATTATGAGAGAAATAAAAGCAGGGAGAGAGCTGGGGAGAGCACTGAAAGGGATAATAGCGGCAGAACACTCTCTAATTAAGGCTGCAGTGTAGATGGCAATATTGTTTTTTTGTTTGTTTTCATTTTGTTTTATCTTGGAGATTACTCATTACATTACTTATTTTTAATTATTATTAAACATGAGCAGTTCTTTACTGAACTTATTGCAAATGATACGCTCACATTTGATGCTGCTTCAATGGCAAAAAATAAAAACAAAACAGAAAATTACAACAGATAGAAAATGTTATCAAGTTCAGCTAAAATCAGGGATGGAATGGGGTCCAAATTAACCGGAAAACTGTTTCAGGGGGAAAAGTTGGGGTGCAGCAGTGTTCCAGCTGAGTTTTTGAAAATTTAGGAAATGCTTTTAAGGGAGAAACATGTGAAAAAAAAAATAGTTTGTCTAGCTATTTCACACGTAAAGTGTGTGTGTGTGTGTGTGAAAGTATCAGAAACAAGCAATTAGCAGTGAGCAATTTTGTGAAAAAAAGCAGGGTTCACCCAGTAAATACTGGCCAGTTCTACCTCGAATGAAAACAGCCCTGAAAGTAGAGGTAAACGCATCTGGCGATAAATCTTTGTTAAACAGTCCAAATGGTCTAATTAGCATTCTGGTATAAGGCAGCATGTTTCCAAAGAAATCAATAACCAAGGCTCAAATCAATGCTTGGAAATGGACCACTTTCTTCAATATAAGAAAATAATGCTCAGAGTAGATTATCACAGTTATATCATGGCCCTATGGGTTTTTAAATAAACATCAAAACGACCAGGGAGGCTGTTCTTAATACAATAGTGCATATTTTAGTTACAAAAAATGTAAAATAATTGATGTGTTGTCTTGGTTCAAACTTACCACAATACTACTTGGTTAGCTCTTGAATTTCATTCAAAATATAGCATGTGTACAGACAAAAAGTTTGACCCCCCCTGGGTTAACATTTGGCATATTATTGTTTTGGATAAAGGAAGATAAGGATTATTCCAGAACTCAAAATGAATAAATAAAAAATTACATTAAACCTTAATCATGCTGTATGTAAACATCATGTCTGATAGCCTGCTGACCAAACATTGATGAGAAAAAAATCCACTCACCATTAGATGTATAAAGAATGTTGTTCACCATGGGAGACGGACTGCCGTTAGTCTGACCAGTCCCTGGACCCACCAGTCCTGACAGGCCAGAGGAGCTGTCAAATGAGCGATTGGGTGATACCTGATGCTGATCCTAAAACAAGGAAACAAATACTACTTCAAAATACTTTAAAAACACATTTCAAACAAACAGATAATGGTCAACGAATGGCTACCTATCCCCATGTTTTATTAAAAGCAAGCAATAGTAGTTACAAATATTTTAAAACTTTACTAAAAATTAGAATTTAAGTCATACATACACAAAAAATGATGAAATGTCTGATAGTTTGCGTAAATTGATGGTTCGGATATTTCTTTTTATTGAACAATTTCTGTTTGTTATGTAAGTGTGAGAATTGCATTTAAATTGAGTGATGAACAGAGGAGGGAGGGAGGGTTTGTAGCCGTCTTTTCAAACGCAAATAGATGTCAAGGAGATACAATTAAGAGGAAAAGATGGAGACACTCAAAGGACAGTGAAGGATCAATGTGAGAGAGGAGACCACGTTTCCCATGGCCCACAGGGTTGTAACTGTCTTTAACACTGCTTTCTGTGTGTGTGGCAAAGACAGTCATACTGACACCTAGCCCACCCGAGGGCCCTGTAATAATGTGTTGATGTGTCTCTTTGTGTGTGTATTAGCTCTTTAGGAATTTAATTTGCATGTATTTGTCTTTTGTCTTGTGTGTGTGTGTGTGTGTGTGTGTGTGTGTGTGTGTGTGTAAACTGTACGTATTCATTAATATGTATACATATGTATGGCACTCTGGCAGTGTGGTTCAGTGTTTCTCTGTGTCTGTCTGCATAGGGTCAGCCCTCCACTCAAACAACTACCACACCCTCCCCCCACTGAGCACCAGTTCTGGCCCTTCAACCTGCTTCTCCACAATTCCAACACAGGACACATCACTCTTCAGTGTGTCAGAGGTCCTGTGTGTCCACTCCCTTGCCTGTCTGTTTCCCAGCACGCATCCCATTACCCGGTGTCATAGTTCAATCAGATTACTCCTGAAAAACAAATGCTTCTCCAGACCACAAAAACATTTCTGCAATACCTTACAATGAATCTGTTTTTCTTTGTTTAGCTGTTTTTTCCTGAACTCAGAAGTCTAACTGGGGACAGGGTCAGCTGGATGCCTTATATACAGTACATGTGTTATACTTTTTTCTGTGTAAATACGTTAAATGCATTATATGTCAATAGAAACAAATAAATCCAAGTAAGTGATACATCTAAACAATTAAATGCATGAACTGAGAAATAATTAAGATAAATAAAATAGCAAATAGCAGTGCTGTCAATTAAATGTGTTAATTGATAGCTCGGTTATTTGTCGTTGTGAACCGAGCTATCATCGCAGCACATCCAGTCTGAAATACCACATGATGGCCAAGCACACAGCTGATGCTGATCCCCCCCTCGTCAGAGTATTTTTTTAACCCTTTTATTGATGGACTTTGTGTGAGAGATTATTTGCTCCAAGTGAGAATGTTACATGTGAAATCGAACACTACAGTAGGCTGTATGCCAATGTAGTTTTCCATTAAAAAACATTTGGACAAAGCAAGCTGATCCACTTTTCCATGTTGATAAGAGCATTAAAATGAGAAAAAATAATGAGACAAAAATAAATCAAGGAACAGTTAGAATAATTAAAAATGTGTGATTAGTTGCGATTAATTCTGACTTAACTTTGATATTATTGCAATTAATTGCGATTAAATATTTGAATCGTTTGACAGCACTAGTATATAGCCTTTAATGTGATATAAATCCCTGGAAAAATATCTCCGATAATGTAAGTCAGACAGAAAAAGCACTTTTGGGGCTTTTCAGTCTTTCATTTTTGACAGGACAGTTAGGTGAGAAAGGACATTCAGGAAATCGTCACAGATCGGATTCAAACCCTGGAGTTCTGCCTCGAGGCATAAACCTCTCAGTACATGCGTACCCGCTCTACCACTGAGCCAACCTGGCCACAGAAAAAGCACTTCTGTCTGTTTTACATTCTCGGAGATATTTTTCCAGAGCAAGACTTTTTATCAAAGCTAGACATTCAAATAATGTGAGAGCCAAGGAAGTTATTTAGCTTGGAGATAGGGATGTTTGGATAGTTACTTTGTTAAAAGAGCAGCTGCATGACGTGAGAGATTAATACAGTAAGAAAAACTCAGTGAAAGAAAAGAGCATGGGAGATAGAGAAAAGAGAAGAAGAAAAAAAGATTAGAGGGGAAATGAAGGAGAGTGGTGCAAATGAGATCAATCGACGGAATGTTATAAGCATCAATACTGAAGCCTGAAAAGGCTTTTAATGTACAGTCTCTTATCTATCTGCCTTTGTCTTCCTCTCTTTGTATTCTCTTTTCCACTCTAAAGAAAAAGAGGGATGCAACCCTTTGATGTTGCTAACAGCTTCCACCATCAAACTATTGACTGGGGATGCCCTGAGTCCTGCAGGCCCAAGCACACCACTACATGCACACACACGCTCGGTATTATTAGGCACACTTACCTAAATGAATGCCGTTTAATACAACAGCCTTGCAATACATCCTGCTTCTATGCTTCTATTAAAATGTTCAGTTTTTTTCTAAATGTATGGCTGTTTACGGCAAGGTATTACTATTATTTTGTCCAACCCATTTATGTCAGTGGGGGAGACTACTATACTGTACTAAATACTATACTAAATACTGGAGGATTTGTTAAGTGTGTTTGTGTTTGTCATCATCCATTTATCTGAGCATTTGTTGAGCTTGTGTGTATGTGTGTGTGCATATCATGCAGGGTGAGTACTGCAATACCACTTTTTTCCCCCCCCACTACCAGCAGGTCATGCAAAGGGCCATTCCCACTTGAGCCACTGACCCTGCTTTGTGTGTGCACGGGTTTGTACAAACATTGTACAGAGCCATGTTAAAGGCATCAGCTGAAACGCAGCAGAGGTGAAAAGAATCTTAGAAAAGAGATACAGCTGGGTGAAGAACACTCCGCCACACGCATAAAAGAGGCACACAGACACACACAAGCACAAAATCTGAATAGCTGAAGTGTAAATGCTCTTTTGATGCTGCTGGTAAGAGCAGGGAGACTAGTGTCAAGTATGTGAAGAATGGATGGAAGGACTAAAAAGTCGCAGTAGACTGCAAAGAAAAAAACGGTTTAGTCAAGGACAGGAGACACAGAATGAAGATAAAAGAAGCATGCATGTTTGTTTTCGTCTCAGGCAAGTGACAGAGGCATGCATGTGCTAGTATTCTCACAGCAGGTGTCCTAACCTAGATTCTGGCTGTCTCTGACAATAAAAAGAGACATTTACATATATTATTCATATGCTTAATGCAGTTCATACTTCACCTTTATGTAGCCATTAAAACTGTTCTAACCACACATTTTACTATGCTCTTTACATTTGTTACCATTAAGCTTTATGTCCATACAATTTATGCACATTCTCAAACGAGCGCGTCCAAGTACAGCCACTTGTGATTATAGCAAGTGAAAAGTTACTCCTAGTGTGTAAATGTGTGTGGTCGAGTGTGTACCTTTTGAGCCCTCAGCACCACTAGTTGGATTGTCCCCCTTACGTTTCCCTCCTGTGACATAGAGCGGCGAAGCGTCTCCATGGCCACATGATTGGAGCGTCCCAGCAGCGACTCTCCGTTTACTGCTACCATCTGGTCATTGACACACAGACGCCCATCCTGTGAAAGACACACATCAGATGGATTAAAATGTATATGTGTGTGTATTTTTTGTGTACTGGGTTGCAGACCTATGCGTGTTTTACAGGTCCATGCATAAATGTGTATGAATAATCCCTGAGCTACTGATAGAGAGCTACTATATACAGTATACATGCACATCAACGGAAACACACACACAAACACATCTGTATCTTTTACTGAGCATCTATCTGAAGTCAAACCAACACACACACAGAATGACACACACTAAATGGCGCGCGCGCGCACACACACACACACACAAACTACCATCAGCTCCATCTGTCTGACTTCCCTGTAGTGTCATTTCCACCTCTACAACAAACCTGTTTCCATCTATCCATGTCTGTCTGTGCACAGATACTCAACACTGCACAGGTGTGTCAATGCGCAGTATGTCTGCCTGTCTGTGTCTCTGCTGTCTATGACATGTCAAGTGTGTCCTGTTGAGTAAGAGGTCAAGGGTTAAGAGAACCGGAGCACATGGCAGCAGAGACAGCTGAGGTGTCCCCCTAGAAGACTCTCTGGTAAATAATAGGTTCTGTTCTGATGGTAGCTGTTTTCCATACTGCGGTACTTACTGTTCATTTAAGAGATGAGCTGTCTTTGGCTCCCTCTGGAGAAAATATTGCATCTTTACCGTATGGAAGTCAACGCGCTTACTTCAGGTGAGCATACTTTCTTTCCCCTTGGCTCCCCTTGATTAAGGCAATTCTTAGTATACTAACCGCCAAACGATTTGGTCGACTAAACAATTAGTTGATTTAATCAACAAAACTTTTCTCCACAAAGAATCATGCAAAATCACAACCTAAAATCTTTTGTTCACCAGAGATGTGTTCATAAGTTCCTCGGAAAGAAGTCCTTTAGAATGAAAGAAGCATTAAAAATGACTAATCGACTAAAGAAATTGTAGAGGGCAGCCCTACTTTATGTATTGCTAATTTGAATTAGAATAGTACTTTCCCATATTACTTCACACTCCAATGCAAGATGGCCGCCACCAGTCTGGTTCTTTGTTTGTGAGCTTGAGCTGAGCTACTGTTTTTATGTGTTTTCTCTTACTTTGAATAACTTGTAAAACTTGCTCCATCTAAATGATCTAGTCCCATTGAATGAATTTAATGTCCATGTTAAAATGCCATGTAATTCAAAAATACAACTGCCACATGTGACCTGTTCCTTTCTTCTATGTGTGATTTTGACAATGCTGTATTTCTATTTAAATTGTAATTTGTGTGCTGTCTTGGCCGAGTCTCCCTCGGAAAAGGTTTCAATCTCAAGGGACTTCCTGGTTAAATAAAGGTTCGATAAATAAAAGTGTCACCTTGTATGCTGCCCCGCCATGTATAATGGATTTAATGAAGATGCCCAGGTCCTCTCCCCGTCTCCCTGGACTTGTTTCCTTTGAGGCTGATGCCCAGGCCTGCTGAGCCGGTGTCATTAAGGGGCACTTCAAACATGAGCTGCTCCTTCCCGTTCTCCAGAACAAAGCCTGTCACACGGGATATCTCGTCCTTCTGGGAGTGAGGGAAAGAGAGATGGAGAGAGACAACGGTGGACACAAGGTGAGGAAACTGAGGTCAGTTCATTGGGTTTGAATAGTCTCCAAAAGCAGAACTAACATCTTTTCCATTTGAGAGAAACCATTGCAAGGAGCGTTTCAGCTAAATCTCTCTATGAGGGAAAATGCAGCGGAAGTCTATTTTCGAAAGAGAAAAAAAAAGGAAAAAGAAAAAAGCTAATTGTATTCTCTGCTTTTATATACTAATATTTGTTTTCTTCTATCAGCTCAGCAATATCAATAAAATGACCTGTGCATTTCCGAGAGGTAATTGGAGAATACGGCAAACAGAGCGCCAGAGCAACACAAAAGTAGCTAGAACAGAGGGAATATGGAGAAGAAGAAAAAAAAGACAGAATGGCTGTGTAGATAAACATTATTTTAAACCCAGAAAGATGGTGAAACACTAGGTTATCGAGCATGGCAGACTGAGTCTGAGACAGAGTTAAAGGAGAAAATATCAGAAACAAAGAAAGCAAGTGAATCCCACCAGAGGAAAGTGTGTGTTTGAAGCCTGTGATGGCTCAGTGGGAGAGCTAGCACTGTTGCAATACATACCGTGTGTGTGTGTGTGTGTGTGTGTATATATATATATATATATTTATATTTAAATGTAATGTCAAGTAAACGACATTCATCAAAAAACACTATTCCAAATACTGCGTGCTTTCCGTAGTTCAGTATTTTTCTAAAATATGATCTAGTCTTACTATTAGATCAAGAAAACTGGAACAGAAAGAAGATGACTTTGCATGAGGAATGTTATGATCTTTGAAGACATCACTTTTGTTATAATACAACCATTTACCGACAGAACATTAAAATTAAAAGATTTGCCAAAAGTCTTTTAAACATTTAGATATATAGTACAGGAGAGTGTGGAAGGGATTGCATTACTATTTGTCCATTCTGATGATTATTATTGTGGGCGGCATAGCACCCAGAGGTGTTTCCTAATGACTATGCATGGAATATGTGAGGCTTAAAAAGTCTTTTTATTGACAGATGGAAGAAAAGAGTATTTACACTGACTCTACGCAGCTTAAGGATCAGCTGTGTATTTGCAACTTGTGCGACTGTGTCTGTGAATTTACTGTGTCTGTGTTTAAAGTTTCCACGTCAAAATTTCCATACTTAGGTTTTTGTGTTTGTCCTCGTGATCGAATTTTCTGTCTATGAATGTCTATATGTACATTACTGTGTGTATGATTGTGTGTGATTACCAGAAATAATTGCATGTACTCATGGCAGAAAGTCCATGTCCGTCTATGTACATGCATTCAGTCTGGCTCTGTGTTGTGCTGGGTGTGTGTATGTGTGCGTTTGCATGGGTCAGCAGTGTCAGGTTTAGACTGTGTTTGTCTGTGGGGATTGTAGGTTTAACGGCGTTAAGCCGACATAAAGTCCTCTACTCTGCAGAAAACTGTTTTCCCTGCTGGAAAAACTCCCCCCATCAGACTGACTGTCCAGACCTGATAGGAAGCTCCACGACCTTAGAAAGGACTTCACAACACCCAGAAGAGAAATGTTAGCTACTTTAGCGCATAATTACATTGAGATATTATTAGTCTTTGAGATTCGGTTGTTTATGTTCATGATTTAGCAACTTCTCAGACTTTTTCTGCCACCACCACATTCTTTATTTATCTGAGTGAACTTTCCTGCCTTGTTAATTTATGATTTATTTTTCTTGCACTCAGCACGGGACAGAACCAATGCCAGAATGAATTAAGAGAAGAGGACGGGTGTTGTTACACTGCAGAAAAGTTTGAAGCAGCAGTTCTCAGCTTGGGGGTCAGGACCACCCACAGGGCTGTGAGATGGTTTATGGAATCTGACAAAAATATGCAAATGCATATAAAGTTGTTTATCTGGGTGATAAATTCAATTTGCCTGTAAAACAATGAATAAGCACAGCCTCTGGTCTTCCTCTGATAATTTACCAGACAAACAGCCCGGGAGAAAAACAAAAAGAAAATCATTCCGTGTCAAACCTTTTGTGGGTTTTTATAACCAACTGAATTGAGAAAAAAGTGTTTGTATTCAGTGGCTGAACTAAATTAAACAAGGCCTCTTTTTATCATTAACTGAAATTGCTTTTAAAAAAAAAATAAACATGCAGGAGCGGACAAGGGCACAGACAAATTTTAAGTGCACACCACAATTTCATGGAACATTTCTATTATCTCAGTGCCATTGCCATGATAGGTGGTTACATCTGTATGTGATACTAAAATAATAAACCATGGTGTGTTTTTTTCTTTGCTACTATGAAAAAGGTATCATTGCTCCATGAACTCCATCAAATCCATCTGGTTATAAGGAAAAAAGCTGTTTGCATAGATGAACCTCCTCCTGCTGGTCGTTTAACATTTAAATGGGTTGCCACAATGATGGATAAACAAGAGGACACACTATTAAAAAAAAGACAGCATGGTGTCTGTAGGTGTGTGTGAATGAGTATGTGCTTTGTTTTATTAAACTGAGCCAGAGAAACGTGTTTGGGAGAAAGATGGAGGAAACATTATTTTAAAATGAGCAAGAGCAGTCAACTAAAGTGTCCGTTACTCACTTTTAAAGGCCAGAAGAACTGCAAGGAAAAGAGAGAAATGGCGAAAGATAGTATGATAAAAATGAGGTAGGAGAGGAGAAGAATGACTCTCATAATTTTACTGTAAGTAATGTTAGGGGCACTGAATACTACTCTGCTATAAACGTTTGTGTGAAAGGACAGCTGGCCTTTTAATAAGAGCTACTCACTGATGCCCTTCTACCTGGCCATGAAGAGAGAAAGTGTGTGTGTGTGTGTGTGTGTGTGTGTGTGTATAAAGCCCCATGCTGTGGAAATGACTGCCCAAGGATTCATTTTACAAGGCCAAACAACAGTAGCTGCTGTGCTAAAATGCGGCAGTAAGTGTGTTAACACACACACATGGGCAGACACACAGATGGCTGAGGTAAGTACTCCCAGGGACAGGGCTATGCTTTTGACTTATGAAAAAACTTTCCCATCACTGACCAATAACGGTGGGCCCCAGTTGTCCAATCCCCTACATCCACGCTCCCCACTGTCCCCTAATGGTCAGTGTAAAAGCTGTAGCTGTATCGTACAGCCCTACAGAAAGAAAAACAAAGGATGAGACACACAAAAAGAGATAGAGAGATGCCAAACACAGTGTTTGTGTGGGCTAACATATGGATGACCAGTGTCTGTATCTAGGAGATGGAAAGACCTTGGGGTTTTGGGAGAATTGGGTTGACATATTTTCTACATTAGGAGCCTGGGAGGGATATGTTCAGAGGGATACACTGTGTAATGTGACTTGTCTACAGTCTTTTGTAGTTAGAGTACAGCACTAATGTGGGCAGTGTGCATATTAGAGGTCTATGCACGCAGGGCAAGCCAGTCTGCAAGTCCTGTGAAACCCAAAGCAGATGTTGCGCGCTGGTCAGCCTTCTGTTCACACATGAACAGAGAATCGCGTCTCGGCAACAGTTTGTGAATCATAGCTGTCGTCTTCTAGATGTTAAAACATTAAAGGGAGTATTGAAATTCAACAAAAAAAGATGCATGTTAATTAGTGAGATTCAGAGGAGCTGTATATGGACTTTGTTACATTTAAACAGAGCCAGGGGTTAGCTTTTTCCGTTTCCATTCTCTGTGCTAAGCTACATTAGCCTGCTGATGGCAGTAGCTTTGCATTTAGCTTACAGACATGAGATTGGTACCAATCTTCTCATCAAACTCAAGGTATGAAAGCAAAAAAGCAGATTTTCGAAAAGGTCAAACTCTAATTTTAAACCGATTTTATATATTTATCTTTTTTAACTGTTGCTGACTGTTGGTGAGTAGGAGTAACGTCTTGCTATGACAATATCAATGCTGATCCTCGTTGGCTTGAACCCACAACTGACATGTGTGACACAACTGTGCTGAGGGCTTTAACACACAGCAGCGACTTTAGATGATAGGCTGACGAAGGAGCCGATAAACCTTCAATAAACAGTGGAGAGATGTGAGATAAGACAGATAGCCAGAGAGAGAGAGAGAGAGAGAGAGAGAGAGAGAGCCAGAGAGAGACATGATACCCTTCTCGACTGCTCTCCACTGGGATGATGGCAGTTCCTGCAGAGACACCAAGCTGCCATGGATTGTGTGTGTGTGCAGGTCTCTAAAGGGTGTAACAGATGGGGGATCTACTGTAGTGATTCTGCGAGGTCACATTGGTGATGATGTCAGTGAGATGTAACACACACACACACACACACACACACAGAGAGAAAGACAACAGACTGCAAATAAGTGCATGGATGCCCCCTCTCTCACACACACACACACACACACACACACACACACACACACACACACACACACACACTGGCTGCAGCGGTGATGGATGAGGGATAATCAAAATGAAGAAACTGTTCAATAAAGTTGTTTTGTTTTGAATGTGCTCTGTCACCAGCTGCCAACTGTTTACTGATTTAATAGGACAGTGTGTGTGTGAGAAGCATCTGGCACTAAGGCGAATCTTTCCTGTTGTGGGAAAAAAAGACAAAAGAAAAAAGAAAATGGACAGACAGAAGATAGTCTTGCAGCTCATCACATACTGGATACCAAAAGCAGAGCTACACCAACCTTTCATTTAATCCTCTATATTAGTAGCCAGTGTGTGTTTGTGAATTGTTTGTATCCTCATTATGTTTTATTATTTATGCTTTAGTGTTTAAGGCAAAGTAGATGGTGATGAATGTGATGACATAAATCCTACTATGCATCATTTCTGTTTCCATCTAGTTTATTCCTGTATTTTACTAATCCATAAATCAATCTTAACTTAAAGCCTCCCACCACTAAAGAAAACAGTGTTTTACTATGTTACTTTACTTGGATGTTTGAGCATTGCTGAGATATTTGTACACACAAGCTGGA
>CM049381.1:12325988-12584895 GCA_026937815.1 Etheostoma perlongum
GTGTTTGCTACAAGAGTTGAAGAAAGGTAACCCAGGAGCAAAACGCTCCCCACTAAAATAGCAGGTAAAGGAGGCTCACCACTGTCCTGAAATCCCCCCCTTTTCATATATAAAAGCACTTACTGTACCACACTAATGCGTGACATTTCCATCAAGGAGTGTGTTTACAGCTTCACTGTGCAGAGCTGCAATTGCACTTGTTCTTCAAAACTATTGTCACTGCTGTAAAAACACCAATCTGCTGTGAATTACACAGTGGGGAATTCTATTGGGGCATACTGTCTGTTAGGAAGATAGGGTGAGTGCAAGAGTGACACAATCAGGGAGAGGCAGACACACTGGATTGTGATTGAAATCACAGAAAAAGTGCAAAATGTGGACAACATTTTTGTCTTATTCCCACACACACCAAAGTCAATCAAGACATTCATTTACAACTAAAAATTAAAAAAATATATATACAGCTGGTGTGAGTAAGTAACATGTTTCATATTCTGCTGTTTCCTTTTATTATAAAACACCAAAGCCAAAGATGATTGCTCAGTTTCCTGTTTGCAGGCCCAACTTCCTCAGTCGTTAAATTATCATTTTCAACATCCATCCACGTATGTATGTACACACCCATCATCTACCTAGAATGATGTATTCAAGCTGAGCTAAGCGTGCTTGTGAGAAACTGCAGCTTACCCGTGTCATTTATCAGTTCTCATACTAAACTGCAATGAAGAGTAAATCCATCCATTTTCCATACTCATTCATTTAGTGTGATGGGGCTGAAGCCTCATCAGTCTGCCTTTCGACCGATACATCTCCTTTATACATCTTTCAATCTGTCCTACTTTGCACCAATACAATTTGCATTCCCATTCATTTAAATTCAGCAACAGCAGCAGAAACTCTAATTCTCACATTTAAAGAGTGTATTGGGATATCTCCAACACCTCCTCACCAGCATTGTACCCAATGCAGTGAAGAAAGATCTTTTTTTGACACACCGTCTAGGACCTAATGATAAACTTCTGAGTAAACATTAATAGATTTAAAATCACATGAAATATGTCTTTCCATTACAGATTAGCTCTAATTTAGTCTGACATCATGACATAGGTAATTAGGTTTTATTTCAGCAAAGACATGTCATGAGGATGAGGCTTCATGTTCTCACAAATAAACTGCAATAAGCCTGTCGTAGATTTGCATTTGCTATGCAGTTGCACGCAAATAGATATTTTCTTGACTTTGAATTCCTCTACATTGATATATTAACAGTACCTGAATCTCTTGACTAACTCAACTCCTTCAGGCTAGTAAACCTGTCAATCAAACGTTGGTGTTTGTTTGTCTGAAAGCAACTGCTTCAACCAGAGTATTTTAGGATTGTACATGTGAATGTAAAATTTTAAAGCCAATGGCTGATTGTAAACTGTTCAGGAAACAATCTTATGATGTGTGTGATCTGTATATACATACAGGCTACATGCAAATAATTTTGTAACAATAGTAACATGTATGCACATTGGCACCTTAGTGTAGGATTTTCCCTGATTAGTCAGTCAAAAGCCTGTTGAACACAGTAATAAAATCAGTTTTAATATATCATATATATCATATTCTAATATGTATTAGATATAATCCATTTACCTCTGTGGTTGTACATTTAGAAAAGTCTTATTTTTTTACCCAGTGGACAGTCACAATACATCTGCAAGCAAAAACAAAATCACAATGAACTCCCCTGGGAATTAGCTACGATGGCAGCTTGGGAGTTTGCTGTGTAACAGTATGGAGTTGGAAAGTATTGGGAGCAGTGCTGTAGCAGTGAGGTTTTTAGCAACACTAGGCCAGCACACACTGCCATGGAGTTCAGCCATGCGTACATGGAAAAACTCTGGACTAGATACAACAGTCACAAATGAACCATAAATGTTAACACAAATACACACTCCAACACATTGCTCCTTTTCCTGTCTGCAGAAACAGAATTTCCTGTGGGGCTTATGCACGTGTGTGTGTGTGTGTGTGTGTGTGTGTGTGTGTGTGTGTGTGTGTGTGTGTGTGTGTGTGTGTGTGTGTGTCCTCCTGGCAGCCATTGAGGAAACATCAGTCGATAAGAGCGGAAAGAGGCACAAAAAGCAAAATAAAAGGTGGAAAAAAAAATGAAACAAAGACATGAGTGATGGCCCGTAGGTTCATGCGTGTAGTAAAACTATGCCTCAAAGTTATAGGGCTGTGATAATTACCAAAGTGATAATTACCACCAAAACAGTTGTGATAATAGTAAAGATATAAAATGAACCGTAATGATATAAAATGAACCTCGAGCAGTGGTTCCCAAACTCTTTAGACCATGGCACCCTTCAAAGGATTTTTCTTTTTTTTGTCATGTCACGCCGAGCCACTCAATCCCCAATATAACATGTACATATGTACATAGATGCTGACTGCTGAGACAGAAAGCGTGTTCTGTTATTATAGCAAACGTCAACCATGAGCTGTTATGACAGTAGCTTTGAAATATTTGAAAATGTAACAATAAATGTAGTTAATGTAAATGACGCCATTTTTTTATTGGTGAAACCCATGTCAAATTAACAATAATTTGATAAATGTTCCTACTTTGGGAACCACTGCCTTTGAGAGAAAAGGACAGAGAGCTACAGACTTGTGTGAAAGCGGAAGGGAAAGAAAATATTTCAATCAGGAAAATTTGTTTTGTGTTGGAGCAAAGAGCAGAAGGCTAAGAGACATTAGAAATATAGAAATAGTATGAGAGATGCATGGTAGTTGATCACACAAAGTCAGATTGAAGGAAAAAAGCTTGGGAAAATAGAACAAAGATAAATAAAACAAGTGTTTATTAATCAAAACAGTGTTCAAATTCAGCTGAAACAATGTGCCAAGGAAAGACTGGCACAAAATATTACCAATATCAGCATAAAGCTTTACAATGAGCTCATTTGATTCAATCAGAATGGCGTTCTAAAAAACACTGTATAACATGATTGTTTGGTAAGAGAAAACATGATTGGACAGGGAAGTGTGCCATTGTTCAGATTATTCAGAAAAGCTTTCAATTACATGTGAGGTTTATGTTTATAATAAGCCTTCCTATAGGCTGCTGAGCTGTGCATCATCCAAGAAAGCCTGTTGATTGGATCAAAGAAAGGGCAACATTAGAGAGAGTTGACATTTGAAAACAAAAACTGGTGATGTAGATGTCTGCCCGCCTGTCTTTCTTGCTGCCTTGATAGAAGAATTAGTCAAAAAAACATTTATATAACTGGCCAATGACCTGTCAATCAACCAGGGACTCTCATTTCATTGGCTGACAATACTGTATTGTGATTGGTTCTTACCATCTCTCTAGACAGACAGATGTCTTCCTGCCGTAGGACCACAAGACACACACTCTCTCCTTGCCGCGTGGAGCGTAGCATACACACCAACTCTTCTTGGCCCACACCTGTGATATCCACGCCGTTGACCTACACAAAGACAGACACACACAGACACACACAAAATCAAAACACCACCATTATCAGCATAACTGTAATTTTTTCCTTGGCTCCATTACATATTTGTAATGCATAATGCCAGATTAGAATAACAACACAAGCATGTGTCCTTTTGTGAAATGCCAGTCAGCTGCCCTGTACCTCAAGTATGCGGTCTCCAGACTGCAGGCGTCCATCTTTGACAGCGGCTCCACGTGCCAGAATGTTTTTGATTAGAATAGGACCAGGACCGTGGACTGAAGCATCTCTGGTTACTACAGTAAAGCCAAGACCTTCTGTGCCTAGACACACATACAGATATACAAACACACACGCAAAAAAATGTGAGAGAATAGTAAGGTGAGGTACAATAGTAACACCCCAGAGCTTCTCGACACACTGTATACTCCATGTCTCTATATTTGTCCTCCACAGGCTTTGAGAGTAATAAATCTGTCCTCTCAGACGCGCGCACGCACGCGCACGCGGACACACACACACACACACACACACACACACACACACACACACAAACAACTCCTGAGAACCTCAACACAGTGTTGTTGACTCAGCTCCTGACTACATATTGTAGTGCGATAACTTGAAGCCTTCGGAGATAGTGTGAGTGTGTGTGTGTGTGTTGTGTGGCTTTAAACCCTTTAGCTATAGCGGGTGCTATAAGATGTGCGGGGTGTCAAGGTTTTACAGATAGGTTCAGGTGTGGGGCAGAGAGAAGGAAAAGAAAATGAGGAAGAGACAGGGAAAAGGTAAGAGAGGAATTAATGTCACACAGAAGAAATAGGGAGTGAATGTTCTGGAAAGAGATATTATGAAGATTAAAATAGTAGTCAGTGAAAAACGCGTGTTTACGTTCACACACACACACACAACACACACACACACACACACACACACACACACACACACACACACACACAAAAATGACCTCACACAGACAGATAGACTTGTTATGTGTTTTATAAACCTCATTTAGTCTGGTCTCTTTAGCAGAGCCAAGTCAGCAGTTTGGTCCAGTATGAATTCATATCAGCAGAAATGAACAGATCAATAAAGACTTAATAGACCCTAAAGAGAGGGAATGAGGAAGATGGAGAGAGGAAGGGTGAGAGGAAGGAGAGTCAGCCAGAGAGCAGAGAAAGAAAGAGCTTTATAGAACTAAGCACAATGCTGGGCGAACAGCAGGAGAAATAAAGATGGTCAATTATAAGGTATACATTCACAAAAAGGCAAGAAATAAAGAGGGTTAATATTGTCCACTCGGAAAATTATCAAATTAATGTGGAATAAAAGTGAAAAAAGTGAAACAAATATATAGAGATAACAACAATAACACTTTCTTTAGTTTTCCCTGAATCCCTAAAACAAGGCTACTGATTTACAGCATTAACATTAAGTTAGAGCATTTTTGACACCCTAGGCAATCCAAATGACAATAAAATAGTTATCATTTGCACACAGAGGGAAAAGAATATGCATATTTATTTTGAAGATAACTCAACTTTTTTAAACAGTGGATTCAAAGGAAAAGGAACTTCATCAAACGATCAAATATAAGACAGTTGTGAGTCTTCTGAAATATTTCCACTCATAATTAAGTAGTACTGTAAGTAACATTACAGAAGAATGCTGACCAGAGACCTGACTCTGCATAAGAAGCCAGGTGTGTCTCACCTTTCTTTAGATCGATCCTCAGTCTTCGTCCTACACTCTTACTGGTCACCAAGCTGGAGAGGGCAGGACTTTTCTTATGGAGGGGGCTCTCACTCCTCCCCTTGGGTGTCTAGGTGGAGAATGTAGAGCCTTTAAGTACATTTTAAAGCACTAAAATGCATTAAAAATAAGACTCCAAGAGAAAATGTCCACAGCATCTTAACACTTTAAATGAACCATTTACATTTTTTTCACATTCTACTTGCATAATTTGTATGGATTTGAGGTATTTTATTGATAAGAGTGAGTTGATATTTGCCAAAGCAAAGTAATGGCCTATTAAACACAAGTAACAACCTATGATTCATTGTCAATGTTATCCACTTATTGGACATTGCGTCCAAGATTTTTTGGTTTGCATACCTTTCTGAAACATGCTTGTACTTTGTTGTTGTAGGGTATTTTGCAGTTATCTAAGACAACAATGTCAAAACGTAGTAAATGGCTGGACCAAGTATGGTCACTTAGCTTAATTTTGGACAAATCATTACGGAATCATCAGTGTCAATAATGTGAATATATACAGCATATAAAATGTTACTCTAAGAATGCTGACCGAGCAAGGATGGGTTCCAAAACTCGGTATTGAACGGGCCTTGGGGCTAAAACTGTAGTATTTATCATCACACTGCAGCCTTTTCTCTACCATGCTCTATTGGGGCTAAGCTCCTACACACACACACACACACACACACACACACACACACACACACACACACACACACACACACACACACACACACACACACACACACACACACACACACACACACACACGGAGGAAGACAGCAGACAGCAGATCAGAGAGGCAACAGGGAGACAACTACTCTTTCGCCAATAAAAAGCCATCACGCATGTAGAAAGTGATATTTTAATCTGCTCTGTCACACTCATCCGTTGATGGTATGTTTTACATGGCCACAGCGTTTTGTGAATTGTAACAAGCTAAAATAAAAGCTGTCTGTAAGAAGTCTGTTTATATTAGTTTTCCTTAGTCTTATCTTAAAATTTGCAAATTCTTACGGTCCTGCCAAAAAATTCATCAATATTAAACAGAAAAATTGAATGTGTCTGAAAATAATACCAACACACTTGATTAGAAGTGACAATGAAATATTGTATAATGTAATTTATCCTGTACTGTGCCAATTTAGGGAACCACAAGAAACACATTATGTAGAGCCCTGCCAGAAGTTTATGGATCACAGATAAACAGATTTGTTTTTTAATAAAATAAGGTGATAATCAGCTGTTGCTAAGTAACTGCCTCTGTGCCAGCTGTTTTTCAAATGTCAGCCATGTCACCATGGTGATGTTAAAGGCACAATTACATAAGCTTGGATCATAATAGTTCTAAGTAAGAGGTGGGAATCAACAAAAATAATGTGGGATTGATACAGTTTCTACAAAATGCACATATCCTGACAGAATTCAAAGAGTAACAGTAGTGGAAAGTGTGAAAAGGTTGAAAGTAATTCCTGCGTCAAATATTTTGGACCAAGGGCATAGAGTGGCTTGCATAAATGTATACACCCATGTTAAAGTCGATTAAAAAGAAGAAGAAAAAAACATCCAACCTTTTAAGGACACCAATCTTCTTTGTTAATGAATAATGTATTGTTAATAAGTAAATGTTCTTCCTTAAAATACAGGAGGCATGAGTATATATAATTTCTATAGCAGATTTTTAATTTTAAAGGCCAGTTATTTCATGGATCCAGGATATTATGCATCCTGATGCCTTTGGAATTAAAATAGCCCCCCCCCCACATACCCTTCACCATACATAGAGATTGGCATGGGGAAGTTTACATAAGATCATCTCTCAATGCAAATCAAACCAGCTATTAAGCTAACTGAAATAACACCATGCCAACCTCTAGGTATGGTGAAGGGTATGTGATGATATGGGGTTAGTTTAATTCCAAAGGCCAAGGATGCATAGTATCCTGGATCCTTCTGCCTGCCTCTGTGGGAATTTAACATAGGGGTGTGTATACTCATGCCCTCTTTATGTTAAGGAAGAACATTTATTTATTTACAATACATTATTCATTCACAAAGAAAATTGGTGTCCTTAAAGGGTTGGATTTTACTTTTTTTTTAATTAAGGCATTAAGATCAATTTCCAAAAGATGTTTTTTTATTCCTCTTTTTAATCAACTTTAGCATGGGTGTGTTGTCTTATGCAAGCCACTGTACAATCTTGCCATTTGATACCTTCAAATAATTGAAATGAAAACCTCCAAGTTGTTGGAAGGGGGAAGGCTTGCAGAGAAATTAATGTGTGTAAGTTCTCAAAAAAAAGTTGTGTAGAAAGTGTTACTTAGCTGTGTCAAGAGCAGGGAAACTCAGTCAGTTTCTTGCAGTTGTAAAATAATGTGATAAAAGTAGGATGAAATAAAGTAAAAATATCTCAGGTTGACTTAGAGCAGAGCTACTTACACTTACAGCGGCTTCCACAGTGGCAGCTTCTTCTGCCAATCGCATGGTTGGATTCTCAGAGGGCTTAAACACAGGTTTGGCTTTGACAGGTGGAGGTGGCTCTTTGGTCTTGGCGATTCGGGGGCTGCTGTTGGGACCGGCATTGTTGCCAAAAAGCTGACCAATCAGACTCTTCTCATAGCGTTCTCTGTTAGCGGAGGGAACTACGTCCAAGCGGACAACAGGGGACCGCATTGCCTGACGGAACACTTCCTGGGCCCTAGGTGGGTGAAAGAGAAAAGGAGGAGAGAGAGAATGAAGAGAGGGAACAGTAGAGAAAGTTTATGTCAACAAGTGGATAAAGTTTTAAGCAAGGTTTGTGTATGTGTGTACTACATATGGCACATATTAACCATTAAAACTAATCCGTTAATCACAATAACATACAGTGTGTAGTTATCAATCTCTGACAAGCAAAGTAATCATCACAGGATATATAACTCAATTAAGAGAAAAACAATAAAGGATGCATGATATGAATTGGATTGCAAATGACAAATTAAAAAAGTTGTAATGCAGTTTCTTTACTAAACTGAATGTAAGTGATTGTCAATTCAAAGACTATGTTTGGGGGGGCTTGGACAACTGCCACTTGGTTTATTTATGTATATGATGTCTCTCGTGTGGGCCAAATTCTCTGGGTGGGCAAAGCAGAGAAAGGGGAGGTAACCTTGGCCCTCATGACCTCATCCCATCTGAGCTTTCATTTTCTCAAAGGCAGAGCAGCATACCCAGTGCTCGGTTTACACCTTATAAAGTCAAGTTTTCATGCCATGGGATCTTTGAGACTTGTGTTAAGGTGCAGGCAAAGCAGTGAATGTTAGAGCAAGCGATGGAATTGATTCAAAATGTCTTATGTAACATATTTTTTTGTTTGGATTTTGTTTGTTTTGTTGTCTAGCTAAATGTTTTGCTTTGTCAAGTAGTCTATGTCACATGATGCAAGACCAATTTAAGATAATTTGGATGATAAAGTGAAACCAAATCAAATGTATACATATGTATCATTAAATAATTTACAGTTATTCATAATTTATAATACATGGTCATTTTTTTTAACTGTAATTCATTATTCTGCATTATACTGTCTTTCATATGTTGATTTCTATGTACTTGCTGTACAGCCTTTTTAATCTCATGATCTATAAGAGAGATCATTTTGCAGATAATTAGTTTATATCAGATTATGCTAAGTAAATTAGGGGTACCAGTTGTGTCACAGGCTATTGGTACACATCATCATTCACCTCAGATAACCGACAGAGAAAATCCAATTTATTTAAACTCTATTAGATTACACTCCTATTATTTTCCACCAAGATTATTATTAGATGTATAATGATCATAAAATGTCAGTAACTAGAGACTATGAATAGAAAGTAAAGTATGAAGGATACACACATTGTATTAAATTAGATGGCAATAATAATATATTAAAAATGTGTATCAATATAACATGAACTTATGGAGCATCCAGACCGAGGCAGAGCAAATATTCGCATCGCCTTGATCGCGTCAGTTTGATCCTAAGATCATATCGGGATAATTTGTGTTTAATTGCACCTCACGTGCTACAAGACGACAAGCAAACAACTTTTAAAATGCTTGTTTTCGGGAATTAAGTTTAGGTCGGTCAGGGCTATGCTAACATTGTATCCCTTCTTTTAATACAACAGTAGACACATTTACGCCGCACTATGAATTTGTGTAATTGCGTCTTTATATTGACTTTGCATGTAATCCCACTGTCAAAAACGCGAGCAGTGTGAACTCGCCATAAACATGGTGATGAAATTGCATTGTGGGGAGGTTTCCAACTAAATTAATCTACAGAAAATCAACTTATACTGGTATATGTCAAATATCTGTACTGCACATTTTTGTGTGCGTTTTAGAATGGGTGGTCATTTCTTCTAAATTCTATTCAGACAGGTTTTGCATACTTTACACAATAAAACACACTAGGATGTCTTCGCAAGTGCTCATGTCACACCTTGCTGAATCACACAGTGATTTTCATTAAAAAAAGACTACAATACAGTACAATAAAACTAGATCTGAAATCTGTGTGTGTGTTGATGTGTATAGGGACCATTGTGCACAGATGATATCATTATTGTTGTTGTATTGACAATGTGTGCAGGCACATTTGTGTAAAGAGATATTCTAATCAAGCAGGCTACATCAATACAGTTGCCAAGCTGGGACAATAGGAGTGTGAGTGTGTGTGTGTGTGTGTGTGTGTGTGTGTGTGTGTGTGTGTGTGTGTGTGTGCGCGCGCGTGCGTGTTACTCATAGGGATCAGTGGACTTTCAGTGGCCTACTTACACATGCTTCACTGGACCAAGCTACACATCTCAATACACCTGCCATGACAGAACAATACTGGCAGTGTGTGTGTGTGTGTGTGTGTGTGTGTGTGTGTGTGTGTGTGTGTGTGTGTGTGTGTGTGTGTGTGTGTGTGTGTGTGTGTTGGTTTGGTGTTTGTGAGTGAGTGAGTGCACTTGGGAACAATAGGTGGAAACCCCTCCGATGATAATCCATTTACCTACAGCAAAGCATAAAATATCTCATATAAGCTTATTACCACACTTGAACGCTGGACAAGGACTATTGTGTAGACTGTATTGACATTGTAATGCGCTGTAATCATTATAACATCCACATCAGTTCTTGTAATCTGTGGCAATCGTTTTTACAGGTGTGTCTTTTTCCATTTTAATGCTCTGTAATCATTGTTACATCCTAACATACTCTCATATTAATGTTCTTCTTTTCAGGTGCTTCAGTGTTACAGTAAGCAAACTCTACTGTGAGACATCTGGTCTAGAATTAATCTCAAACAAATCTTTCCTTAGAGGAAGGAGGTGGAACGAGCAGACACACAAAGGCCGGCTCTAACAGACGCACACGTAGATGGATTTGTAAGCAACGCTCTCCAAACATCTGCCAAGTGTCTTTCTGCTGTTCTATGATGGCAGTGCACCAGTGATATACTGTAAGCCCTCTGACAATGGAAAGGGAAACAAGACACACTGAGGCAAAGACAGCAGGGAAACAGGAAAAAAAGACAGGCCAGGCCAGAATTCAAAGGGTTTGCATGAATGCCATCTAACCATATAGGCTACAATATACACTTAGGGCTATAATGTTATGTAGGGGACACACCAAAATCTGAATTTATTTTACTTTCAAGTAATTGAAAGCTTAAATTCACATTTAAAAAGGCGCCCGGATAGCTCAGGTAGCTTGGTAGAGCGGGCGCCCATTTAAAGACGTCAGGGTTTGACTCCGACCTTTGCCCCTGCTGCACGTCATCCCCCCCTCTCCTATTTTATGTCTTCAGCTGTCCTGTCTGAATAAAGGCAGAACAACATAAAAAGAATACTTAAAAATCTTAACTCTACTTTTAAACGAACAGTTCACCCACATCAGAAATATATATTGGAGACAGAAATCAAATATAGAGACAAATATATTAAAATTCACAAATAAAACCAAAATGTCCAGCATGGCTAGACACCACTAAATGTAAGCAAGTTTGTTTTTTTCTTACTTGCACTTGAACTGGCCCTACAAATAAATAGGACCTAGATTCCTGCATTAACCTAAAATAATGAAAAGCAAAATGTGAAAATTCTTCGTTGAAAAGTGATATATTATAAATATTGTTAAGACAACCATATTCAGTCTACAGTAATATACGTGGGACATGCTTTTGTAGATATTAAACTAAACTCAGAGGCACATTTTGACTTTCTAGACCCAACACAACAACACAAACATCGTTGTACTTACTGGCTGAATGTCTTGTCCAAGAGGTCAGTGTTGTTGATCATGACAATGCACTCATCCTCTTGAAACAAGCCCTCTTTTCTTGAGCGACTCTCTTCCTCCACTCCACGGATGTACAGACCAAGAGACCTGACAGGAGAGCGCATGGAGAGCAAGGGAGGTTAATGTATGTCCCCATCACTTCCACCGTTTTAAAACCTTACATACATGCACACATATACACAGACAGACACTTTCCTATAGACTTTCAGTGTGTGTCCCAGAGGACTGATGTGTCTGATGGGGTAGCCCACTGTGACTGTCCATATGGTATAATTAGGCACAGCTATTTTATATACACCTCCTAACTATCTGTGTGTGTCTCGTTATGGATTTCTTTCAGTGTAACAAAGACGGCAAAGACAAGCACACACGTGATCAAGACATAAAGGCAAGCAGACATGTAGATGAAAACATGATAAAGGGACCAATTCAAATTTTGATGGTAGTATAGACTGGCAGACTGTTTTAGTGCCCTCTGTCCTTAACTTCAACTGTTGCCTCATCAAAACATAGCTTAAAGGGGCTCTAAGCGATGTTGGGTGACATTACTTCTTGTTGACGTTCAAAGTATTTTCAAACAAAACCAGACTAGCTCGCCCCTCCCTCCTTCTCATCCCATCCATCCTTCCTGTACTTCCGCGCACTAACCCCTCCACCCCCAAATCCTTCTGGTTGGTTATTGGCCGTCTACAGAGAGCGCAATTTTTTACAGTGTGTTGTATGTGACAACAACCACACGTGCCATCGCTTAGAGCACCTTTAACAAAGCAGAGGCTATGACACTGACACTCAAAAATCATCAGCAGCAAGAGGATTAAACTAGGTTAAGAGGTGAAATGGATGATGGTAAATGGTGGAAAGAGATGGAGGAGGTGTTTAGTAAGGGAATAGACAAAAAAGGGGGGGAATTAAGTGAGGAATTTAAGGAGGAGATTGGCAAGGTCAGGTGAGTCATGTGAACAGCCATAAAAGCACATCCTGCTTTCCTTTAGGAAATCCCCATCCACTGTCTGACGGTCACAAACCCAACAAAAAGCACTGCATAGCTGTGCAGTTTTTCTTTTTGCTGTGTGTGTGTGCGTGTGTGTGTGTGTTTGTCTGAATGCACACAACTCACCGTCCACTGAGTGATGAGCTATAAGGAACCACATGGATTCCCAGGGGACTGTCCTCTCCAAGGAGCTCCACTGTTCTAGTCAGGCTACACAGACATACACAACACCAAAATCCAATCAGTGGGAGAAAAACAAGATATTAGTACACTAAAATGCAATACAGCTACAAGTTATGTCACAGTAAATGAGGGCAGTTTTGACATCTGTTCTGTTTGCTTCCAGAGACACTCTGCATAATGATTACCAAGCCAGGGACAAATGTGTGACACATGCTAACATTTACTGAAAAACACACAAAGCAGATGTGAAAACATTGATATATCCTTTCTCATATACCCAGGACATAAAACCTGACGTGGAGACATATTGAGGAAGTGAGAATGGGACTATAACACAGAGGAACAAAAGTATGCAAGGTCTCACACGCAAGCACATGTGGTGTGCAAACACGGACAGAGACCAGTATAAAAACTTGACAATAAAAATGGGTCTCCTGGGGAAAAGTTTGAAAAGTGCTATCCTAGATTGACACATCACTTTCCATGGATGCATTCACTGTGCTAAAAATACTTTTTGTCAAGGACTTAATCCACGTCTGCGAACGAAGCCCTTAGAGAAGGGAATGCCGCCACTCTATTCAAAGTCAACAAAACTGCAGACTGCTGTCTGTGTGTGTGCATGTGTGCTTACGCTTGTCAAAACTTTGTTGTGCCATTCATCTCTATGGGGTTCTTCCTTTCTTTCAATCTCTCAATGTCTGTGTCTCGTTTGGATTATTCAAGCATGTGTCTGCTTTACATTCTGTCTGTGTTTTAATATGTGTGTGTGTGTGTGTGTGTGTTGAAGTGTTTGTTTGTTTGATTAGTTTATCTATCAGAGCACAGCCATTAATCCTCCTCTGACCTTCTCCCTGCTCCCTGCGTGTTTTTTTCTAAGTGAATTTGTCTGAACTTTTCATACTCTTTAGTTCCTCTCTCTCTCTCTCTAGACCATCCATCCATCTCTAAACCCCCATGAACTGATAGCAGTACAGATGTGGATAAACTCCACAGAGAGGGTGGTTGATGATGGGGGGTGGCAACAGGGTAGAAATGCAAAGTGCAAAAACTAATTATTCTTCTCTCTCCTTAAACACACACCCATACATATACTGTACAAAGAAACACACACACACACACACACACACACACACACACAAATCTGATGCTGCCTCATACTTGCTCAGCAAACTTAAATTAATCTAGACAATAGGAAACAAGGGACTGCAAGAGAAAGGAAAGCCAGGGCAGAGGGAGGACAGACGGAAGAGGGAGTGTGAAAAGTAAGAAAGGATGTGGTGAAGAAGGTAGGGCTGGAGAGAAAAGGTGGGGAAGTAAGGATGGAGAGAGAAGAGAAAGAGAGAGGTTATTAGTAGAGAAAAAAAGAGAAAGGCATGAAAAAATGGAGGCAGTGGATAGGTAAAGAGATGGAGATTAATGAAAAACTAAAGAGAGCTGAGACTTAAATGAAATTAACTTCTTGTTCCAATTCCATTCTACAGTACATACTAAATATAAACATGCTCTAAATCTATGGACTCAGTTGGCATGTATACTTCGTGCAAAGCTGCTGACAGCTGCAAATTAAATTAATGTGTAGGTTGTGGAGAAAAACATTTTAAGGAAAAAATACATTTTACTTTGTTAGTTTTTTGTGTTTAGTGCTTGTTAACTATAAAAATGTATATAGCAGAAAAGGAAAAAATGGATGGATGGATAGATAGAGAGAGAGAGAGAGAGAGAGAGTAAAGTGGACTGCCCTGGAGAATAAGGGAAAAGAAAGGAGAATGCGCGGGAGGTCTGGAAGAAGGATACAGTAAAATTAAGGGAGGAGGAGGCACTGAATTAATTAGACAAGGCTAATGAATAGCATTAATAAGAAAAGGAAAATAACCAGCGCTCTATCCTTTCCTGCTGTTGTGCCTCTCTAAAACTCCCACCACACACACACACACACACACACACACACACTTGTGATCCATTTGCGTTTCCTTTTTTTATTTTTTGCGTGAAATGTTGGGTTGCAGGGATGAGAGAGAGAGAGACAAAATGGGTGAGACTTGAGAAAAAAGAAAGGGAGCGCAATGAGAGAAAAAAAAGGCAAAACACAGAGAGGGAGAGAAGCAGAGAGAGATGAAGAGAGCAGGTGTTCTCTTTATCCACCTGCCACTTCACTGATCCTCGCTATGAAAGACAGGCACACAGAGGAGAAATAACAAGAAAGGAGAATGTGCATTACCAAACCACTCTCCCCCTCTCACTGCATTTCACCCTCTCAACCCTCTTCTTATGCATCATCTCCCTTTCTCTCTCATTTTCTCTCTAGGCTGGTCTTCAAAGTGCAGAGCGCCAGAGATGTACAGGGTAAAGGGAATGCAAACCAGTATAAATGTGCAAAACTGCTAAAGTGTATGCAATTTCCCAAATAAATTAAAAACAGGAACACACCGACTTATTGGGACTTAAGCTTATTCACCGTATCCCCCAGAGTTAGACAAGTCCATACATACCCTTCTCATCTCCGTGTGTGCTGTAACTCTGTCTGACACCCCCAGCGTTAGCTTAGCCTAGCAAAGATCCTGGAGGTAACTGGTTCCAACTAGCTACTGCTCCCAATAAGTGACGAAGTAACACCAACATGTTCCTATTTACATGTTGTGATTTGTATAGTCACAGGGTGTACAAATAACAAGGTCACATGAGACACAGCCATCTTCAAACCGCATACTAACTGGGAACTATATTCTCAGAAAGGCGAAGCACTGCTACTTCTGCTACTTGGGCGGAGTGATGTGCTCGCAGAATCTGAGAAGCCCGGTCACGGACCAGAGAGTTCGCCTGGAGTTTGCTCGGAGTTGGAGTAATAATTCCTAGAAACTAAAAGCATAGTTTACAATCATGGGCGTTCTCTGTATTGTAAAGAGACGCGACAATAAACAAGGGAGACCAGGTAATACCATGATGTTACATGGAATTCCAACCAAAAACGCTGACAGCTAAATCTATGGCTACTTCCTCTGGATATGGATCCAAATACACCTGCAGCCACCTTCAAGAACCATCGGATGATTATTAATATTATGAAATATGGCCAATATTATCGGCCGATATTAGGCATTTCCCGATCTATCAGTATCGGCATTTATAATGGCTGATTTAAAAACAAAAATCATCAGAATAATTTGCATTGACAAATAAATGATTCGGATAAATGAAAATAAAAAAAATTAAAACGGACTGTCATGTTATGAGTGTTGGCGTTGCATAGTTAGTCCATAAGAGGGCAATCTACAACGTCCCTGTTGGCAACATTGATTTCTTTTTTTGTTAATGTGTTTTTGTTCAAAAGGACTTTAAGTTTCATTTCTTAAGTTTGTATTTTTATAAATAATATTTATCAGAACTTTAATATATTTTGATGTTCCTCTGTTCTGTTGTAACAATGAAACTAATTATTATATTATTTTAGTGAGTAAATAACTACAAATGACTAACATTAGGGAAATCTGTTTATGTTTTGTAACTCATTTCTGGATTATTATTATTTTAATACAGTACATATTGCCAATATATTGCATATCGGATTTTCAAATAACCAAATATTCATATCTGTATCGACCAAAAATATCAAGGGTATATGGCGAATAAGCTAAAGTTCCAATAAGTAGGAATGTTCCTTTAATGAATACATTGTGTAAACATAATGAAATGAATAGAGAAAAGTAACAGTAAAGAAGAGACAGCTGACGTTACTGTATTATGTGTATACTACATACAATATGAATAGAGAAACTTAATATGGTAGGAAAAATAAAAAATTGAAGAACAAAGGCAGAAAATACAGGGAAGAAAAACACGAGAATAGAGGAAAGTAATAGAGATGAATAAATGGATAGCTGAATGGATGCAGACCCAAGTATCTTAAAACCATCACAACAGGGAAGCTCACATTTGATTAAGAGAAGTCTCTGTCCCCTTCCACAGTTTGTCATGTGCATCCAGTGAAACCGATTCACCTTTTCACCTCCTAGCTTCTAAAACACCTCCAGTGCCTTATTTCATAGAGAAATATAGTATGATGGCAATGCTATTTCAATAAACCAATTTACAGTAAATCTGTTTCCCTGTATAAAAACCTCATTTTGATTCAAAGGTAATGAGTTTTCCAGTGACTGTGCTGTGTGGTTAAAATTATGATGAGCCATTACTATTTTTATAGGTGTAGCTATACACAAGGCACATGCACGCACACGCACACGCACACACACACACACACACACACACACACACACAGGACCACAATGTGAGTACAAACATATATAGCAGCAGAACTCATATACAGCCCCACACACACATGTACACACACACACAAACACACAGAGAGGACCACAATGTGAGTACAAACATAGACAGCAGCAGAAACTCATATACAGCCCCCACCACCCACCCACCCCACACACACACACACACACACACACACACACACACACACACACACTTAACGTATGCTTTGCTGTTCCAATATTTATGACAGCATTCCTCTACTCATTTTGGACTTTTTTTTTTTGCAATTTCAAGGATCGTTTCCCCGGCGACCACAAAAACCATTATATCACTTTTACATTACTCACAGCTGAGATAGTTTGTGTATGTGAGATTATGTGTACATGAGACGATATGCCCAAAAAAAAAGTTCTTGAGAAAATGAAACAAATGTGTGCGTCCTGAATAAATGACCTTCATATCCAGTGCATTGAACTTTATAGAACGCTAAGGTAAACAACCAGACAAAAATAAAAAACGAGATGTCCAATCCACTTCCATTCAGATGTTCACATTTAGTTATTTTAATCTGAATTTGTTTCTTAGCAATAATTCAGTTGACAAGGTTGTGTGCCACAGTAAATAATTTGATCATGACATACAACAGAAAGGCACAATAAATTCAGTTAGTACCTAGACCTTGCATGGAGAGTTCCTGTATGTAGTGTACGACAAATATGCGTGTGTGTGTGTGTGTGTGTGTGTGTGTGTGTGTGTGTGTGTGTGTGTGTGTGTGTGTGTATGATCCAATCTCTGTCTTTGCTCTGTGGTTGCAGCTGGTTGCTATGGAGAGAGCCTCAAACATCTAAGGCTGAGGACAGACATTATTCTCCCCACATCACGCGCTCTCTCTACATTTCCTCTTTACAGGTTAACTACAGATTATTTTGTTTTAGTATCTATGAGTTAACTGGGGATTAAATGCACGCCGATACTGACCTGTTGAGTTAAACAGAGCAATTCACTTTCCATTAACAGAGGTCAATGCTTTCAGACACAGCGGCACATTGATCAATGACGTAACAGCCATTTTCTCAAATTTACAACTGACCCATTCACTGCCTTGGTTTCATATTAGTCATGCTATTGCAACAACTGGCCTCGGTTTGGATGTGTGGGCACCTTGGTTTTGTACATTTATTAGAGGACAACTGGTAAAAAATGGTAAACAAATCATATTAACTTAACCAGTTACTGGTGATTTAAAACATTTTGTTTCAGCAAAATTGCATTACATATTGCAAGGCTTCCTCGGGATGTAACGATAAATAAAATGATGGGATATCGCAAAAACAAATGTCCTGATACGGTTGTTGGAGTGATGTAATCTACAACGATATTACATGGTTTTTGTATAGCTGCTTTTTACTATCTCTCCTTGTATATCTCCTTTAAAACTAGTATGGTTTTTGTTCGAACAGCAGAAAGTACAATCAGAGTAGTTAAGAAGACAGACTGCCGCCATCTTTTGCGTGCAAGCCAAGCAGTGAAACCTGGCATGTGCACGAAGATTGGGGAGGAAAATGGTGGAGTAAAGGTATGCGCTTGACGTAATAAAGAAATTGAAGTTGAGATTGCGGATACCCTATCAACTTTTAACGCTGATGTGTGACAGTTAACCCCTCTTTCTTCCTCTGTCCGTGTTTACGGTCTCAACCCAGCCTGCGAGCCGTGTTGGTGCAGGTTGTACGACCACATTTTATTCTTGGACAAAGGGGACTCTGTGTTTTATTTCAAGACTACAACTGCGATTTATCTGCATTTTTACATCAAAGCTAATTTTTTTCACTTGGGTGAGAGAGATACAGATGTGATAGCAGATCGCTTCTAAGAAAAAAATACATATACAGTAGTCTGCATTGCCTGGCCATAAGCAAAAAGCATGTTACTTTCATTTTGAGTTTAAATGCACAGTTACATTTCTCACTTTCTCAATTTCTAACTAAGCTCCTCTCTCTCTGGCTTGCTCATCCATCAATCTGGGTTTCTTTAAAAAACAACAACAACAAAAAAAACTAAGAGACTATGAGCAAGTGTGTTTTCAATAATGATCAATATTGTACATTTTCATTCTGTTAATGTCTTTTCATTTATTAGTGTCAAAGTTAAGGTAGGGTAGTAGTTTGTTCAGTGCTCAGCTAGAGTAAATTGCCTTTCTGATTTGTTAAAGTTGTTAAAGTGTACATTTGGTCCACCAAAAATGAATTTTGGCTAACAAATTTAGGGACAGGGGGCCAGTGTTTAAAAATAGAAATATCCCTGCAATCAATCAATCTTTAAATGCCAAAGGTAATGCATGCCTTTTTGGCACATGCGCAGATCATGGCTGGCTTTAATTTTATTAAACAAGGAAAGCAGAAGCACTTTAAATTAAAAGGAAATAAATTGTATAAGAATAAAAAATGCCGTGCACATCAGATCATTTTATAAAAGGACATATTTTAAAATCGTCATTTATCTGTATGTTTTTTAATATTGTGATAAAGATCGTGGACATTTTATCGTGATATCATCATATTGTGAGTTTTTGGTATTGTTACATTCCCTTCCTGGTTCAACCTGCATATTTAGGTTAGTTGCATAGACATGCAATGCGTGATTGTGGTAAACATTTTGGATGCGTTTACTTTCACACTCTGAATGTGTGCAAGATAAAAACAACAATAGAGTGGAAAAATTGGATTTCCTCTAGGGGATTATTAAAGTAGTCTTAATTTGGTTAAAAAAAAATATGCCTCCATTTAATTGCATTATTCTCAGGCTAAAACAGACAATGAAATGATTACTTTTTATGAAATATAATATTAGGTTATAACATTAAGTGAAAGAAAAGCACTACACAGCAAAGGCCACATATTTAAGGAATGGTGTATCATGTTATGCTTTATGAGATTTGAGGCTAAATGCTGGAGGATGCTAAAATGGAAAAAGGAATATTAATGGTTTGGTCAGACTTGTCATCTGTCTGAACATCAGAGATAAGCCATATTCATAAACAGATTCATAGGAACCTAGAATATTATTCTACATGTTTGTTACATGTATGGTAAACTACAGTATATCCTCACTTTGTGTAAGAATGCATTAGCCTAACCCAACACACTGGTAAAATAAGCACCCACATATGCTCACAAGGCCCACAGGAGACATAGGGCATTGGGCGCCCCCTACCACTTCATTAAGCAGCCCTCATTAGTGTTTGCATGTGTGTTCTGCGTTCAGTTATGTCTGCCTGTAATAATAAAAGCCATTGCTTTTTGTAGCTTTTTGTGTTTGAAGCTGTTTATTTTTTAGACTATATGTGTATGTCAGTCTACGTGCTTGTGCATGTGTGCTTGTGTTTGTGCGTGCGTGACACCCTGTTTTTGCAGTCTTTTGTAGTGAGATAATGATGGGACTTCTTTACACTAACTATATCTGTAAGGGCCTTGATCTAGATTAGGATCCAGCTTTAATGAAGGGAAAGTAGGACACAAACATTCACATGAACATCAATAAACATGAATTTAGATAAGCAAGCAAGTGCAAAAGCTATCCTCACAATCACAGTACACATCAAAAATAGGTGGACTGCAGTACAGCGTTACAAACACACTGACCTGCCACTGAAGGTGTTTTTGCCTTGAGGTCGGTCTACCCCTGCTGGCCTCTCCACAGCGGCTGCAGCAGGACTGGCTGTCTGCAGAGGAAACACATAGGATGTTAGTCAGACAGACAATAAAAAGAACACAACACGCTCCAACAACACATAGAATCTGCCCCTATAGTGCAAGCCTTCATAGGTGGAAAAAAGAAGAAAGAGAGATAGATGTTGAACATAAATAAAAACATTAATGTTGACAGACATTTGAATGGATAAACTAATAAATCTCTCATAAATAAATATAAAGATGTAAAGTAGTGACTAACGCAAGGAATGGCTCTGCCCGACCCGACCGATTGTGTTTGGTACCAGTACTTCTCTCTTTCCGTTTTTGGCGGGATTCTCAGCTGTAATGTACAGACTGACCTGGACACATTCAAAACACTAATCAAACACTTCTTCAGATTATCTTCCCACATACAATAGTCTTACATTTCACACCTGATAGTTACTGCCTTTATTGTTTTAATTGCTTTTAATATGCTGGTTTTATGTGCTGGTTTTATTGTAAAGTGTCTTTGACTACCATGTAAAGTGCTATATAAATACAACGCATTATTATTAATTACCTGTGTACGGTGTAAAATCTGAGTGGAGAAAAAAAGACTAGGGTTGCTAGACAGTAGCTTGGAGATTTAAAAATGGCAGGTCTGTGGAGGGTGCCCAGGAATATCTCTGACCAATCAGTGGTCTGCAGTGTTTTAAAGCTTCAGTAGGTAACTAAATAAACTAAAATATTTTTTACATATTTGTTAAAACTGTCACTATGTCCTGACAGTAGAATATGAAACAGATAATCTGTGAAAAAAATCAAGCTCCTGTGGCTCCTCCCTGTGTCCCTGCTGCCATTTGCAGAAATACACCGCTCCCGGTCGGAAACAGCCAATCAGAGCCAGGAGGACTGTCTTAGCAGTGTCAATCACTCTCGTGTATGCGCTGCTCATAACCCCCCCCCCCCCTTCCCCCCGCACAGCGCGTACCGTGTTCAAGCTCAAGATTGCCCGTGTGCTGCAGCTGTGCTAATCGCGGAGAAACAACTTTTCAGGAAAACTGCCAATTTCTCGAGTGACACCTGCTCAGAAAACAAAGACGGGCAAACAGAAGAAGACCGATGACGAAAAGCGAGCTAAAAAGACAGAATTAAACCGAGCCGAAATAAAACGAGGGTCAACATCGAGCGGCTTTTCAGAGGTGGAGGGAGCTACGCCTCCTGAAAGGATTCAACACGGATTCAGAGCTAGCCACATTTCTGCTCGACCTGTAACTGTACGTTCACACCGCCAGCGACTTGAGCGTCTAAAGATACCGGAAGTCATTCATTTTCAATGGAAGCCGGCTTCTCTCAGCTGCCAGGAGCGGCAAATCTGTCGGTGTTGCGTTTTGGGCGTTTTGAGCGTGTTGAACGTCAATCTGAAAGTTGAAATTGTTCAACTTTATGGTAATGAGCTATGACGCGGTTCAGCGGCAAGCAGCGGCTAACGCCAGCCGCCAATCGGAATATAGAAGTCCTTCACGCTGACTGATTCCGACGATGTAATCTTTTCGTTCCTACCAAAACATTTGTTCCGAGGAAAAATGGAGGAGAAGCTCATCATCGCCGTTGCTGGGTTTCCTATCATTTATGATATGTCGTTGTTTGCGTATCGGGACCAGTTAAAAAAAAACGAGGCGTGGGAAAAAAGTAGCCGAGATAGTCGGTGTGTCCGCTTAGTTGATGATTCATCATCTTTTTAACGAGGGAAATGAGCAGTGCGCCGTAGCATGGTAGTCTTCCTTGCTTGATGTGAATGGTACAATCTGTTTTGCAGATCATTTTACCCTTATTAAATGCGCAAAAGTAAAAGTAGAAGTTAAAGTAGAAGCATTTTAGTTCTATGCACTTAATGAGTTGTGTCAAACGGGAGGTTTACGACTACAACGTCTGGCCCGCCATAAAGTTACCGCCAGTTTTTTCATTAATTCTTTCGGCATTTCTTGTCATCTCCATTACACTGTTCATTTTAGGTTTAAACGGTTTCACACAGATACTCAAATTTGTCGCAAAAAATATAAATCACCCCCAAAATTTCCTGTAGATAAATAATGTTTATCATGCAACTCTGACAAAGTTAAGCTTACAAGATACAAACATAGGTCTTCATGTAAAGTAGTGCGATAGGAGTCCCCTGTGGACAAGAACCGCAGGCAAATAGCCAGGCGCGCTCAGCAGGACATATTGCACGGCGGTAATTGGTGCTATTCATCATAATGAGCGGCCCTACTTTGGACAACACGCTGTCAAACTGCTCCGTGTCCAGCCTGAAGTGCCGCTGGAACCTCTCGTCATCAAGCCGCAGTTGCTGCACCAGACTGTGATACTCTCCGAATTGATAACGGTCCTGGAGGGTGTCGTGAACCCAAAATCTCAGAGTACGACGTCTTCTCCGCAAATACAATACAGCAGCAGCACCAAACACAACTACTTCGCAATGATCCATAATTATCCAGTGATACACATAAAAGGACAAGCGCGAAGTATTTACGAAAGCGGGAAGGCAATTCAGTTGCTCACAACACCAATTTGACCAATTGCGCTATAAGAACGCCGCCACGTCAGAGCGGCCAAAGCGTCCGAAAGCGTCCCCGTACTTTTTGACAAGCGTCCTTGGCGGGGCGTCCAGAGCTTTTTTTGCAGCTCAAGTCGCTGGCGGTGTGAACGTACGGTAAGTATCCCTGCTTGATTTGTTTCATTTATTAATAACTAGCTACACAACTAAGCTAGCGATGGTTACAGTATCGCTGGTGATAGCGCAAATCTCATTTTACTCTGTAGCTTGTTGCTAGCTAGCTAGCTTGTTTCCATACCTACATTTAGTAAGCCAAAATGTGTTTTTGTCGATCACAATTAAATGTAGCTATGGTGAAACTACTTTAATTGTGCGCTGTCCCTGTCAACGTTTGGCAAGGCAGAATTCTATGTTTGATTATTTTTAAACACACGTTTTCTTCCCCCTCAGGATGTAATTTGTAAATCAAATGTCTGACACAAATTCTTTATGCTCCTTCAACAGGTCAGACATGGTCCCAGACACAGAGGCACGTGAAGGAATCGTCTTTCAGTCCAAATCAAGATGTTCAGTATTTCCTTGTGTGTACTTTGCAAAAAAAAAAAGATTTATTTTACCAATATGCAAAATAAAACCTAAGACCTATTTCTAAGATGTTGTTATTCCTTGGCTTAGTGAGCTTCCTCAGTGATTCATCATTCCTACTGAAAGTTTAGTGTTTTAAATTGATCCAAAAGGTAATTCAGTAATGTAGTGTGTAAAGTGCTGCTTTTGTTCTCACAAATGAGCGATTACATAAAAAATTTTAATCCCTTTTTATTGAAAAATATTTACAAAAGAAATATTTTAAATAAGCCATTTTTTTACATAAAGTTTTAAAAGCACAGCACACAACAGCTATACCCTCCTCAGAATAAATCCCCTGTATTGTGTGGAAAGCATTGGTCGCCCTGCTTACTAGCCTGCGCGTTCACGGCAGGCTCGAGGAGCTGTGGAGGGGGGGCTGTAGCGCAGCAGAGAGCAAGGGGGAGGAGCCTGTAAGGTGTGCTTGTTCAAATTTTTAGGCTAAGTCCACGTTTTCTCAAAACTACCTACTGCAGCTTTTACTCCATCTTTTAATATTGGCTCAGCTTCCACCAGGTACCAGGTACTATCAACAACTTTACCATGCAAAGAAAAAACGGCATAAAGAACCTCCCATTTATTTTGGCTTTTAATGCACTACACCTAAAACAAAAGTCTGAGCTCAACAAGAAGGTGTTGCAATTTGAAAGACAGGGGAAAACATAAAGGGAATGGATTAATTAATTAGTGAAGTGATGAGTGAAGGAGCTACTAAATTGATGGATGGACGATGTACAAATAGCAATTAATATGTGAAGGCAAGAAGAGTGTTGCCAAGCAGTAAAAAACACTGTCAATAGGCATAGCAACAAAGAGAAAGAGGTGTGAGAAAAAAAAGAGTATATATGTGAGCCAAGGGAGCCGTAATAATTACTTAATACAATGACATAGGGCTTGCATGAAGTGTGTGTATGTGTGTATGAAAGGTGAGCTCCATAGTGACAAGGTTATATGCCCAACGGTATAGCTACGATGAATCATCTAGAACTCAACATGTGACAGTGTCTATGGGTACACGTTCTTGTAAGAATGGCCACCTACATGAGCTTTTGCAACAATGTATCACTGCTGCATATGTTTGTGAGTTCACGGAGATACCACTGTATCACATGAACATCTGTATAGTTTAATACAATCAAACAAAACAGAACTGCACCTCTGAAAAGCACATAACAATTTTGGACAATTAGCTTATGTTCTTCAGTTTTTAGACTTTGTGAAGGAGAAGTATTGATTTACTTGGTCAATATGGACACAAGGTCCTGATGTCACCTCTAGGCCAGCTGGTTTTCTGCTCAAATCAAAATCCTTGAGGGGTTTGCTTTTATCTTTTTTGAAAACGTAAAGAGTGTTCCTGGACTTAACTATCCATAGTCTAAGCAAAAAAACTATGAATGAAGAATTTTAATTAACTTGCAATAACAATATAAACCAGTCATGACTCATAAGTACATTGTAGCAAACAAAAACTACAGCTCCATTAACCCATTACCATTACACGTAGCACCAAACAATAGTCCTAAAACATGCTGTTTGGCCATGTCAAGACTAGCCACGGCCACTCGACTTGCTAGTGTTGTACAGTTTTGGGCGTGGCAGCTAAGTAAAGAAATATTAGGTAAACAATTTTGCTATTTGCTATAAAACATACCATTTTTAGTTGAAATAAATTGAACATAAAGAGTATTCTTGGCTGTATTTTAAAAGAATGTGTGCTATATTTAAAAAATAACAAGAAAGTTAATGAAAGAGCCAAGTAACAAAATTGTACTTTGAAATTGCCTCTAATCGTGAATTGCACCATCTGAATTAATTGAAATCTTGTTTATCATTGCATCTGAATATCTGGCAAAATAATCATAATCACCATTCAGTGCTATGTTCATATGTGGATATCTGAGCTTAGGCGTGGACTCGGAGTGCACGTGTTTGTGTGAGCATATGCAGACAAATACACACAGGTCAATAAGGCTCAATGTTAGTGGTAGGCACTAATGGACTCTTAACATGACCTTTCACCTTTGACATCTCACCCTATTGCCATATGACATACACCACCTGTCAGAGAAGGGGAGAGGGAAGCAAAGAGATAGAGAGCTGAAAGCCAGACAGATGAGTGATGAAGAGAGCTGAAGAGATTCGCGCAGGGTCTGGAAAACAACAGCTGAAGATGTGAAAAAAGGAATCCGAGATAGTGGCTGATGCAAAGGCTTGGATGAAGGTGAGATGAGACTCAATAGTGAATGACAGACTGCAGAAACTGTAACCATATGTTTTGGGTTTGGTGGCTTGGAAATCAATTAGTCTGGCCTAGCTGCAAATGCTGTCATGTGAGCTTAATTACTAACAGGATGACAGGTAACATTAATTATCCTAACCTCTTTGTCATAACAACAACCACTCGTACATTAATTGCAAAGTCTTTGGTGCTTAATTGTATGTCTCATTTAATAACTCTCTCTCTTTCTCTCTCTCTCTCAAAGTGACATATTAATTATAAAGGCCAGCAATGTATGTTACTTATCAAAGGGTAATTTAGAACAAGTAAATGACTCTGAACAAATGAATGTGTCTCATTATTCATGTTAACCTTAGAATATCATAGATAATAAAGCAAAACATGGCTTGTTCTTTATTGTTTTTGCTTGACTTTCTCTAAGTTTCTTTTTTTTAATTATATTATATTATTTATTTCTAACTAGTCATCTCAACGTCTAGCAACAAAACACACCGGACAAGCAGCCAATACCACAATTATGGCTATTTTAATGAATAGGCAAAAATACATAATACTAACATTCTTTGATCAGCACTGCCAGTCAATCATGGCTTTCAGTAATTATTTTACTGCATCAAAATTTAAAGTACCACAAACAGCCCCATAAAGAAAGAGTATTTTAGACACGAGGAGCTCAGTACAAATACTGATTTTAAAAGACCTGATGGTGGAAAACATAAATACATTAGTCTGCTGACCTCGGACAGCTCAATCGATATTTGTGAGCATTAGCGGCCCTCCAAAAACTGGAGGATAGAGAAGCAGAATTTCCATTTTAACTCAATGACAGATAATCCTACCTTGAATAACTATGCTTATAATAAATGGGCAGCAAGCATTTAGTCTTCTCAGTCCAATCTAATAATTGCTAAAAGCGGATTTAAAAAAAGTGAACTATTAGTGATATTACTAATTACCAAATAACCAATCAAGCTAAGTGTTCCATGAAAATGCTCCCAGAGAGAGTATGATAAATGTATAGTAATGCATGCTGGAATGTGTGTGTGTGTGTGTGTGATAAAACTAAGGCAATCTATCTTAAAATATCTCATTGGGGATGGCTGATGAATTGAAGTGAACGTTTTGATAAATAACATGTCAAAGGGCCAGAGCTCTGAGCAGGGAAATTAACAAAGAATATTGAGAATGTAAGATAACACAAATTTGTAATCAAGTTCATTTGTTAACAATAACAACAATGGCTAAAACGCTTCACTACTTTACAGACCTCATTTATTTGTATATTATATCAGCTTGAGGACAATTGACACACTGACAATGAGTCATGTTTTTACATTTTGCTTTTTGGTCAAATAATGATCATACCATAAGCACAACATCTTATTCCTTCAAGCATCATTAGTACCACTCGGGGAAACAGCAAGCTCCTGTTATGTTACTGCATTGTTACCTGTCAGATTCAGGAATACTTAGTTCAAAATGTGCCTGTTTGGAACAGGCTGATTTCTTGGCCTGTGGTATTGCTGCCTTTAGCTTTCTCTAGAACTTTGTACCCCAAAATAACTTACAGAAAGCCCCACAGGACTTATTTTGCAACCCCACTGTCTACCACTGACTTACTGTGTACTTCTTCAGAGAAAAACATTGTACTACTAAATTTACGTGACAGATAATGTCACTAGTTACATTGCAGATTTAGATTTTACCTACAAAATATCACAATTTTAATGTGGAGTAATCACAGCCTCATGGACTCATGGCGGTGTGTAATGGCCCACCCATTCTGCCCATTATGAGATCCAATCAGAACAATTCTGCTAAATCAACCACCAGAACCGGACCGGTACAGAGACGGACTTAGCTGGCTCCACAATGTAAGTGTGTATGTATGTGTGTATGCTTGAGAAAGAGAGGCGGCCAAGAAAACATGTGAAGGCAATGAAAATTATAAAACGTTTTTTGTTTTAACTACATTTTAGTGTCGTCTTTTATGTCATCGCCACTGTCAGCGTTTAATGATGTTGTTGCTGTCAAACAATGCTTTTCCTAATGAGTTTCCACTGAGCAAAATGCTCAGAGTAAATTCAAGCTTGGCTTCTATTGTGAAGGGTTATCACAGAACGGCCATTGTTGGCAGTGATGGCGTTTTTTTCCCTCAACCTTTAGTGTGTGTTTGATGAGTTTTATGCAGAGTTTGTTAGTATACTATATCCACCACTGTCTAAACTACTCCAAATTCCAAACCCAAAGTTCATTGGGAACCCAGGGAGCCAAGTGTGATCCAATGAATGATATTTTAAAGACACACAAACACACACGCACGCACGCACACACACACACACACACACACAGAGGGACCTTTATTTTATAGTTAGATAGGCATTGGGGAAAGCACAAAAAAAAGAACAGAAAAGGTGCAAAAACAAAAGAGCAGACACATGCATTTAAAACCCTGCACATGGTACAAGGATACAAACTTGCTTCACTGAGAGCACAAAGTCAACGACACACACACACACACACACACACACACACACACACACACACAGGTGCAGCATTATAAATAAGTGCTGTACGGCCTTATTAGCCCCAGTAGTATTCTGCTTAAGGACAAATATACTCCCAGCCTGATTAACACGTTGTTATTAACTTGCAAGCCTGTGTGTGTGCATGCTTGTCTCTCTGTGTGTGTGTGTGTGTGTGTGTGTGTGTGTGTAAGAGTGAGAGAGAGAGAGAGAGAAAGTGAGACAGGGAAAGACAGAGTGATTTTGTGGCTTGCTGTACTCATTTGTGCCTGGCATTTAGAACGGAGGAGCTGGACCAGTAAATCTTTCTGGATTGAAATTAAATAAAGAGAGGGGACAGAGAGTAGGAGAAGAGACAGAGGGAAAAGAAGGGCAGAGAATTACTGCAAGAAGAGTACTTTCTTCCCCTCATCGCTCTCACCAAAAGGCCAAGTGACAATTTGAACAATTACCCGGAGCCATTACCTCCATCTGAACCTGGCTGGTTGAGAAGAGACAGACCTACTGTATACGCGAGTGACTGGAGTGTGAGTGAGAAAGGAGACTAAAAGGCTGACAATGAATTAGAAAATTATGTATGAGGAAAAGGAGAGAGAAACAAAGAAAAATGCCTTTTATTGACAGTAGCAACAGTGTCATTTACCACTTCAACACACATGTGGTAGTTACAGTTTGATACTTACTGTATGTTGTAATGACTGGACGGATATCTTGTCGGATATAATATAAAATAGTCACTCAATGGCAGTATTAACATGACAGTGAACTTCTGCATAATATAATAAAAATTCTGTTCTCCATATACAATTATTTGTCTAAGTTTACGGAATTAGCCTTAGGTCTCTCTTCAGTAGCAGATTTAAACAATAAAATACTGTCTGATGTGCTCTTTCAGCTATTGCTTTACGAAGCACAAACATATATACGCCAATCACAGCAAAGACCACAAACAAGTTCAGAAAAAGTTTAATGGACTAAAATTCCATTTGAACATATCTAGCATTGCATGGGAGATCATGATAACAGCTTGCTTAAACATTTTGATGACAAAGCTGTAACTACACAAGCTGTAATTGTATGTGTAAAATGAGAGAGTAGGGAAACCGAAGGAGCTAGAACGAACTAATAAAGCGAGTCTGAGTCCACAGCTGGTGAGGTTGAGGTCACATTTATGCATGCCATCATGCAGGCGCTCTGACATATAAAACACCACAGTCTGGAAAGGCCTACTGTGTAATTGACACCCAGTAATATTTCATACTGACAGCCGCAGGAGTGATAGCATGCAGTGAAAACAGAGCTATAATGTAAGGAGTGGAAGGTGGGCTCTAAACAACATGATCTACATTCCTAAGCCTTGGATTACATTTTTAACAAATAGATAAAAGTAAATAGATTAGTGTTGCCAGTTTGTATTTATTAGGGACAAGCGCATCCAGGTTTGAATTTCTGCTAAAGTGTGTTTATTATCGCTGCAGGTTGCAAATCAGAACAGATTTAGGTATTTTTCAGATGGATCATCATAAGATAAGTTGTATGTTTTAAACTCAGTCAGTGTGGTTGGGTTAAATACTAGATCAAATAGTTATGAAGAGAATACACCCAGCTAGGGCTAGGCAATATATTGATACTATATCGATATGAATATATGAGGCTAGATATTGGTGAGTGTTAAATTTTGGATATCGTTATATGACACAAGTGTTGACTATTCCTGGTTTTAAATGCTATATTAAAAAGTAAGTGATGTCATTTTCTTACCAAACTATTGTAGCTTTTCTATTATTTGCCTTTACCCATTTAGTCTTATACATTACTGATGATTATTTATCTAATTGTGTAAATATTTTGTGAAAGCACCAATTAATAACCCTACAATATCGCTCCACTATCAACATTGATGTATTAGGTCCAAAATATCGGGATATTTGATTTTCTCCATATCGCCCAGGTCAACATCCAGCATTTTGTTGTTAAACGTTGTGGCAAATATACCTGATGTAGAATCACAAACTTGATGAGTCACTAGAAGTGTTATTAATACACAGTGGACTTCTCCGTTCCTCCTGATGCTGCCCTTACATCTTCCTCAAAAACAGCATGTTCTACTGTACTACCACCACTACCTGTTCAGCCTCAGCCAGCTTCAGCATGGAGACTGGCCACCTCTGAGAACCAATCACATCCCCCAAAAGAACTGTACTTTGCAAACAGGTTGTTCCACAGGGAATAAAGCGTGGATAAAAAGAAAAGGATGTTTGTCCAGTGAGAATCTCAAGGGACGAGAGCTCACCACTCAGGAGTCCAATCAGCCATGAAGTTCCTTTAACCAGCGAACATGAGGGATTTGCTGTGTCCAACCGACTACAGGGAAAATCAAACTGTAACACTATCATAACAAGTAATCAACAATACCTCTCTCTCAACTGGCACATTGTTGCATTACAATATTAATTAAGATGTTCTCGTAAGTCAATGTGTGTCTGTTATGACTGATGATAATAATAATAATAAGAAGAAGAAGAACAAGAACAAGAACAAGAACAAGAACAAGAACAAGAACAAGAAGATACTTATTTATATACTTTAGATACTATTTGGGAAAGGTAAGGTAAAGAAGGAGGGATAGGAAAGTATTTGGTGTTTTCTTTTCACAGAGTGGACAAAAAAAACACATTTGAGAATGATTAAGTAATATACAGATATCCTACCTCCTATAAGATATCCAAAAGTAGAACACAGAAGAACTGAAAAAGGAATTGAAGAAAAATGAGTGCCTAGATAGAGGGATGTAGGGCAAAGGGCAGAAACTGAGTGGAGTGAAGCCACTGGTTCCACAGAGGAAATAGGAGATGCAGAAAAAAACATTTATCTTCAGAGGAAAAAGAATGGACAACATGGATCAAGGGTTAACCATCAGACCCTAAGGTTAAAGATACAAAGCAGATGTGGAGGCTGGAGAGAATGGAAGAGGATGATTAGGGAATGAATAATCTTGATAGAAGCAGCAGAAGAAAAAAGAAGAGAGTTTGTAGTTCACTAGTGGCTAATTTTGCATTGGCTTTAGTTTGGAGCCAAAAGGGGGGGGGGGGAGAGAAGCAGAAGTGAAAAGGGCAAAAAGGAAAAAGGAGCAAGCGTTTGCCCTCTGACCTTTTGAGAAAGGGAGTGAAAGGATGAAAAGAGGGAAAAAAGTGAGAAAGTCCTCTGTCTTTGTTAGAGGAGTTTGATGTGACAAAGCATGTCTTGATTAGGAAGAACATGAAGACACCAAAGGCACCGCTAAGCCCCGACCTTTAAACACATATACCCATTACACACAGAAACACACTGCCAACATATGTCAGAGTTCCACGTGGGAAAAAATGTTTTTTCTTCCTGCTTGTTTTGTCCATACTTTGACTTAACTTGGTTGGTTAAGATAAAATTGGTCTATTTGCATACATATACATACATATACATATATACAGTGGGGAAAATAAGTATTTGAACACCCTGCTATTTTGCAAGTTCTCCCACTTAGAAATCATGGAGGGGTCTGAAATTGTCATCGTAGGTGCATGTCCACTATGAGAGACAATCTAAAATAAACATCCAGAAATCACAATGTATGACTTTTTAACTATTTATTTGTATGATACAGCTGCAAATAAGTATTTGAACACCTGTCTATCAGCTACAATTCTGACCCTCAAAGACCTGTTAGTCTGCCTTCAAAATGTCCACCTCCACTCCATTTATTATCCTAAATTAGATGTACCTGTTTGAGGTCGTTATTTTGCACCACTTTTCAGTTTTTTATTTGCTAAAAAAGTTTAAAATATCCAATAGATTTTGTTCCACTTCAGAATTGTGTCCCACTTGTTGGTGATTCTTCACAAAAAATAAAAATGTTATATCTTTATGTTTGAAGCCTGAAATGTGTCAAAAGGTTGAAAACTTATACATATACATATATATATATATATATATATATATATATATATATATATATATATATATATATATATATATATATATATATATATATATATATATATATATATATATATATATATATATATATATATATATATATATATATATATATATATATATATATATATATATATATATATATATATATATATATATATATATATATATATATACATATACATACATATATATATATATATATATATATATATATATATATATACATATATACATATATATATACACATATACATATATATATACACATATACATATATATATATATATACACACATACATACATACATATATATATATATACACACACATACATACATATATATATATATATATATATATATATACATATACATACATATATATATATATATATACACATATACATATATATATATACACATATACATATATATATATACACATATACACATATACATATATATATATATACACACATATACATACATATATATATATATATATATATATATATATATATATATATATAAAAATAAAATAAAAGAATGGAGTATGACCTTTATTTATTCCAACATGACATACTGTACATTAGTAGGTAGTAAAACATGAAGTATAAAAGACTATATCAACAATTTGCCATGCTCTAAACATTACCAGCAGTGGCGTTCTGGGAAACCTACTGGATGAAAGGACATGGGATCACTCAAATCAGTGTCAGTGTCAATCATGGCGATCCCCCTATTAGATTACGATAGCACAGAGAAAAGCTCATTGAGTCCACAACAATTTATCGTACTAAATACATACTGTATCTTAAAAAAGCTGATGAACCTATTAGAACAAATAAATTTCACAGTTTGCCTTTTACACTTCTTAAATCTAATTGCTAATGAAAAGTCAATATAGTGGGTTATATTGAAGTAAACCAATACATTTCTAAACAAATACATGATGATCTTATTGCGCTGTTAAGCAACTGAAAATAGTAGATGGTGTTGTCTATGCTTGCAATTATTGAGACACGTTTCTCACATTTAGTCTCTTGTTGACACTAGAGAGGACAGTGATGAGAAGATCGGTTCTTCTAAGTGACCCGGTCGATTGTGTTCACCAGCCACTAGCAAACCAACTCCGACACCTATAACTCGCTCCTCTTTAAGAGTCATTCAAAAGGAAAAATTTGCTTTGGAATCTAACATCACTACACTAGACTGAACTAAAGTTTAGCATACGTGTCTATTCTCTAGGGGAAAAATGTGCTCAATAAAATGAATTGCAAAAATGTTTCAATTAGAATATATATATAGAATAAGAGTTTATGCCCCAGTCAGGGTTTTCCCTGCCATCATATGGCTTAGGTGCAGCACCTAAGCGTTTTTGCGCACCGCCTATTGTATGAACGTAAAAACAACGTGGAAAGCATCTGGACGAGTCAACCGTTATTATTATACATCCATGGAGCTGATGGACTGGATGGGCATCTGTTTTGTGCACAGCACGCGCACGCACACACACAATGCATGTTGCACACACAGCAGCATTTGCAGCCCACACGATAGCGAGTGCGTGGTGAGAGAGAAAAAGAGCGAGGGAGGTGTCTTTGTTGGCAAGTATTAAGTAGAAGTAACAGTATAGCTGAGAATTTGACAGTGCCGTCTGTGTAAAATGTATCTGTCGGTTAAAAAAAACGATACAACTCCTCAAGACCCAAGCCAAGTTCCCGTGTCTTGCTTGCTACCTGCTGGTTAAAAGTAAAGGTGGTTAGCCTATGCATGTATGGGTTAGCCACAGAGCTAACAACAACTTCAACAGAGCCTTACTAACTTAAGGTGGGCTGACCTTTAAGGTGGACCAGCTATTCTCATTTTAAATAACAAGCTGATCTGAAGTTCTGCTTTAGTGATCTCTACCTCACAGCAACTGACAACCACTAAGCTTGATGCACATAACTGCGTGATGACGTCACTAATATATGAATGAGCAAATGATGTCATTTGGACCCAAGCACTCTAAACCCCTGGAAAATCCCTGTCCTGTGGAAATTTTGACCAAACACTGATGCTTGACAAAAGCTGAAGTGGTTCACGACGATCATTAGGAATATTCCTTTGAAGGATCTGCAAAACGTCATTCTAAAGTGAGGCCCTTTTGTTGCTACAGGGACAGAAAGTTGTCAAATCTATCAACAATAAACTAAATAAACACTAAAGCTGATGTCTTATTCATTAGCATAATTAACAAATGGTCAGCAATGTCAACTACTCATATTTTCACAGTTTCACAGCTGGTGTACTGAGCAGTACATTATTATTATTATTATTATTATTATTATATTGAAAAACTAACTGATGGGCTACTTTCTGGAATTTAGATTTTAGCATTGCAGCACTGCATTAGCATTGCAATACTGGTTATTACATACCCTGGATATCGCATATATCATCATCACTAAGTTGTGTGTGTCCGTTAGGCTCTCACCATAGTGATTGTGTCCTCAGTCACATGGGGAGAACATTTCTATGTGTCAAGCTGCATGCATGCGTCTGTGTGTCCTTTAGTCTAAGTGCCTTAAGATCTTACCATCCCAGCGGTGTCCTCATTGAGGGAGTGTTCGGGCTCTGTCGGCTGGGGGCTGAGGGCTGGGTCGCTGCTGCTTCTCACCAACAGGGGGGTGTCTGTAAAAAAGGACACACATATGCCATATGTGCAGGTAGCTTTGAGTGTTTTTTTTTTCCATTGTGGCCGACTATAAAAGATCTGGACACCTAAAAATTTATGTCAATGTACTCTTCAAATATTCTTTTCTTAACAAAGACAAAAATCCACATCAACAACATAATGTAAAATTAAGATTAGTACCCATACTGGTCGTCTATATGAGCATTTCACTACAGCTGTAGAAAAGTCATTTTGCAGCTGGGACAAGTTGAAAAAGATTGTTTTAAGTGGGAACAGATGTGTGTTCATCAAGTCTGTATACACTGGAAAACTATTGAAAATATATCAATATATAGGCAGTATTAGAACTAGGAATTTTATGACATACCACAAAACACTAATTTAACGGCAGTTTAAAAAAAAAAAAAAAAAAGAACGTAAGGAAGGAAAGAGGCTTCCGTTTTCTGTCCCAGGAGTGTAGAAAAGAGCGGCAGCGGCGGCAAGGAAGAAATTACTATGATCTGAAGGAAAGAGACGAAACGGATGGAACAGAAAATTACAAAAATAAGATTCTGGATGTAACTTAAATGTGTGAATTACAACAATTTTAATAACCCCACATTGTATAACCTTTTTTTCAGTTTTAATCCACATTAAACATACTGTATTTTTTCAAGCTGTGCTCTTTTCGCTTCCAGTTTCCTCAGTCAAAAACTAAAGGAACCTGGCTCTTTGTCAGTTTAGTGGAACAGTGTGATCACTGTGAGAAAGTCTTCATCCGCACTGCTTCACAATCTGCAGCCAATCTGTCTGACACACGCACAATATGCATGCATGCACATGCACGCACACGCGCACAATATATGTGGACATCAGCCCTCTCATCTCCTATGCTTTCAAAAAAACACACACACACACACACACACACACACACACACACACACACACGCCTTCAAATTGCTAGAGCTATTTCGATGGAGTCATAGTTCAGCAAAATTCATGTCTAATAATAATCTTTAGATGACAGATGCAGACCCTAAGCTAGTCATGCCACAGCACAGAGAGGAGTTGGTGTGTGCTTCTTTACGAGTGTCAAAGCACGATGAGGAACAAAGAGACGTTTTTTTATGTTCTTAGGTTGACAAAATGAATTTCGACTCATTATTGCAATGAGCCTGTGACATCAGTCCAAGTCAAATTGTGCCTTTAAACAAAAACAAGAACAGCCCAACAATTACTGTAATAAACTAATAGGCTTTTATGAGAACACAATGCTTATCATAAAATTTGTAAAAGGGCATAGAAACTACAGTACTTACAAGAATATGTGCAAATGAAAAGCACAAATGTAAGCAGATGGATGTGCATTCATGGGGGCAGCTGCAGGTCTAATACATGCTTTTCACAGCAACAGTGTCTAAGACTTAAAAGAGACCCATTATGCTTTTCTGTATTTTATTTTGTTATAACTGTAATGTTACAATTTTGAATGTTCATATTAAATGTCGCCAAAGCCTCAAATACTGAGGTACATGTATGTGAAAGAACAGTTTGTTCGTACACTTTCTTTTCTGTAAATGGTCATCTGTTCCAGACAGGTTCACTACTACAGTGTTTAGATTACATACACTGCTACATGTAGCTACATGCTAACATCAGGAAAATTGTAATCTTGTTTGCAGATGTTTATAATTTCTCCCCAATTTTGGGTCACATTCCTGCTGGAACATGCCCGGTTGTGTAGTTTGGGGTTAGGAAGCCTTTAGCTGTGACTTGTGACATTAAGAGAAACACCAGGAAAAGCTGTAATCTTGGCTGACAATGTTGTTAATTTCTCTCCAATTGCATATCACATTTCTTATGGGACATGGGCCTGCTGTGGCTCAGGTGGCAATTGGAAGGTCGGTGGTAAGATCCCGGGCCCTGCCGAAGTATCTTTGGGCAAGACACCGAACCCCAAATGCTCCTGATGCTGCGCCATCAGTGTGTGAATGTGTGTCCAATGAGCAAGCGGCACCTTGTATGGCAGACTCGGCCACCAGTGTATGAAAGTGTGTGAATGGTGAATGTCACTATGTAAAAGTGCTTTGAGTAGTCATTGAGAGCGAGAATATTACTAGAAAAGAGTTATATGAATGAAGTCCATTTTACATGTCAGGTTGTGTAGTTTTTGGTTTAGAAGCCTCTGTTGGTGTTTTTTTTACAGTAAAAAGTCCTACTATATACTCAGTTGCAGCCAGACCGTGTAGAGACAGTGACCACAGAGCACAGATGTGGGAACGCTGACTGAGCTTTTTGTGGAGAAGGGGCTTAAAGAAGCATCTCGAAGGAGGCTAATTACAGCTGCAGCAGCCATTTTCTTTTTTAACATTAAAGCTATCATTTAACTATGTTCTAGTAAATACAAATATGAACATGAAAACAGTATATAATAGAGTTTAATAGTAGTATAAAATAGCTTAATCTTAGGCAATTTTAATAGGATTTAGAAGATTTGAAACAAACTCAAATTCCTGAGTTAAAAAAAAAACGTTCTAAATGCCAATGAGGACCTAATATACCAATTAGGCACATGAAACATCTCTATGGAAACTCATGATGTACATCTACCATTATTAGCTTGTTAAAAAGAAAATAAAGAAATAGCAATGCAGTGGTTTACTAGTGGGCAGCGAACATATTGTAGAGGATAAAAGACAAAGGAAAATGGAAACAATGAGTAAGAAAGCACAAACCTAAAATATTCACCATGTAAAGTGAACGAAACCTAAGGCTTTCATTACTACTTCTTTTAATCATCCAAGCTTGTCATACACTGCCTGAGACATGTAAGTGTGCATGCCCATGTCTGTTTGATTACTTGCTATAGCAGTGTTATTAGAAAGCTCATTCCTGAATGTTGTTTATGAAGATGTGTGTGTGTGCACCGCTCCATGTGTGAAAGCTTGAGGGTGTGAGAAGTTAATGTATGATCCTTTCCTTTAATATCCCTTCAGTGAACACACTGGTGTTCATGCGTCTAAATGGCTAATAACTGTCTAATTTGTAGATCTCGGTGTGCATGTAAGTAACATATGATAGTGTCACCCTCTTCACATCTCATCAGCCCACTGCATAAAATCATCATTTAACTGAAGCTGATGGATGACGCACGCCATACAATTGCCTGTTCTTCTGATAGAGCTAGAAGAAATAGTGAAATAGTAAGAAAACTCAACACTGAAGAAAAAGCTATCCAAGTAAAGAGCATTCATTACTAGGGTTATTATGATCTGTGTGTGTGTGTGTGTGTGTGTGTGTGTGTGTGTGTGTGTGTGTGTGTGTGTGTGTGTGTGTGTGTGTGTGTGTGTGTGTGTGTGTGTGTGTGTGTGTGTGTGTGTGTGTGTGTGTGTGTGTGTGTGTGTTGAACTGCCAATCCTCAAATCTAGCATCCCCATTTATAGGGCCCATCAATCCATATATACATTAACAACATCGTCATATTAGCTTCTATAGTTCCACTGGGAATAAAACGGGAAAGGTGGTGGTGAGGGAGGGAAGCTCTCAATGAGTTGACTACTCAGAACACATGCCAAATGATATTTGTAGGGTCATATATTGATTGTCACAAAATGGACCCTTGGTGCTCTTAAGACTGGCTGGGGGGTATGGATTAAAGTCAGCCCCTAATCAATTCATCTCTTCAAAGAAAGGCAATGAAAGACGCATAAATGGATAGAGGACAAAGAATGTAAAAATGAGAAACGGATGAAGGAAATAGATAAAGAAATAAAGTGACTCAAAGGAAAAGATAATCAGTAAGATTAAAATAAAAATAATCAAAAACACTAAAATATTAAAAATGATGAGAAACGTTTTAGACTGAAGGAGACCTGTCAGGACACAAAGCCAGAAACTATGTGGTGAAAATGTCCCATTGTGACAGTACAAGCTAACCATATCCATTGGCACATTAAGATAGATAACAATGGTGCTACTATGCTGTCCATATGCCTGAAGGGATACCCAGATCAATAATTTTTGTCAGTTTTTGATCACCTAGTAATCCCTACTACCCTGTTTCACTTCAGTCATAATACTATATAGAGCTAGATTATATATAACAATATCTTATAGCATGCTATGGAGAGCAGGATATTGTCTTGTATTTCTATTAGTGGAATATTAATCAACAGCTAGTAGCTTGCATGTTGTCTTTCCCTGGTATAAATTTGTTCTATTATTGTTTCCCAGTAAGCCATGATAGTGTGAAAGTGAGTTAGCAATGAACACAAGGACCCGAAAAGGGAAGCAGCTTAATGTAATTCAGCAAGCATTACTTTTACTACTTACACTTTTTTTACTCTGACATGTCAACATTTTCTCTGTGAAAAAGGTCTATTTCGGACTTTGTCAAAATCATGCAGCCCAACTAATGTACATATAATGTACAGTATTTGACCCTTGACATCTCTGCATCCCTTTCATTAAGCTTCAGATTTTAGGCATGATAACCCTTTTGGCAGCTACATAGGTCATGGTAAGTGTTCCACTAGAAAAAACACTTTAATTGGTGGTCTTCCTTATTCATTCTCATGCTGATCATGTACCCTAGCTAATCACTTTGACTCAATTTTGAGCTGTGGTGCTTGTTAACCCTTTCAAGTATGAAACATCATGCGAGTGAAAAGTTAAAGTAATAATCTCAAAGATTTTCATTTGTATCAATATCTGTAAGTCAGTGTATATCACTGAATGAGGTAACATGATCATTGACCATATGGCCCACTAATGAAAGCCCTTGGATGTACAGCATTACAAACTTGTAGAGACAGTGAGAGAGAAACAAGTTGTTAGCGTCAGAGGCAACACATAGGACAGTGAAAGAGGCCTACGTCTGACCTTCTCACACTGACAGTGATAGTCTCCAGAGCTCTGTTACCTCTACTCTAGCATGGCAGTCACACATTACTACTAATCTCTGCTGACAGGAAATCATATTGAAACAGACTAAACTTCCTGTCTTAAAAGTGTCTGAATCATATAGCTAAGGCCCCTTCCAGGGTTGCCCCCAGAAAAGTAGCTTAGCCCGGTGGTGTTTTTCGACGAGGGCCCAGTTGGGGCCAGTCACAGACTGATGGCAGCATTGATGTAGAGCCCAATAGTTTCTATGATAACAGAATCATGGATGGAATCACAATATTGAGAATTTAAAAAAGCTAGGATGGTCATACCAGCTAAAATGTAAATTCTATCAAAAGTAGTATAGATGCAAGATATGTGACTTTTGCTATAATATATATGGTATGTGAAATTAGATCTAATAGGAGGGAAAGAGGGAAATAGGAATATGATTGAAATAAACTACTGCAGAAAATTGTGCTATGATTTTTGATCCAGCGTGGGAGTTGTTGAGCTCAATAAACTGCTTGACAGCCTTCAAGACGACTGAGAAATTTCAAAAACAACAAGAATAAAGAGTAATGAAACTTTCTGATGGGATCCATCTCACAATTGAGGTATTTGAGGCAGTAGTGGCCTAAAGGTTAGAGTAGAGAGCGTGTGACCGGGAGGTTGTAGGTTCAATCCCCAGACCAACAGGATAAAATCTGGGTGGGGAAAGTGAAAGAGCACTTGACCCTCCCTCACTACCACCACTGAGGTGCCCTTGAGCAAGGCCCTTAACCTCAAAACTCCAGTGGAGCTGCTCAGTGGCCAGCAGATCAGACTGTGGTTGTACTGGCCAGCTTCCAGGTAGGAATGTGTGTAACTGTGGGAATGTGATCAGAGCGTTCCTGCAAATGAGAGGCTTCCACTCAGTAAACCTTCCCTGAATAAATAAAGATTAAATAAAAAAAATTTAACAGATTATGTTTAAATGTCAAGCGTTTAACTGGATGAATGGTACAACAAAGCAGGTATAGAGTCCAACTAAGGGAAGTGGAATCTGTGATTAGCTGACAGCACTGGAAGTAAAGCATAGGTTTTGGCAAACTGTATGTACACACAATCCATCACCCACATGGTTTGTTATGTTAAGGCATTTGGACAAGTTACTGTGACAGTTCTAAGCCCTCTCACACTCACATGGACAGTACCTCTGCTGAACAGGCACTTGACTTGACATAATACAGAAAGAGATGAAGGAAGGGAGAGAAAAAGAAACAAGGACAGAGAGGAAGAAAAAAGGAGACAGAGAAGAAAGAAAGGGTATTCAGACAGGTCTATTCCACATAACAGTAAGCAGACAGACACCCGAGTTTGTTCTGCCGCCTGACATTCCACATGCACTTCCTGTCTTCTCCTTCAGCGCCATCTGATTCTGCATCTCTGAGACAGTGTTCCACATTTTAGCTGTCCTTATCTTGTTTTCATTACTGTCCTACACTGTCCATGCCCATCGCATCCTGACCTTTATCTGCACTGGAATTCAAAGTTAACATCATCATTATTATAGAAATCAAACTACATGTAAACTACATGTAAGAAAATATGGTACCCAACAAGTCATTATGTCAAATGTGTACTGTATTATTTCTTACTTTTAATGTTTCAATGTACAGACTTCATTTTAGCTATCCATTCATCCCTCCAAAATGGTGTTTTGGGACCTGGGGACTTTGGGACCTACTATCCCTTTACCTATGTGGTCTATAGCAGTCAACCTTCACGTCAGTCCCAATAAACCTGTTTCTTGCCTAACATCAGTGTTGACATTGACCCGTTTATACACTGACCCACAGGTTACACCTAAAAGGGAAAATCAGGGGTTCCACACAGGACCTTTGAGAATGTGTTTAGACCACATGTCAATAAACCTTACAAGAAGCAGAGTAGGGATTTCTGGCAAATATTCACCTGCTTTTAAAGTTCATGGAGTGGGTAAAAACTCAGAAGGGTATTAAGAACATATTGTTTGTATACTACAAGGGTTACTGGTGTGCCCCAGCCTAGTCAACAATGGGGGAAGTACTTGGAGTATTTGGTCTCTAAGAGCCAGCAGACTCAGAGCGGTTGTGGTTGGCTGAGATAACATGGACTGTCTTGTAGGCCTGCACGATTAATCGTAAAAAAAAATGGCAATCTCAATTCACCCTGTTCACGATTCAATTTTTAAATAACTGCTTTTTATTTTAATGACTTTGATTCTCATTTAATTTTTCTAGCTGACTGTATCACAAACGCTACTACTTTCTACTGAGTTTTAAACATAGACTGTATAAAATATGTTTTAAAGTGCTCCCAAGCTCTCCCTTCTCTTATTTGGAGCCTCTATGTTTACAGGTTTGTGGTGATGCACATTGTGCTATAGGTGCCAAACAATCTACACTCACCGGCCACTTTATTAGGTACACCTGTCCAACTGCTCGTTAACACTTAATTTCTAAGCAGCCAATCACATGGCGGCAACTCAGTGCATTTAGGCATGTAGACATGGTCAAGACAATCTCCTGCAGTTCAAACCGAGCATCAGTATGGGGAAGAAAGGTGATTTGAGTGACTTTGAACGTGGCATGATTGTTGGTGCCAGAAGGGCTGGTCTGAGTATTTCAGAAACTGCTAATCTACTGGGATTTTCACGCACAACCATCTCTAGGGTTTACAGAGAATGGTCCGAAAAAGAAAAAACATCCAGTGAGCGGCAGTTCTGTGGGCGGAAATGCCTTGTTGATGCCAGAGGTCAGAGGAGAATGGCCAGACTGGTTCGAGCTGATAGAAGGGCAACAGTGACTCAAATTACCACCCGTTACAACCAAGGTGGGCAGAAGAGCATCTCTGAACGCACAGTACGTCGAACTTTGAGGCAGATGGGCTACAGCAGCAGAAGACCACACCGGGTGCCACTCCTTTCAGCTAAGAACAGGAAACTGAGGCTACAATTTGCACAAGCTCATCGAAATTGGACAATAGAAGATTGGAAAAACGTTGCCTGGTCTGATGAGTCTCGATTTCTGCTGCGACGTTCGGATGGTAGGGTCAGAATTTGGCGTCTACAACATGAAAGCATGGATCCATCCTGCCTTGTATCAACGGTTCAGGCTGGTGGTGGTGGTGTCATGGTGTGGGGAATATTTTCTTGGCACTCTTTGGGCCCCTTGGTACCAATTGACCATCATTGCAACGCCACAGCCTGCCTGAGTATTGTTGCTGACCATGTCCATCCCTTTATGAGCACAATGTACCCAACTTCTGATGGCTACTTTCAGCAGGATAATGCGCCATGTCATAAAGCTGGAATCATCTCAGACTGGTTTCTTGAACATGACAATGAGTTCGCTGTACTCAAATGGCCTCCACAGTCACCAGATCTCAATCCAATAGAGCATCTTTGGGATGTGGTGGAACGGGAGATTCGCATCATGGATGTGCAGCCGACAAATCTGCGGCAACTGTGTGATGCCATCATGTCAATATGGACCAAACTCCCTGAGGAATGCTTCCAGCACCTTGTTGAATCTATGCCACGAAGAATTGAGGCAGTTCTGAAGGCAAAAGGGGGTCCAACCCGTTACTAGCATGGGGTACCTAATAAAGTGGCCGGTGAGTGTATGTTTGGTACTGCCATTTTGTTTTGTTTTGTCATGGTCAAAAAAAATCGTGGCAGAGAATTGTGATTTGCATTCTAAGCTAAAAAATCGTGATTCATTATTTCCATATCGTGCAGGCCTACTGTCTTGTCTTCATAGGCATACTTGGTCTAATTTGGACTAAATGTTGAGATTTAATGACAAATTCTAGAGCCAAAAAGGTAATTGCTTTTCCACTAGTGAGCAGACAAACACTACAGTGGTGCTCATAAGTTTACATGCCCATGCTTAAGTTGACTAAAAAGAGGAATAAAAAATCATGTTTTGGAAATTGATCTTAATGCCTTAATTAATAAATTATGTAAAATCCAACCTTTAAGGACACCAATTTTCTTTGTGAATGAATAATGTATTGTAAATAAATAAATGTTCTTCCTTAAAATACAGAGGGCATAAGTATACACCCCCCTATGTTAAATTCCCATAGAGCCAGGCACATTTTTATTTTTAAAGGCCAGTTATTTCATGGAACAGGATACTATGCATCCTGATAAAGGTCTCTTGGCCTTTGGAATTAAAATAGCCCCATATCATCATATACACTTCACCATACATAGAGACTGGCATGGTTTTATTTCAGTTAGACTAATAGTCGGTTTGATTTGCATTGAGAGATGATTTTATGGAAAGTATCCCATGCCAAACTCTATGTATGGCAAAGGGTATGTGATGATGTGGGGGGCTATTTTATTTCCAAAGGCCAAGAGACCTTTATCAGGATGCATAGTAATCCATGAAATAACTGGCCTTTAAAAATAAAACTCTGCCTGCTTCTATGGGAATTTAACATAGGGGGGTGTATACTTATGCCCTCTGTATTTTAAGGAAGAAGATTTATTTATTTACAAAACATTATTCATTCACAAAGAAAATTGGTGTCCTTAAAGGTTGGATTTTACCTCATTTTTTCATTAAGGCATTAAGATAAATTTCTAAAACATGTTTTTTTTATTCCTCTTTTTAGTCAACTTAAGCATGGATATGTAAACTTAAGAGCACAACTGTACATTATAACTCAGAACTGCGGCTAGTATGAATATAGTTTATAACGCATGGTACAAGCTGTGACAAATATCTCCTTGCTTGTACAATTTGTAAAACTCTTATGTGTAATATTTCAAAAGTACAACCAAAGCACGTAGCAATTAAGAACAGCCACCACATATCAAGATATAAATCCCTCAGATCTCAAAAGGTGGTTGCTGTGAATTCATGTCTAATATTTGTTGATTTTCAAATAAAGATTTCCTTTGATTTGAATTCAGAGTTATGGGCCAAGATAAGTTAAATATTAAAAAATGAAATATTTTTTTAAACTCACTGGACTTTAGGGCTGAGGAATTGACTTCAATCTCTCCCCCTGCGATTGTCTGGAAGACAGAGAGCTCGGATTGGTAGAGGTCAGGGCTGGGCCTTGTGCTAGCCACACCCCTCTGCTGGGCTTCCTGCTCCTCATACACCGCCATCAGCTAAAGAGAAAAAACACACACACACAATGTAGTTGGTTATTCTTTTCATTTCTTCTATAATTTTCATCCATTATGAACACAGTTGATCAAAGTGGAGCAGCAGGAATTATGTTCAAAGATTCTTATTGAGCGCTACTCCCAGTCACTACCCACTACCCCAGTCGCTCCCCACTCACACTGAGAGAAAAGCCTCTCCAATTCGCTCCATTTTCTGCAATTTACTTCATTATACAGTACAATGCAAAGCAAGATTTAGAGGTAATGCACAATGTCAATGAAAAAATGCGGGTCGGAGTATGCTCACTCAGTAGCTTGAGATGACTTGTGGAGTTGCTGTTGCCTACAAAATTTATAAATATATTAAGTTATAAAGCTTTTTGCAGCAAAGATGGCTAGGAATAGTAGTAACTAACGTTGCAAGAGGTTTGTGTGTGGTGCTGTCATCAATTTACATTGAATTGTTCTAGGACTCAACTAATCCGAGTTAATAATACTAGAGTCTCGCAATTTGTGAGTCAATTTAAAGACTCTGGTTAAAGATCAGACGAACGGAGACAGACGTGTCTTACCTACTTAAAAATGTTAAAACTTGAGCCGTATTTTGAAGCTATACACAGGTGTATGATTACAGTTAGAAAATAGGAAGGTACATAAGGCAAATACTGCAATATGTTGGTCACATTTCTTTAAATGAAACAAGAAAAAACAACATTGTAAATCCTGAATGGCTTGTTTGTACACGCACACTATTTCTGAGTTACCTTGTGGATGAGGACGCTATAGAGGACGTCCAAGGAGCCCAGCATTCCTGTGACAGAGTATGTGTCTACTGTTTAACAAATGCCTCCCATCGTGTCTCCACTCTGCGTGTGTGTGTGTGTGACACCATGTTAGCTCTAACTGTGTTATATAGTGGAATCCATGTCTATTGAGTATTGCACTGAGTCTGCGTTTAGCCTAGCACAGGGCTTGTCAACACAGTGTTCTAGGGGCCTCCACGTAAAACCTGAATAGACCCGTGATGTGTGTTTGTGTATGTATACATGTTCTGTTCCGTGTCTATAGTGGCCAAGAGTAAAGAAAGGGGACTTTGCCAGTAAAGCCAGAGGCTTCCTGCTACACTGGAACCCATACCCATGCATGCTACACACAGGCACAAACCGTACAGATGTTAGTCACTGCACTGTGATTTGCTGGCTGGGTCTTCTGCACAAGACAGCAAAAAAACAGTGAAGCCAACATTATGAAAATGTAATTCTTAAGTGCAAAGTGCTGCCAACATTTCAGACTAAAAGCTTACGCAAGTGCTACAGAAAAGTCCAGCGACGGCATATTTTTTCATGGCCAATCTGACGATTAAAGCAGATTTTCACGGCAAGTTTATTTATCTGGTTTTTGATAAATTAGGAACTGGAAAAGCACAATAAAAACTCCTGCTCTTTCTCTCTCTCGACCCTTCTCTAGCTCATTCTAAAAAAAAAAAGTAATTTTCCAGGCACTTATATGTTACTTCATGCCCCTGCAAGCCCTGTGGCACTTGTGGCTCAGGGGAACTGAGTGTTGAGGCACTTATTTTTGAAGGCTTCTCCTTTATCTGCTGTACTTGGATTGTACCACATCTGTCTGTCATTTTGGACAAAAGCATCTACCAAATGGAATTGTAAATGTAAAAGCTCCATAGTGATACTGAAGCCTTACACAAGCAAGTACACAAGCATTTTTAAGTGTGTATGTCTGCATATAGATGTGCCCTTTCTTTCCAGCCTGACCTCAACAGGCAGAACACAGAATAATATCAAATTATACAATATTGCACCTTTCTTATTCACTGCCCATCCATATCACATCAACACTTCAGCACAACTGATGCCTCTCGGCATCGCACACATTCATGTTCTGTCACAGTCCCCTTTTCCATCTAACACACATCATTCTCATCATCTAGCTCTACCTTCCGTCTTATAGCAACCTCTTCTTTTAGATTTGCCTTCTATATTGCTTGTTCTTTACTGACATTTTGTCTTTTCACTCATCTCCTACCCTTTTCTGTCTTACCACTTCATTAACACCTTTCTTTTATGAATATAAACCTTTTGTTTCGTTATTTTTTATATGCTTAGTTAGCATATGTCACTTTCCTGTCAAGCTGCTTTGGTGCAACCCTACGAGAAGTACTGTCCAGCAGTTCCACAATGGATGGCGAAAAAAGGCAGACCAGAAAAAGAGAAATAGCTAGATGAAGAAATGTACATATTTAATGAAAAAAAAAAAAAACCTTACATTAGCTTACATTCTTATCCAATTTGAGTAAATATATCTTTTCAAGAGAGCAGAACAAGACCAATAGCTTCCTGATGAGCAGAGATTCTTAAAAAGAACATCTAAAAGAATGACAGGAAACAAAATGGGTAGACAAATTCTACATAGCTTTGCTGCCTCTCTAAAAAAGCAGAGGTGGAAAGAAAAGAAAGCCAGCCAGACGATGAGAGATTAGGACTTTGCCTCTGTTCTCTTCGACAGGGGACTCAAAGATCTGCCAAAAAAAATGACATTGCATCCTGAGCATAAGAGTGAGAGAGGGTGAGAGAGATAGAAAGGTGAGACTGCATGCTCTTAGAAAGCACAGACAGAAAAAGAGAGTCATGGCCTCTGGGAATGTGACAGACCGAAGCTGAGAGACAATTGTAATGATAAAAATGAGGGGGACTGACAGATGTGCTATACTGTAAAAACCTTTGCGATGTCAGAGAGTATGATCAAAAAGCAAACCTGAAGCTTGGAACTGTCTGAGAGTGTCACTGTGTCAAGTGTGAGTGCAATGATGTGACCAATTTCAGCAAAATTAAATTTTTTTGTCTTCTTCTCAAGACTAGTGCTGCATTGTGAGTTTACTAGATGTTTCCATACCCACCAGATGTTTTTCAGCCTTTAAGTTAAACATTACTTTTAGTAACCAAGCACTGGGGTGACCTCTATGTGCGCCCCTTGTGGGCTGAGGCCTTGGCAGCGGCCCGGGTTTGAATCCAACCCACAGCCATTTGCTGTATGTCATCCCTCGTCTCCTTCCCCTTTCCTGTTTTCAAGCTATCTTGTTGACTAAAGGCCATAAAATGCCCAAAGAATAATCTTTAAAGTAACAAAGCAGTGCTACTGGTGTGTGTCTTCGTCATGCTATTATATGTAACATTTAACCTTCTCATCAGCTATCCTGTCAACAATCTCAACAGACTCAAAGACAAAGATGCTGCTAACTTTTCTATTTCTATCTTTTTTATATTTTAGCTTCCTGTCAAAACACACATTTTACTTTGATCGTGTTGCTGACAACCTCAAGAAGAAAATACTTGAGCTCAAAAATGCATCAGAGCAAGGAATGATGCTTCATTTAGTCTTCATGGGTGTGGGAGGAAGTGCAAAACAACAACTCGTTACGCAGTGGCAAAAGGTAAGTTTTACCTATTTATTTGCTTGGGTGAACTGTTACTGAAAGATATGTTAGCCTTTCTAACTGATAAGACTGACTGACATAGATGTCTGCGTCGGCATTTCCAAAGGTCTCCGTTTGTGCCTGTCCAGACTACAACGCAATCCCAGAGTTTACAAACGGAAATATTTCCAAATGTCTCAGGGGTCTCAGGGGCTCAGCAATGTCAGAGTAGTGTGGACACGGGGCATACATGTATCAAACAATGTATATACACTTCATTTTTTTTTAAACAAAAACATTAGTGTGGATGTAGCCTCAGGCTGATTAGACATAAAGCCAGGTTGCAGTTGGGTAGAGCTATGTTGGGCATGACTAGATCATAAAACTCCTCCCTTACAATAAAATACAACTGTTGATACTGAACTGTTGTTTGAACATGAAACGATAATGTTTTAATTTCTTACTCCCTGACAGGCGCTGCAATGGAAGATTAAGTCTACTTGAGATATTAACATTGGATGATTTACTTCATTCATTTTGGACATCAATTGTGTAATTTATATTATTAGATATGAATATATGGGGCCAGAGAATGACATGCACAGTCAGCTAATGCTCGATTGTTGTACAGACAGAATCAGCACGCTGCTGGTCTTTTTGACACGTTTACAAAGAACAGCCCACAATGTTATTTTAAGTTTGAGAGCGCTCATGTGTGTGTGTGTGTGTGTGTGTGTGTGTGTGTGTGTGCATGTGTTGTTTGGGTGTGTGTACTGTATGTGCGTGTGAGAGAGAGAGAGAGAGAAGAGTGTGTAGGAGAGAAAGGGGATGGAGAAGTGCAGAGTTGGTTCCTTTCCTTTTATTAAAATTAAAAGAGCACATGAAATTGAGATAGGTAGATTAATAGCAGTTCAGGATTTAAGTGCATAACATGCATCAGTGCTCGCACACACACACACACACACACACACACACACAACCATCGTTTCTCACATGTTACCCTTTATAATCGGGTCGATTAGGGCCTGATTGATTTGGTTGGAATGGATCGATAAAATGCTACAATCAGCCAAATGCATGAGCATATGCACAGCTCAGAGACAGTTAACACACATATACACACACAAACACTCTGCCCCTCACATGCGCGCACACACACACACACACATATACACACACACAATCTCTAAATATCCTTAATCTATCTGTACACCACTGAGCTTTGAAATCCACTCATGACCACTTACCATTAAAAAAAATCTATGATGTTCAAGTGTGTGTGTCCGCTTGTGTGCGCTTGTGTGCTTTGTCATCTTACGCAGTCAGCAATCTCTTTAGCAGTGACCAATCCATCACCAGAGCCTTAACAAGAAACTGAAGGGATGAGGTGACTACACATGAAGGCACCTTACACACATTACACACATTATTATATAGGTTGGTTACAGCTGGCTCAATTGGTTTTGAGTGTGATACATTAGTGGATTGAGGGAAGTAAGATGGCGTACTAAAAGAACTATTTTTCTCCCTACAAATGATAATTTACTGCCAACTGTGCTGTTTCAGCTTTTCATGTTGCTTTTTCATCCAAAAGGAATGTTAATAATGAGCTGCAATGATCTGAATTCAACAATAAATTCAGGATAATAAATGTGTCACCCAGGTTCAAAATCACAAAGCTCTTACTCTGATGCAAATGTTTCTCATAAAAAAGAGGTTTGATTGCTCCATGACACACACACACACACACACACACACACACACACACACACACACACACACACACACACACACACACATACACACACACCACACATCCCTGGCCCTTACTGTCTGTTATTGCGTCAAATATGTTTCCTATTCAAACAAAAGTGTTCTGCCTGTGAGAAGAGGAAGACACTTCAATTACTTTGTTATCACTTATGTGTGTGTCTCTCTCGGCTCAAAGGGAGAAAATCTGTATGGAACAGCAATGGCTCAATGGCTTGTGATATATGCAGACTGTTTTTCTATCAATGAAATGTTTTGAGCTTTGGTGCTCAAAACAACATTTCTCTCTGTCCGTTTGATGTAATGCCAAAGTTAAGAAAAGAAACGCATTTGTATGTCTCATGACGTAATTTTGATGAAGCTCTTTGTCCCTAACTTAAGAAAAGATAAGGTCACTATGGTAGGTATACAGTACAGGCCCTCTGTAAAGCAAGCATGAGAAGTCATTTTTAAAAAGCCTTGCACATTTCTGTGTGATGCCTATAAAATATATAATTGTACAGATCACAAAGAGAATTTGAATGAACCCTGAGGCAGGTCAGTTTTTCTATGCTAGGCTATGTACAAGTCCTTTTTGTCTTTCATCAGCAAATATTCCTGCTTAGCGCTGTTTCCCCTCTGGCTTCACTTTGCCTCCACTCTTTCAGCTCGCTTCCTCTCATTTCCCCTCCCTTCTCTTCCCTTTCCTATTCTCTGGTCACCTCCCCTCTTCATAATGTGCATCCTCTTATTTAACCTCCCTGCTTTTTCTTCTCTTTCTCTCCTGCGCTCCCTCTTCTTTCCCTTCACTTTTCCTCCTCCTGTAACCTCCTCCACACAGCTTGCCTCTCCAACTGTCCCCCTCTCTCCTCTGAGTTGTAGTGGTTCCGTACAAATCAGCTGATGTAAATCATCATGTTCCAGCACTTGGCTCTATTGGATACACCCACAAAGCAACAAAGAGCTTATTGATTAACACATGAATCTGATACCCACAAGCTCACTCTCTGCCTCGATACTCTTAATCTTGCTATTTTATTCCTTTGTGGTTTTTTCTCTCCCAGTTTCTCCCGTTCTTTCTTGTTTTCTTTTCTTGTAATCTCTAAAGAGTTAAAATATCAACAATAATACATGTATGTGCATTCAAAACACACTTTACACAAAGGGATACGGTAAAAATATTCACATTTACACTGCACCAAAGGATGGGATACAAATATTCACACAGACACACACACACACACACACCTCTGACTGTGACCTCTCTTCTACAATCGAACCATCGCCATAGTAATCCATAATCAGGATGGTGTTGTCTCCGTATGGACAATATGGATGAATAAAATCAACTTGGTCAGCAGTTTAAAGTGTTTGTGTAGGTTGGTGTGTGTGTGTGTGTGTGTGTGTGTGTGTGTGTGTGTGTGTGACCCCCTATATTGATCTCCAGTCACCTCACCTCTGAAAACCAGACAAGATAGACAAAAAGAAAAGGACAAATGGGGGACAGAAAGAGTGTGAAGAATGAGAAACACAGACATTAAGACAGAGGGAGAGAGAGAGAAAGCAGTAACAATTTCAACTGTCAAAAGTAGAGCATCTCCATCAGCACAGCAGTATAACTGCTCTGTAACTTTGTCTCACAGCAAAAAATATGATGGCAACTTCTGTTTCCTCAGTCATGCAGAAAGTGTGTGCATTTGCCTGCATCCATATATTCATACATGCCTGTGAAAGTTTGTGTGTGTGTCCCTGTATTCATACATAGTATATGTATTTATGATTGTGCATGAGGAAGAATGCACAAATGCAATGTGTGACTGTGTGTTGGTCATCTAGCACCACCTCCCTGAGGCGTACAGTGGCTTGCATAAGACAACACACCCATGCTAAAGTTGATTAAAAAGAGGAATAAAAAAACATCTTTTGGAAATTGATCTTAATGCCTTGATTAAAACCAATTAGGAAAATCCAACCTTTTAAAAGGGCACCCATTTTCTTTGTGAATTAATGTATTATAAATAAATGTTCTCCCTTAAAATACAGGTGGCATTAGTATACACACCCCTATGTTAAATTCCCACAGAGGCAGGCAGAAGGATCCAGGATACTATGCATCCTTGGCCTTTGGAATTAAACTAACCCCATATCATCACATACCCTTCACCATACCTAGAGATTAGCATGGTGTTATTTCAGTTAGCTTAATAGCTGGTTTGATTTGCATTGAGAGATGATCTTATGTAAACTTCCCCATGCCAATCTCTGTGTATGGTGAAGGGTATGTGAGGATGTGGGGGGGGGCCTTTATTTTAAGGAAGAACATTTATTTACTTATGATACATTATTCATTAACAAAGAAAATTGGTGTCCTTATAAGGTTGGATTTTCCTATTTTTTTTAATTAAGTTATTAACATCAATTTCCAAAAAATGATTTTTTTATTCCCCTTTTTAATCAACTTTAGGATGGGTGTGTAAACTTTCTCAAGCCACTGACCACACTTGGCCATATGGAACAGCATTATGGAGACACACAATGGCACAGATGGACACATTCTGTGCAGGCCATATTCTCAATGATCCACCAACCAGTAGCGGTCTGAACGACAGTACTCATAAACCAGAGAAGCCTATTAACCAGAGGAGCCTGCACAGGCTTCACCCACTGTGAAGAAGGGAGTCATTCTGTATCAAAGCAGTTTTTCAAGGTGGATATACAATATTATTCATACATTTGGAATCATTCTCATTAAAGGTAAAAACAAAATGCTAAATGCAAGAGATGTCAGAAGAACCTCAAGCCTACAAGGTATTTTTAAAACTTAGCCTACCCTCAGTGATATAAATAGGGTGTACAAAGTATAACTAGGGATGTCCCGATTAAGACTTTTTGGCCCAAGTCCTTTAATTTGCCGCACAGTGCCCTGCTATGCCATGAACTACTACAAACTATTTTTTTAGTCACTGTTCCATTATCTTTTATTGTGACTGTTATTGTCATTCTTCCTTTCAACCCCAACCGGTTGTCAGACACCGCCTACCAAGAGCCTGGGTCTGTCCCGGGTTTCTTTCTAAAAGGGAGTTTTTCCTCCCCACTGTTACACTGTTGCTTGCTCTGGAGGGAACTACTAGAACTGTTGGGTCCTTGTAAATTATGTGGTCTAGACCTACTCTATCTGTAAAGTGTCTCGAGATAACTTTTGTTATGAATTGATACTATAAATAAAATTGAACTAAATTGAAATTGAATTTAAGTATCTGCCGAGAAACCAAGAAATACTCAAGTCAAAATACTTCCAAAATGTTGATTGAATATGTATCTGGTGTATTGAAATAGCAGCTGAAGCCTACTAAATTTGACAAAGGTTTATTCACAAGTTACTTGATCCAAATACTGAATGTCCTGGTTAAAAACTATTATGTTTATTAGCTTAAATTATTGATCTGGCATGAAGGCAAAACTGGTAGAATGTGAATCCTGACACTGATGTACAAGATCAGCTTGAATGTTTGACTAGATAAGATATATCATTCTGTTGATGTGGTGGGAATTACAAGTATATAAGAGAGAAGCAGGAAATCCTTATATTTGATACTACAACAACAGCAAATACTTTGTTTCCTTGATAAATAACTTTGATTATTCAATTATCAAAGCTGTGGACAATTATCCATGATCAACTCACTGATGAATTGATTAATTTAATCTAAGTTAGTTTCCGCACGTGTCAAGAGTAATTTCCCCACACCAACTCTAATTAACAATGGTGTTCAACCATTACAACAGACAATGATTTGATCCAAATTGGACCGTTACTTGACCCAAGCTGATATACGCTGAATTGTCAGACAAATGCGGACACTTGGATGTTACACACCCATATGTGATTGTTTTTCTGTGATTAAAACAAAAACAAAAGGACATTGGCATTTTCCATAATCATCCAAAACAAAACTCAGAAACCACTTTTTTATGGATCTAGCTTTGTACATGAGGGTGTTGTCATGTTGTATTATCATTTTGGTGCGTAATTACAGTGAGGTCTAAAATGTTAATGATGTTTTTTTTATATTATTTTTTAGAAGACATGAAAGGGTAGAGAGAGGGGAATGACATGCAGCAAAGGGCCACAGGTCCGATTTGAACCCGCGGCCACTGAGTCGAGGAGTGAACATCTTTACATGTGCGCCTGCTTTACCAATTGAGCTAATCCCGGCCACTATGTACTGTTGTTAAAGCGCTATGCATAGCCTTTAAAGGTTGTCAATGTTCAACCAACATCAATGTTTAGTCTACAGCTCTCACATGTCCTGATAGCTCATTTATCCAGCCTTCCCTCCCTTCCTTCTCTCTATTCATTCTAACATCTTATCTCATTCAATTGGTTCTCCACATAACAATGGATGTCTGAGTGGCTTTTGAAGCTGGATTTGCTGTCTGTCAGATGTGACTGATTAGGCTACACACCCTACACTATGTTCTCTCTCGCATACATGCAACCACAGTTTCAAACAACTACACACACAGTGTTTTCATGGTGATTATATGAGGCTTAACATGTCAAAACTCTAAGCAGTAATAACTGCGGCTGGGCAGCTGTGGCTCAGCGGTAGAGCGGTTGCCTGCTAATTGAAAGGTTGGTGGTTCAATCCCTGGCCCTGCAGTCCCATGTCGAAGTGTCCTTGGGCAAGACACTGAACCCAGAGTTGCAACTCTGGGTTTATCTGATGAGCAGGTGGCACCTTGTACGGCAGGTGTATGAATGTGTGTGAATGGTGAATGAATCCTGTATGATGTAAAAGCGCTTTGAGTAGTCGTTAAGACTAGAAAAGCGCTACATAAATACAGAAAAAAAAATTTAATAACTGTCAGCTGACAGTCCTAAACCTGGATCAATGCACCACACATAGATCCATGCACACACAGAAACAAACAATAGAATTAAGAGAATTAAAAGAATTGATTGCATTGATCGAAAATGTATTGACATCGAAATTCTGAAGCTGTTATCAACAAACATTTCCCATGACGATAATTTATTTCTGTTGATAGGCCTACTTTCACCTTAAAAAAATATTCTGCCACATGTGCAGGTTCAGAATTTCAACACTCGCCGGTCACTTGCAGGACTAACACCACTCCACAGCGGCCCGTGGCGTATGTCCGAGCCTGTCTCACGCGCCTCCACCTGCAGGTTCTCAGCTGTGTACCTGCCTCGTTTACTCTTAGACAACCGACGACTGATACCATGAGAAAAAAGCATGATTTTAAATTGTTCTTTAATAATAATTTCTTTCCTGAAAAAAGAGAATCATAAATATTTAATTCCCTTGTACCTTTATAGTTTTGAAAACTGCTAACATGTTGGGCGGAGGGCTGCTGTCCTGTTCTAAAGGAGGATTGCCACTTTAGCCATTCACATGTCTATAATCTGTACCCAGGTTGGGGATTATAAGGTTAATTGATAAAAGGTTGTCTCCTGACCCCCAGGCATCTTATCTGCTTCAGAGCTGAAGGACAACAATCAATCTCACCGTGTCACTTTAAACCAGTGCAAGGAAATACTTCAGAAATACCCTACAACATTACATTTTTCTATCCAGGAAGAATAACTTTTGCCATTTTAAATTAATAATTTCTTTATATCAATTGAAAAAAAAACACTTCATCACTTAATCGATCACTCTAAAGCAGCTTCTAACGGGTTTGGTTAAACATTTTAAAAAGCTAGATCCTGTGGTTCACAAAGACAGTATTTATCACACGGCATTGCATCACATGTCTGTTATCTTTTACAGGAGTTTATGTCATGTCTGTGTGCATGATAAGACAGATTTGAGGAATACCACTGTTTTATGCATATTTTTGTAAATTTTGTCTTTGTCAAATGTTATTGTTTACAACAACTCTGAATGATATCAAATCATATCTTTGTACAACAGTGGCTCTTTGATTATTGACAGTGGGCACAGAACTAATGATCCTTTCATGTTATTTATTGTCCAGCATCAGATGGAATCCTAAAACACTGTCATATATATAGTAAGTTTTAATGTTGTCACATTTCTCACACACAAATTTCCAACTCTCTTTAAAGTTGAAATATTCAGTACAGATTTTGTAACACGGGGGCAGACAGACAAGTTACATGTATCATTTGCTTATGCTTTATTATGAAAGAGGAACAACCCTACAACCTTCACTACTATTTCTCATCATTTTCAATGTAAAGATATTATTACTGTATGTATCTAACAACAGAGTCAGGCATGGTTTTTGCAGCAAGTACCAGGTTGTAAAAATATGTGGACTTTAAAACTGGTGCTTCAAGCTGATTTTCAATAGTCTCATAGCAACAGCATGCAAGATGACCAGGTCCTCTCCCAAGCATCTGCTGAGAGCCAAAAATAAAGATGTTCCATGTCTTCATACTTATTCAACATTATCTTATACTTGGCAGCATAGCTAAGCTTGGCTGACTGTGGCAAGAGGTTTAGGGACAAATTGAGGCTGGATGGATGAAAAATTCTTGAATGGGGACAAAAAAACAAATACAGAGCCAATGTTTTTTAAACAGAAATTAACTTACACTGTATGATGTGTAAGTAATTTGGTGTCAGGTTATTGTCTCTCCAAGATGCAGCTGACAAATATTAAAGTTGGTGTAGGTTTAAGTGAATTTCAAACTGTTTACAAAAAGTGAAAGCTGAAAAACTGTTCTATCAAACACTGCTGACCTCTTATTAGCTTTGGCCCCATTTCTCCCTCTTCTAGACTGATCTCTTAGATATTATTTCCTTTCTCTCACCCCTACATCATACTGTCTTACCTCCACCTACTCAACGTGAATGATAGTAATGATGTGACGCCTACTCGGAGAACTGATGATCTCTGTGTGTGTGTGTGTGTGTGTGTGTGTGTGTGTGTGTGTGTGTGTGTGTGTGTGTGTGTGTGTGTGTGTGTGTGTGTGTGTGTGTGTGTGTGTGTAATTAAATGAGCCTGTTATCATCACTCACACATTCCGAGACAGGTTAACTCTTTATAAAGCTCTCACCGCCCAGCGCATTACTCTGTCAATGTATGTAAATCTTTCTGCTAACTGCTGGTGTGTGTAAATCACATGTGAACACACACAGTATGCACACACACAAAAAAAAAAGAAATCGCAGACTGCATTTCTTTCAAAATGTTGACATGAGAGGTGGTCCTTCTAACATTTGTATGATTGAGGTGAAGAGTAAAGCTCCTATCCAACACAGAGTGATTACATTACTCTTCCTTAAAGATCACATCTTCTATCAATCAAATCTATCTTGACACTAAACGATGTGCACTTAAAGGGACAATCCACCTTAATACAGACTACACACTGCCTAAAGCACACCTGCAAAGGTCTCTCTATGGAGTTTTAGATTTGCCTACAATCTCTCAAGTAGATTTCCACACGTTCCCCTGAATCTGCCCGAGGCTTGCTGCACTAAAATGCAGAATATCATCAAAGAAGTATATGGTTTATAATTCATTAGATCAAGCAGCAAATGATGCTGTCTTGGTGTAATCATAATGAACTACAGAATGGGACCGGCCTTCAGAGGTTTCATATATATTTTTTAGCTGGTTTTTACCCATCCAAATATGCATGCTGTCTTAATCTCGCCTGATTTGACTGTTGACAATATGGTAAAAAAGAGAATTATTTAGAATTGAGTCATTTCTTGCAATCTCTCATTTTGAGAGTTATCAGTTATTTTTGCTTGACCATAGCTTTCAAGACAACCTTGTGAAAAGGAGTTCCTTTTCCTGAGTAATTTTGGATTCTATTGAATATTTTTTTTCTATCTATGGGCCCTATTTTAACAATCTAGCACAGCGTGAAGTGCATGGCGCAGGTGCGTTTCGGGCGTGTCCAAATCCACTTTTGCTAGTTTGACAACAAAAAAAAGGTTCCATGCGCCGGGCTCATGGTTCAAAAGGGTTGTACTTGGTGTCTTCATTAATCAGACGTGTGTTTTGGGTGTAACATGTAATAAACCAATCAGAGTGTCCTCTCCCATTCCCTTTAAAGCCGTTTGTACCTTGGTGCATTGCTATTATGATGGTGGATATGCACTAGGGCTGCAAAATTAATCGAATTTTAATCACAATCACGATTTTGACTTTCCACAATCAAATTTGCGTGATCCAGCGTTTTGTTTTTTAAAGCGTCATTTCATAGAACGCTCCGGGTTTTTTTGCATAGCGCATCTACCGCTCCGTAAACCTCTGTCTGCTCATGTTTCAGTCAGTTGTTCCCTGCATCGCGCAGCTTAGTTTCTAGATGTAGACAGTCACAGAGGACAGAGTAACGGGAGGAAAATTCAACAGATAGCAGTCGGTTATACGTCGGTCTCAAGGTTTACCAGTTTACCAGTAAACGCAACATTTTGTCCCGTCTGTGTTGTTTTTCAGACAACAGCAGTGACCAGTGCTAGTCGGTGCTAGTTAGTGTCTGTTAGCTGTTAGCTCCTCTAGGACGCACCGGTGCTAATGTCCTCGCATCCGCTGCAATGTTGTTATATGGACAAGGTTTAATTTTGCGTTACATGACCCATGTCTTCTGTAAAGCCGTGCCTGTGTTGGATCTTTCTACTCTCTCTCCTCTTACTCTCCGTGCCCCGCCACACAGCGCCGGTCCACACTTCTGACATTTGTCTACGGTTTTCATTTTTTATTAACACAGCTGTATATTGTTAAATATGAGGGGCAAATCTGTATTTGTACCAGTGTTTCCGCGGGTAACTCTGCTATCGCGGCCACCACGGTGAAGAACACAGAAGAAGTTATTGAATGCAACTAACTTCAGTTGGTAGAGTAACAGCGTGTGAGACGGAGCTGCTGGACCTGGGCCAGAGATGTGACCCATGGCCAGAATATCATAGTTCATAAAAATGCAGCGCAGTGACGATACAGACATTTCATACACATGACGTGCGTATCCGCCGTTCTATGGAAAGCCAAACAGTCCAAATACACGTGATTTCTCACACGTAAACAACACGTAAACAACGCGCAAAATACACGTAAACAACGCGTTGATTTTTCACACGTAAAATACACGTAAACAACACGTAAATTACGCGTAAACGACGCGTAAACAATACGTAGACAACACGTAGACAACGCGTAGACAACGTGTAGACAACGTGTTGTTTACGTGTTAATTTCACGTGAATTTGAGCCATTTGGTCACTTATCCATTTTGAATGGGTGAGCGTCCTAAGCTCCCATTGGCTGCTGAGCAGTAGGGTCAAACCATTTCTGTAAGCCTGGGGAGGGGTCGCCTGCCAACATTCAACATGCAAAGGATCCTCTCACTTCTTTTCTTTCTCATTTCTTCTTTTTTGATTTACCTTTTTAAAAAAAAAAAATAATTTAACTCAATGAATTTACTATTCAATTATAAACTATTTTCATCAAGATAACATTACCGCCTTTTGCTCCACTGCTGCCTTTTTGTTTGAGTGTAGCATTTTTTTATTTCTTGCACATACAGTAGTTCCTGGTTATTTAGCTGTTGTATATTTTTTTCTGTACAAGCTTTCTTTATATATTTGCAATTGGTTAGTGTGTATATACTTTGAGAAATAATAGCTTTTTTTTCTACAACTATTTAGCTTACTATTTAACTTACAAACTATTTTGCTGCAAAAGGATGGATGAGATGGACCTGCATGTCTGCATGTCTTAACACACACACACACACACACACACACACACACACACACACACACACACACACACACACACAGGTCCTTAGTCAAGTCTGGATCTAGGCTGAATCCCATTTCTCTATCTTACCTCTACCCCTTACCCCTACCCCTTGGCCCTTGAAACCAAGGGGTAAGTGCTAGGGGTGAAAACATACCCCTATGAAATGGGACACCACTTGGTTACATCACCATACAGTATTGATCACAAACTTCCAAGATGCAATACATGTGCATACACATGTATCATGTATACATACATATACACTCTGTATACATGGTGTGTTGTATATCTGTTTTAGTTATCACCTTTTTGAATGTCAAAAACATTTTGTTAACAAAGATCTGTCATTATTGCCGATAAATTAAACATAACAGGCAAAAACATTACATAAAATGATGTTACAGAACCATTATCAACTATTAGAACCATACCTAACATGTCACACACATAAAAAGGCACTCATATGTGTAAAACTAACAAAAATACACACAAGACCACAAACAAACAAATTAACTACAGCTGTTCTGATATTCCAGACCAGTCTGATGCCTTTTGGCCTCACATTTCATCAGTGTCCCATATCAAAACCAACAACAATATACAAGTGCATGAACAGGAATTAATTACAAATGATTACAATGATACAGTACAAATGCATGCAAATGATAATGTGTGTTTACAAGTGAGGTCGCGTCCACACTTCGTTTCAAGGGGTATACACCCCTCGATCTATCCCCTTCCCCTCGGTCGTAATAAGAAATGGGACACCACTAGGTCCCGCGTGAACGCGCAAAACCAAGGGGAAGGGGTAAGGGGAAGGGGTAAGATAGAGAAATGAGATTCAGCCCTAGTCTTTGGGATGCAGAGATCCACAAGTAGGCCTACTTGATACAAGAATATTATTACCCACATATGCAGCACCTTAAAAAATAATATTTATAATAAATCTCAACTTTAGTAACGAAAAACATAATGACAGAGCTTGTATAAAAACAACTAGTGTCTTCACTAAATAAATGTAGTCTTTTTTCATTGAGAAGAGGAAAAATTCAGATATTCACACACTTTGTGATCAATAACAGGCTGTTTCTTCATCCTAAGATTTGGCATTCACAATTACAGTAATCTGCTTCATTTTAGGGATTTAGTGAAGGCGGGTCATTTTCTATCCGGTGGACAAGGGTTGTGTACACAAAAAGGACCACAACACCATGGTTAAGTTGCCTGCAACAGACTTACACCTGTTCAGTCAAGCCGTTTTTAAAAATTGTGTGTGAGTTAATCTGATGAAGTATAATGTAGGTATCCTGAGGCTCTGAGGCTCTGGAGTATTATCTAAAAGGCCGCACAGTACATTTATTTTTGCTGCATTGGTATTTAAACTGAACTACTACTTCTTCATTGAAGTTTTCTTCCTACAATGTAAAGGAACATTGATGGGTTAGATAGATAGATATTTATTGATCCAAATAAAAATGGGAAATTACGTTAATACATATACATGAAATAATAATAGGAATAAAATAAAAGAACAAATATTTGAATATATACAGGATGGGAAGAAATGTGCAACTGCTTAAATAATATGCTAAAATGTAAATAAAGCAATTGTGCAGGTTGCACTTAGTGCAGAAGTGTGGTGTCCAAAAGTCTGATCTATCACCCAGTGATGACATGTTAAAGAGTTTTATTGCCTGTGGTATGAATGATTTCCTGTAGCGGTCCGTGCAACATCAAAGCTGTCGGAGCCTCTTAGAGAAGCTGCTCCTCTGTTGGACCAGTGTGGGGTGGAGAGGGTGGAGTTGCTCCTCTGTTGGACCAGTGTGGGGTGGAGAGGGTGGTCGGGGTTATCCATGATACATAACAGTTTGTTCAGTGACCTCCTCTCCACCACAGCTTCAAACGTGTCCTGTTTGCAGCCAATCACGGAGCCAGCCTTCCTGATCAGTTTGTTCAGTCTGTTTGTGTCGCCGGCTCCGATGCTGATGCCCCAGAAGACGCGGAGGAGAACAGAGCGCTGGCCACAACAGACTGGTAGAAGATCTCCAACATCCTGCTGCACACACTGAAGGATCTCAGCTTCGTCAGGAAATAGTTTGCTCATCCCCTTCTTGTAAACAGCAGTGCTGTTGATCTTCCAGTTCAGCCTGGCAGTAGTCCTTAAGGCCAGATGGAGTCGACTTCTTGGGGACCGGGACAAGGCAGGATGTCTTCCACAGCAGCGGCACCCTCTGCGGGCTCAGGGTTGTGCTTTTGAGCCGTAAAATACTAATTTATATGTTTTTGTTTAGGGTTACACACAAAAACATAGAAAAATAGGGTCCAGGTAAAAAAAGACTAAAGTAGTTACCCTTTAATAAAGTCTTTCTAACAATCTATCTACACTATACTTTTAACAAATGATTTATTTCTCATAGTTAGTTGAGACTAGCCAATTGCAAATATATAAATTCAATTCAATTTTATTTATAGTATAAAATCATAAGAGTTATCTCAGCACACTATACAGATAGAGCAGGTCTAGACCACACTCTACAATTTACAAGGACCCAACAACTCCAGTAATTACGCCAAGAGCAATCATTTAGTGCAATAGTGGTGAGGAAAAACTCCATTTAGGGAAAAACCTGGGCCAGACCCAGGCTTTTAGGTGGTGTTTGATGGTGCTGGTTGGGGGTGTGATAAACAGTGGCAGTAGTAGTCACAATAAAGATAATGGCAATGACTAGAAACAGTACAATAAAAGCTTGTACAGAAAAAAACATACAACAGCCAAATAACTAGGAACCACAGTACAATATGTGCAAGAAAGAAGAAAAAAATGCAACAATCAATTGTGCCTCCCTTGGAATGCAACTGAAAAATCATTTGGCACAACGTAAACATCCCCCTACAACAATCTGCTAGGATTGGAGTGTTTAATGGATGGTGTTAAAGCTGGAAGGTCCCCTAAAAGGCAGTGCAGTGTAGCAAAAGGTGGTAATGTTATCTTGATGAAAATAGTTTATAATTGAATAGTAAATTCATTGAGTTAAATTAATATATTTTTTTTAAAAGCTAAATCAAAAAAAGAAGAAATGAGAAAGAAAAGAAGTGAGAGGATCCTTTGCATGTTGAATGTTGGCAGGCGACCCCCTCCCCAGGCTTACAGAAATGGTTTAACCCTACTGCTCAGCAGCCAATGGGAACTTAGGACGCTCACCCATTCAAAATGGAGAAGTGACCAAATGGCTCAAATTCACGTGAAATTAACACGTAAACAACACGTTGTCTACGCGTTGTCTACGTGTTGTTTACGCGTTGTTTACGCGTAATTTACGCGTTGTTTACGTGTATTTTACGTGTTGTTAACGTGTGAAAAATCTACGCGTTGTTTACGTGTTGTTTACGCGTTGTTTGCACGTTGTTTGCGCGTTGTTTACGTGTTGTTTACGTGTTGTTTACGTGTGAGAAATCACGTGTATTTGGACTGTTTGGCTTTCCATACCGTTCGACCCGTGCTGGACCCGTTCATAATGATCAGCCGTCGTTCTGTGAGTACTCCATTGCACTCCCTCTCCCTCTCTCTCCCGAGCTCTTTTAATCAGTTATTGTTGAAAACAAGTGAAGGCGCTTTCTCAGAGATACATTAAAAAAAAGAAGAAGAATGTAACACAATATTGATGTGAAAGCAGTTATAAACAGCCTATGTGACAATAAAATTTGTTTTGGTTAAAATCAACAAATAATTGTGAGAATAATCGTGATCACAATATTGATCAAAACAATCGTGATTATCATTTTGGCCATAATTGTGCAGCCCTAATATGCACCATCACATTTTTATTTGTAATCTTTTTCATCTTTTGCATGTTTGTGTGTTGCTGGGCTTCCCTGTGTGTGTGTAACAAGCCTAGTGTGCACGTGCTGTGCATAAGCCTTAAAATAACAATGACATGCTGCGCTATTTAAATCAGACCATGTTTTTGTTGGTCAATGGCAAGATCACTTAGATAGCAATATGTGGGGCAGCCTCTAGCTCACCCTGTAAGTGTTCGCCCCATGTAGGCTGAGTCCTGCAGCGGCCCGGGGTTCGAATCCAACCTGTGGTCCTTTACTGCGTGTCACCCTCATCTCGTTCCCCCTTTCCTGTCTATCCACTGTCACTACAAATAAAGGGAAAAGCCCCAAAAAATTATCTTTAAAAAAAAAAAAAGATAGCAATAGACCAAGAATGCAGCTGAAAACACCTCCTTGTAAGACCAGCACGCCCATGGGCGCAGGTGCATTTGCTATTTTAACCATACAAGCGTTGGACAGGAAATTGACTGCATCGGTCTTACTGTAAACTAGAACTAGCAAAGACACTTGCATTGGGCTTTGCACTGTGCTGTGCTGGGTGCAAGACAGGGCCCGATGTGCTATAGTCCTCTAAAATGTCTAATACGGTACCAGAAATGCCATACCATCAATCTGAACACAAAGCTTTTTCTTAATCCCTGAATATGTCATTTAGTCCTACAGATTGGTAACACACTGTCAAAGATGGTGTACATAAAGAGAGAAAAAAAGAACAGTCACAGAAAAAAATAATATAGGGCAGTGCATTGGGGCTCAAAATATGAGCTACTATTCCTAAACCTAATGTTTTTTTGTTGTTTTTTTGCTTTTCCCTTTTATTACTCTGTCTATAACAGCTGATTTTCCTGTGTGTCTGTCCACACAACAAACAGGCGTGTGATGGACCCGTTTTGAGACATCTGGTCATTTACTTAGTACTTAGTACTATCCCCAACAAACCCCCCTTTCAGCTACTTCGATAAGATAATTCACCAGCACAATAAATCTACGTGGAGGACTTCATAACAATAAGTAGCGCACACACACACACACACACAGTACTGTGTATCCATCTATTCTAGGGGGGTCCCAGGTTCTGCTGTGTTTCCTTAATTAAGAGCCAAGGTCCATGAATCCAACAGGCTTCATTTATTATATTCACAATTAACCCTTTCACTTTCACCTTCTTTGTTTCATTTCAATCACTCTGTTAAGCCCTTCTCTATCACTTCAAATAAACATTCCATATCCTGCTGGTTGACTGACTCATGCTGTCAACTCGTGCCGATCTCACACACCGTCACCATTAACCCCATATTTGTCTTTATTTCACCATCTCTTCCACAATTCTTTAATTACCAGCCTCCCTGTGTCTTTGATTTTATTCACTCTAGCAATTAACCCCCCTCCCTCGCTTCTCCTCTTTTCATATGCTCTTACACATTGCACCCATCCGTCTCATTCCCACTCTCTTATATGCTCTCATCGCCATCACTCCTCCTTCTCTCTGGCTCTCTGTCTCATCCTCCCTCCTAGTATACTCTCGCAAACGCCATTACTCAATTAACCCCCCTGGTTCCTGGCTAAGGGGTCAACATATGTATCAGGTCTGGATCATGGCTGTATGTGCCTTTGACAAATGAAGAGTCCACATACACACATACTCATGTGCACACTAAGGTGTGACTCAGAAATGATTGGATTCATTAGAGTAAAGGGTGAAAGAAAGAAGTGCATGGTGAAGGGGAAGAAAGGGGGCAAGAGGAAGTGGAGGCCACGACATCACTAAATGCTGTTAGAGGACTCAGAACATGGAGAAAGAGGAGCTTTGGTCAATGCAAAGATCTGAAATAGAGAAGCCAGTATTAAAAGTATTGCAGGAAGAAAATCGATAAAGATTGATGTTACATAGGAGCATAAGTTATGAGTTATGAGTTTAGATTGAGAAAATGAGAAAGGGAGTAAAACTGAGGACAAAGAGTGGACAGCTTGAAAAGGAGTACAAAAAGCCAGGAAACAGTAGACATGGAGGACCAAGCGAATGAGTGTAGAGATGAAGTAGTGTAAAGAGCGAGAGTTGAGGTGGAGGACAGGTGGGAGCAAAGGGATGAGGTGAAGGTGAGAGAGATCATTTGGGTTCATTATGGTGAGATGTTGTCTTCTCTTTATCTTGTCATGATGAGCAACCTCTATATGTAGCAGAGATAATGATGCCACATGTATCTTAAAATATTGGTTCAATATAAAGTTTAAGGCTGTTGTAGTAGACGCCTCACTTTTTAGGTTATTTTTTTAGGTATTTATGTTCTTTAAAGAACCCAATTACAGTAGATATTCACTAGATAAAAAAAATATTTTTTGTAGTTTATTTTACTTTTCTTCCATTCATCCTTTTCATTAGTTTTCTATATTTTGCAATCAGCTAATGGATACCCCAATTAGAAATGATAAAGGAAAAGTAAAGTAACTATCAATTAGTGGCACACACAAGTAGCATTGTTAGCATACTAACTACACAGTGACGCGTTATTATGGAACACACGCTACTTCTAGTAAAGGCCCGCCCTTCAATAGCATTCAATACTGACCCTAATCCTAACCAAAGCTTACGCAAGGTAACTTAACCCGATTTTTTCAGGTCCTATCGTAACATTAACCCTTTGAGGTCAATGCCTAACCCAACCAATCAAGCTGCTTTGTCAGGCAGGCCTTTCCTAGAAGTTATCTGGGTTCCATAATGATGTCACAGTGACAGGTTGTTGCATTCACATTTCAGCATGCATTAGTTTCTAACTACCCTCTACACTGCAAACATGGCATGGCTTAGAGATTTTCCAGCATTAGAAATAAGTTATTGTTATTGACATACTTCAGGATAAGGTTTTGCATTTGCTTCTTTTCTATTAATAAATAACTGAGAAGCAAAAAATTATATTTTAATTACACTGAAACTATGAATTAACTGCATCAGCCAGTTTAACATGATAAGTGTTCGTCCAAGCCTTCAAGGAATTAGACTGATCCATTCATATGCATGTGCAGCCATACACAAACATACACACACCCACAGACACAAAGACTAGAATGCATGCATTTAGCAGATGGCTGGTGGTTAAGAGAGTGTGAATGATAAAATCTGCCCACTATTACATCGCCTTGTCCATTATTCCACTCCGCTGCTTCTGAAGTGTGTGTGTGTGTGTGTGCGTGTGCGTAAGCAAAAGTATATTTGTGTGTGGAACCTTCTGCATGCATTTTCATCTCCATGTATCTGTGTCTAAGTGAAGCAATCTACTCACATCACTCGTGTCGTAAATGAACAATATTAACATTAGGCCATTAAATTATAACATAAAAACAGCCATTTAATGGAGTTTTACTCTATTCAAATTTTATTGTTTCTACCCTTCATGTGTGACAGGGTTGTAAGCAATCAAACTAATGGAACATTACGAACCTGGTCAAAATGTACCACACTAGTAATATTCTACCACCCATCTGTGTGTGTGTGTGAGAGATGAAGTCAAACATGACATGTCTGTAACATATGAGGCTATGCGGTATTAAAGGTTATGTTTAAAGTCTTTAAATTCTTGCTGAGTTATGTGGTGTGTGATATCTGTGTGTCTGTGTGTAAAAGAGAAAGACATAGAAACAGCAAAAGTGTACAGATACGCTCTCATTTTAATCTCCGCTGCTGTCTGCACCGGCTCCGTCAAGCTTCCATCGTAGCCCTGTCTCATGGACGTAAATACGACCTGAAGCTTTTATTTATGCTTCAAGTCTACTTTTCCGATAATATGCACATAAACGTGGGCCTGTATACAATATAAAGGCAGGAATAAATATATTTTTATACATTTTGCAACCTAGGCAGAGCAGAGGTGCTGTGTCTCGGTACAGAGTCACTAGACAACTCTGCTCCAATCGACAAAACCTCCCTGTCCTGCTGCTTGAGGCATTGAGATTTGCGGACAGATGGAGCCAGTGTAGACGCTCGCATCAGTGTTGCATGAATGCTGTTGGCAAGCAAGCGTAGCGTTGGCGTGACGCGACATTTGTGGTTGAAGCCTACATTAAGTGTTTTTGCACACTGCCTAAAGAGCTTTTCAGACCAAAAGGAAGCAATGGGACCACCGCGCTCTGAAAACCATTGTCTCCAATTGTAAATGCAAATAATTATGACATTACATCACTAACATGCAAATGAGCATATGACATTATTTGCACCTAAGCACTCTAAAAACCCAGGGAAACCTCTATATACACAATGTTTAAGAATGATAAAGGTACTGCACCCCCCCCCCGAACACACACGCGGTTTTCCATCCATCCATCTTCATCCGCTTATCCGGAGTCGGGTCGCGGGGGCAGCAGCTCCAGTTGGGGACCCCAAACTTCCCTTTCCCGAGCCACATCAACTAGTCCTGGGTCTTCCCCGAGGCCTCCTCCCAGCTGGACGTGCCTGGAACACCTCCCTAGGGAGGTGCCCAGGAGGCATCCTTACCAGATGCCCGAACCACCTCAACTGGCTCCTTTCGACGCGAAGGAGCAGCGGCTCTACTCCGAGCTCCTCTCGGATGACTGAGCTTCTCACCCTATCTCTAAGGGAGACGCCAGCCACCCTCCTGAGGAAACCCATTTCGGCCGCTTGTACCCTGGATCTCGTTCTTTCGGTCATGACCCAGCCTTCATGACCATAGGTGAGGGTAGGAACGAAAATTGCCCGGTAGATCGAGAGCTTTGCCTTCTGGCTCAGCTCCCTTTTCGTCACAACGGTGCGATAAACAGAATGTAATACCGCACCAGCTGCTCCGATTCTCCGACCAATCTCACGCTCCATGGTCCCCTCACTCGGGAACAAGACCCCAAGGTACTTAAACTCCTTCACTTAGGGTAAGGACTCACTCCCTACCTGAAGAAAGCACTCCATCGGTTTCCTGCTGAGAACCATGGCCTCAGATTTAGAGGTGCTGATCCTCATCCCAGCCGCTTCACACTCGGCGGCGAACCGATCCAGTGAGACCGATAACGGCATCAGGACCACATCATCTGCAAAAAGCAGCGATGAGATCCCGAGCCCACCGAACTGCAACCCTTCCCCGCCCCCGACTACGCCTCAATATCCTGGCCATAAATATTACAAACAGGATTGGTGACAAAGCGCAGCCCTGGCGGAGGCCAACCCTCACCTGGAACGAGTCCGACTTACTGCCGAGAACCCGGACACAGCTCTCGCTTTGGTCATACAGAGATTGGATGGCCCTGAGAAGGGACCCCCTCACCCCATACTCCCGCAGCACCTCCCACAATTTCTCCCGGGGGACCCGGTCATACGCCTTCTCCAGATCCACAAAACACATGCAGACTGGTTGGGCATACTCCCAGGCCCCCTCCAAGATCCTTGCGAGAGTGAAGATCTGATCCGTTGTTCCACGGCCAGGACGGAATCCGCATTGGTCCTCTTCAATCCGAGGTTCGACTATTGGCCAAACCCTCCTTTCCAGCACCTTGGAGTAGACTTTACCAGAGAGGCTGAGATGTGTGATACCCCTGTAATTGGCACACACCCTCTGGTCCCCCTTTTTAAAGAGGGGAACCACCACCCCGGTCTGCCACTCCATAGGCACCGTCCCAGAGTTCCACGCAATGTTGAAGAGGCGTGTCAACCAAGACATCCCCTCCACACCCAGAGCTTTCAGCATTTCTGGACGGATCTCATCAATCCCTGGGGCTTTGCCGTTGTGGAGTTGTTTTACTACCTCAGCGACTTCCACCAGGGAAATTGACGACAATCCCCCATCATCCTCCAGCTCTGCCCCTACCACAGAGGGCGTGCCAGCTGGATTTAGGAGTTCCTCAAATTGCTCCTTCCACCGCTCTATTACCTCCCCAGTTGAGGTCAACAACGTCCCATCCTTACTGTATACAGCTTGGATGATTCCTCGCTTTCCCTCCTGAGGTGGCGAACAGTTTTCCAGAAGCACCTTGGTGCCGACCGAAAGTCCTTCTCCATGTCTTCTCCGAACTTCTCCCACACCCGCTGCTTTGCCTCTGTCACGGCAGAGGCTGCAGCCCTTCGGGCCCGTCGGTACCTTGCAACTGCCTCCGGAGTCCTCCGGGATAACATATCTCGGAAGGACTCCTTGACACACGGTTTTGATCTTTCTTATTGTGAAGATATAACCTTGTGGGTCATATATCACAAAAAGCTTATCATTTAAAGACACACATATATACAGTATGCACACATAGCAAAGGGTGCTCTATTATATGTTGACTGTCAATGGAGACTGATATATGTGTCAGTGTACCGCAATTTACCAATGAGGCCATAGCCTTATCAAATATAATTCACAATTCGGCTGATTGCTGATATCTTAGCTCCTGGAGAAAGATAAGGTTTATGGTCCTTCTACCCTTCTCAAGGACTACCAGGAACACCTGCTCCCACATACACACATGACAACCCATCAATGGAAAGTAACCCATATGATTACTATATAATGAAAAATGTCAAGCTACCTACAATGACAAATAAATGATTTCAGAGTCAAATGTACAGTGGCCAGGCAGAAGACTTTATGGCTCCTGTACCCTTATGAAGGTTGAACAAGTACACGTGTCCACTATTGTGCAGCACTCGTATAAAGATTTGAAGATGCATCTGTATGTATTGTTATTAAGTTATTACATGATAGTGTATGTCAAACCACTGGAGAGTGTGACATTAGACACACAGTCACAATTTAGTTGCTCTTAATGACTTCCATTGTGCAAAAACACTGAACAAGCCATGTAAATAACAATTTACAGAGCCACCTATTCCACCTATTGCCCCCAGAGCAACACCTCAACAAACACACCAGTGGAACAAATACTTCCCAACTTTCCTTATACGTGTGCAGACACACATTCCCACAAACGCACACACCTACACACCAAGATACCTGGTTAAATAAACCAGTGCAATGTGTGAAAGCAATAAGCAGCACTGCTTTCTTTAGTGGAAGGTCAATATTATTCTCATCGGACAGGCTGAAGGGGCAAAGGTGGCTAGAATAATGTTGTATTACATGACTGGATTGTACTGTGTGTGTGTGTGTGTGTGTGTGTGTGTGTGTGTGTGTGTGTGTGTGTGTGTGTGTGTGTGTGTGTGTGTGTGTGTGTGTGTGTGTGTGTGTGTGTGTGTGTGTGTGTGTGCCTCCTGCTCATTCACTTAACCTTTGCAAGCTGACATCAAACTTTAAAAAAGAAAACATGTCTGAACTCGATTGCCCTGAAAGATCTATTGATAAATAGGATTAGTACAAGCTGGAAAAACAGCAGGATGACGGAAGACTTTTTGACGTTCTATTTTCAATTTATTTATGTCAATAGGTCCAAGGAAATACCATAAATAATATAAATACAAATTTAATGAACTAAATGTAGAGATAAAGAAACTTTGTGACAAACATGGCTAACACATTTTAAAGAAACAAAGCATGCCCTAATGAAAGTTCTTTACTTTCACCCAAGCTGAATTTTACAACTTAATTCAGTTTCAGGCTCATGGTCAGATGCGAGGCCTGGAACCAACACAAGGGCCATACTCAGATAAACTTGCAAGTGATTAACTTATTTTTCTTTGGTTAAGAGGATCTAACCTGAAATCTAATATCAAAGTAAAGGTGCAGGCCAAGTAAAATATCAACAGAAAACAGACTTCTTGAATAGAAAAGAGCTTTTCATTAGATGGTCTGAGTCTGGGGTCAAGCCCAGTCAACCCTGTGAGCAAGAGATAACAGAGTAGCCACTCAGAGACAAGGTGAGGAATAAACCCACAGTGGTATATGAAGACACGCACACAGAAAGGCAAAAGGGCAGTCTAAAGACAGATGGTGAAACTTAAATGCCAACTACTTGGTTTATTAGTATAAAAAAAAGCTAAACGTTCCACCTCAGTGCAGAATTAATACTGCTGGAGCCCACTAAAATTGATCTAAATAAAAGATAAATAACTAAATTTGGTGGATGCCTGTCTGCTTGGTTTAAGTGTGAGGTTTTTGTTAAATTGCCTGGGATTAAAATGTAGTGATTACATGCGGACTGTGTCAGAGGCCACCCACACATATTGCTGCTTCTCAATAGGTCTGCATTGGGCTTATGGTACCATTAATGTCAACATGTTAACCAGCAAAACACGCACGCACGCACTGTGTGTGTGGGTTTTTAGAAACCGATGCTGCTGTTCTCTACTCAGTGTTAGGAGGTTTCTGTCAGCGCTTATATACGGCACAGACCTAATGGTCATGTCATTTATGATGAAACTGTAGAGGAGAATTACGGGGCATTACGCATAATAACCCTTCCAACAGGGTCATTATTGCCTCATTCTGCCTGAATGGTGTTTTGCTTCTCGAATTGACAGAGCTAAGCTGGTATAAAGAGGAAAGAAACAAGATGGAAAGGAGAATAGGAAGGAGAGAAAGTAAGTGGACAGACATCTCCAGTAGTGGGGGAGCAAAGTAAAAAGTTGGGGAGGAGGAGCAGAAAACAATAGAAAGAGACACTGAAAAAGGTTGGAAAGCTAGGAAGCAGGACTAGATAGTTTGTAAGACAGGTAAAGAGAACAAAAGATCTCCACACAAACACATAGACACATGACAACATTTTATCACATGCTATATTAAATTACTTAATAAGCTATAATGCTTTCCAAACAAAAAAGGAACTGACAAACAGAACTAGCCCCAGAGTTAACCCTCATGTTGTCCTTAGGTCAAATTTGACCCATTTTCAGTTTTTTTGTCACAAAAAATGTGCCTTCGAAATAAGCGCTGGAAATGTCAACATTAAAAATATCAAATAACTTTGGAAAAAAACATTTTAAAAAAAGCACGCACGACATTGAAAAAGTGACAAAAATGTCAGAAAAAGCGATAATAATGTTTCATGGTTGACAGGAAGACAACACAAGGGTGAAAAACTAAAATGATATTATATGATGAATGACTATATTATTATTTTCCAGCTCCACTATGCTATTAAGAGTTCACACAATCAGTGATGACAGCAATCAATCTGTAAATAATGCAACACATACATTAGCTCAGCCAAATTCCTTTTGCATGTGTTTTATTAGAGCCAGACCAATATATCAGCGGGCTGATAGTAGGCATTTTCCAAACTATCGGTATCGGCCTTTATAACGGTCGATAAATTCTTTTTTTAAAAATATTAATTTATCAGAATCATTTATAATGACAAATAAATGATTCGGATAAATGAATATTTAAAAAATAAAAATGGACCAAACCCCCCTTCAACCATGTTATGAGTGTTGGTGCTGCATAGGGTGTCCACCAGAGGGCGCTCTACAACGTCCCTGTCGGCAAAACGCTTTGATTTTTTGTTCAAAAGACTTCAAGACTAACTTTACTTCAAGACTAAAAATAATAACTTTAAGTTAGTATGTTTATACATTTTTTATATCAGAACTTTAATATATTTTCATGTTCCTCTATTCAGTTGTGACAATAAAACAATTTTTTTGCTCCAAAGACAAATTCCTCATATGTGTCCACGTACCTGGCAAATAAAGCTGATTCTGATTAAAATTACATTATCATATTATTTTAATGAGTACTTACAAATAACTACAAATTATTAATGTTAGGGAAATCTGTTATGTTTTCTTACCGTTTCTGTGTTGTTGTTTTTTAAGTATATATATGGGCAGATATATTTGAATATCCGATTTTTAATTCACCAAATATTTGTATCGGTCTCAAAATCCTTTATCGGTCGGGCTCTATTATTTATGCGCGCCTGTGTGGGTTCACGTCTACATAAATCGTGCAGCAGTCCGACATGATCATTTCTCACTCACAATTGCTAAATGAACATTTTTGCAAGCCTTAATTGATTATTTTGTATCAAGAACTATCACGTCTGCCAAATATACCATTATGCGCATGCATGCTATAAGTTATAAACAGAGTGCTTAGGCAAAAATACAGAAATAAATTAGCAAGTTTTACAGAGCTGCATCTGTAGGCAGCAGCAGAAGCTTGTGTTATTAATAATAATAATAATAATAATAATAATAATAATACTTTATTAGTCCCGCAAAGGGAAATTACAAGTTACACTCTGTTATTATACACAAGCCTGAATTACACACACATGCTCAGTACCTATACATGCACTAATGGAGAGATTCACCACGGATCAGCATGGTCATGGAAAACTGTTGAATTAGAGAGCACAGAAGGGAGAGAAGAGCCTGCTGAAAACAACTGGAACTGTAAGAGGAGGAAAAGAGATTTTAAAATGATGTATTAAAAGAAGAATAAACATAGTCAAACATGGGTAACTGCAAATATTTGGCCCATCTCTCACCTAGGGTAAGACATTCAAATAAGGAAACTCAAGCAGAAAAAAATGCAGAAGTAAGTTTTATTTTGAGCCTAAACACAGGTAACATGTTTCACTTCCTCAGACCCAAACACTTCCTCAGCTTGTGCTGATTTTGTCCAATTTGACAGTTTGTTCCAACAGCTTCACACTCCGGCCCAATGCACATTCAGTTCAATTAATATAAAGTGTATCTTCTCTATTATAAAGCATGACGTTTATTTCAGTTGCACATTTTAAATTTGTTGTCACTATGCCAATATCGCAGACTCTTGTCTGTATGAATGCCAGTCTGTTCGTCTGTCCCTACCGTGCTCCTCCTCGTTCTAATACCCACCACCCCACCCTTCAAGCCCCATGTGATGGCAACATGGGCAAATAAATCATAAAGGAAAATAATGAAAGAGAGAAAATGAGTGCATTATTTAAATATTAATGAAGCTGAGAGATGTACTATTGGCCTGATTGTCGTCTTCTGCAAATTGTTTTGGCTGACTGGAAAATCAACACATACACGCGCGTGAGACAGACAGACAGACAGAGACACGCAGACACTACTCCCACTGAGTTGGCTTAAGTCCACCAGTCCATCTTAACGTCTTCAAGTCAGACTGTTTAAGGTTGTTTCGTCTCATCAGCCTCCAGACAGTATAATTGCCAGACATGCATCACGTTTGATCAATTTAAAGTGCATTTTAACTGAATTAACAAGACAGTTTACAAACCATTTTTCAGAAAAGTACACTGTTGTGGATTTGTAGGCCTGTATTTACTATAGATATCTATCTGAAACCATAACAAAAAGTGGATCCTTCATCATTAATATTGATATTGTGAGAAAGGGGCAATACAAAAATGCCTTTGAGGAAAGTGAAGCACATTCACTCATAAATATACAAATTTGGCTACAAGCACAACCAATAGAAATTCCTGGTAAAGGCTAATAGTATCTAAATCTGAATAAGGATGCAATATAATTAAACCATTCACTTTGTTCATGTGTGTGTCTAGCTATCAATAGAGTAAATAATGATTGGCACAATTATCTTTAATTAAAGCTCTGCTCATAGATAGCTGCCCTATTTCCAGGCTAGCTTGTGTTTGAATGGTCTTTCCATACAGGGTTTCTAAACAGATATTTCATAACAATATGATCATATAGTGTTATTGTGTTACAAATGCATTATCCAAATTAATAATAATAAAGAAAAAATAAATAATAAATGTAAAGCAAACTAACTAAAAAAGGAGAAAAAAATTAACATTAAGCAAGTGTGTACACATTTAAAGATATAATATCTGGAAAACATTTGTATTAATATTGTGGTAAAGTGTTTAAAAGACACAGTTCAACTTGAGCTCTTTCACAGTGTTTGATGACCAATTGTAGGTTTTTATTTAGTCTCCTCTACATTGACCAATACTATTAAGCTTCATGTTTGTTCAAAGCGCTATGCTATGTATGACCACACCATTGCCCATTCTGCATAATAATAAACTCATAGAACGCTTTGTGTGTACCTGAGAAAGGTACTATAAATGGATGCTTGTTGTGATCATGTGTGTGCATGCTTGAAAAAATATTTATGTTTAACACTAATATGTGCAAGGGGATGCATGGTGTGTGTGTGTTTGTGTTTACATGAATGTATTTGATCAAGAGTACACATACACACACACACACAAGAGAACAAATATCAATATCATAAAGTAACAATGTTTCCCCCTCTCTCTCTCCATTACCAGCTAACCTTTTAAACAAACCCTGGTCTTTGTAAGGCTGTTTCTGCCGTACTTACAAGATGGGAAAATACATTAGGAATTACACTTCCAGCTACATACAAACCGCTGATGGGAATCCATACCTCCTGCTTACTTTTCATTTTTTTTGGCATAAAGCTGGGAGTGGGCTTGAAAAACAACATGCAAGGGAGACATTAGAGTAATGGAGAAAAAAAAAGTGTGCGTGTGGGTGGTAGTGGTGGTAGATCAGCACACCACACACAGAAAAATAGTTCCCCCACATTTGTTTTTCACCTGCTATAGTTTTGTTATATGAGGAGGGAGAAGGGTTATGTTTAGACCAGCTACTTAACAAAGTTTGATTAAAAATATACTTGTTTTCAGAAATGTTCCAAAACCATGTTTTAGCTCCCATTAACAATTACTATACCTGAACTCGCTTATCGAATACTGAGTATTGGTCCAAACTGTCTATGGACATTATCTCTTTGACAGCATAGGTCAAATTACCCTAATCTTGCACTGTTGAGCCCTGCACACATTGTCAAAGTTAATTGGCTGATTTTACCATGTTTTGTAGAATAAAGCCCTTGCCCTGTGCGCATATATATATATATATATACATACACACACACACACACACTGAAAAAGATTCCCTGTTTTCTTTGTGGGTATAAACCTAAAGGCAGGCAGTTTGAGTCTGGCTACAGTAAAACACTCATCTGGGATTAGGAGCCATTTATTCATCTCAGCTCAGTAACACTATGAGAGCCTCGCTTCAAAATCCAATGAATATTTCACACTTCCATTTCATATGCAATCTCTAGTGCTCAGAAGGGAGTATTGATGGGTATTAGAATCAGTATGCTTTACTTCTGTGTGTGCGGTTGTGTGTCTGACCATACAGTATGTGTGTTTTGGGGAATTTGTGGGCACTTTATTTGATCCCAGTATTGAAATGTGTATTCTGTAGTATGCATGTGCTTTCATATTTAGTTTCTGTGCTGCAATGGTATCTTTTGTGCCGTTTCACTGCATTCAAAGAACATTAACAAAACGATTACTATCACTTTTGGGTGAATATAAGGAAGGAGTCCAGGAAATAGTTAGTAAAAAATACAAAAAGTTGTCAGTAAATAAAGTATGCATCTCTAATATGGAGCTAAATTTGTTTCTTTATTACATGCGAGAAAATCAGCAAAGCAAGCTCTGGTCATGGCTGGGGGCCGGGGGATGTGCCGTTGCTACCGGGTGTGCAGGCTGGTTGGTTAGTACACTAACGCTAGCTCTAGGGGGGTTGTGCCGCTTCAACCGGGTCTGGGGCTCTCCGTGTCACACTGGAGATCAGATCAGATCGAGGACACCAGCGAAGCTTTCTAGCAATGTTTCCACGCTGGCCGAGCCCCACTGATGACGGACCGTCTGCGGCTGCAGGACCTGGAGCTCTCCACCAGTGTTTCAGTTGGACTGTTAAAAAGTGTTGAGATAATTAAAAGGTATTTACAGTATTTAGAAGCAGGATGGCTGCTAGTTAGCTAACGCTAGCTTTCATGCTACATAAATAAGCCGGACAGAGTTGTCCCTCATCTGGTGAACCTTGCTGTCCCTGGCCGTCCTGTTGGCACAGAGCTCCACAGACTAATTCCACAGGTACAAATTAGTTTAGCACCAAACCTATCGTAAGAAGTGTTGCAAAAGTCGAAGTGCGCAGACTCGCCGATGTGTGATGCGAGATTATTAATCAGCTCCACAAAACTCTCTGTATTTCTCAGTATGTTCAGAAGATTGTGACTTTCCCGTGCACAAACTGGATTTATTTTTTAACAAGCTCTCAAATTATATTCTACAAGTGCTCACATCACATCTACGCGCTCTCACATTTGCACCATATTTACCTTCATACTCATTAACTCAATGCTTCCTCAATAAAGTCTTAAGTGAACTGAGCTTTTTGCAGTGTAGCCTTCCTCACTGGTGACTAAGAGTCTCTCTCTCTCTATCAAAATATCTGAAGTTCGGTAAAAAACTCATGCGAATAAAGCTGGTGAAAGTGTGTTTCCATCCAACCTGTGCGTAATGACGTCACACGCTGTTTTGCGATCAAATTGGCATATCAAATTGATTTTAGACATTTTAAGGTGTTTCCATTCATTTTTGCACTGAATCGCACAACAATCAAACAAACTTTTGCAAACAAAGTTTTTCTAGACAAAATGGATTGTGTCGTCTACCAACAAATGATCAATTTTGCAAGTTATAATAGTGCTTATGTGCGAGCTGATAGCGACATATCAAGCTATAATAAGAAAACAACGCAATCAACACTTTGCTGTGATGATGCGGATGCAACTTTTTTATTTTCCCTCCGGCACCGCTGCAACACTCTTTTTTTGAGACATGTATGGCAGTTTGAGTTCCTTCCATTTACTCAGGAGGACGTCCCACGGCTTGTCGTAACCTTTGTGGGCCATTTCCTTCGCAAGTTCCTGATAAATTAAATTTCAAAATTGTTTCTATCAACGTTTATCGCTCATTCTTTTGAGTCGATATTCATGAAATTCCATTGAATTTTACTGTTTCCATAAGGCATTTTTTATTTGATATCACTCATTTTGGATAAAAACGTGTGGTTGGAAACATAGCTACTGTTTGTATAGCATAGTCATGAAAAGAAATTAAACAAACGTGATTCCCTGTATTGAACTACTCTATTAATTACAGGACCTAGAGGACATAAATAATAATAATAATAAATAATGACAATAACAATGTATTCTGTTCTAACTCTCCCTACATCAAAAGAGTTTGCATGCCTGCATAAAAGAAATGTCAAAAACTCATTCCCTTGTTCACTCTTCCCTATTTACAGTAATAGGCACTCAATAGTTAACTGTATAGTGAGCAGTAAGCTGAGACTTGAGATACCTTTAAATCACAATAATATTGCAGAATCAGGTGTAGTGCATGGATGTGCTGTGTTGCCCAACTATATCACAACTATAAACATACAGAGCATTGCATTGTGGGATTGTTAGCAGAAAGTAGTGTACATGTCACGGACAGTACTTCTTTTGAAAGCAAGTGTCCTGGCGAGTAACAACTAGCCAACAGCAGGACCAGTGCATGCTGCTTTCTGACTCGCAACAAAACCATAGCAACACACTCTCATAATAGTAATCCCCTAGGTCTGTTGCTGGTCTCCTGACTCCGTTACTGGTCCTGTCATATGTCATGAGTCATGAGTCATATGGCCCCTAGCCTGCGGCTTAGTGTCTCATGTAACACACACACACACACACACACACACAGTCTACTAATACTTCTTAAAAATGTCATGTGGAATACTATTTCTTTAATGTAAGATATTTCTACAGCAAGTCTGTGTAAAAACAACACTGTTTATAACTCTAGATTATAAAACAGCTATTCTATACTAGCTATACTAACGGAAACTAAATTATCTTGGTTCCAAAATCTAAAAACCAAGATTTTAACCATAACAATGAACATTATGACATGAACGGAGGCTCAAGTTCTATTTTAGAGAGATCAATTCAGTTCTTACCAAAGGTTCTTACAGCCCCGAGAGAAATTGCCAACCAATGTAACTTTGTTCTTAATTAGTTTGGAGAATCTCCAACAAATTCTGCAGAATTTATACATCCTTAAAGGCATGCAGTATGAGCCGAGGACAGGAAAATATACTGTGCATTACATTTTCTAGCCAGTAGGTTCTTTAAGTTTTTAGGCTGTGACCTAAATGAAAAATCCAGTTCACCATAGGAAACACGCTCATTAAAACAATTTGATACTGTTTTTGATATACTGTTTTAAATATGCAGAGCCACCAAGAGAAGGTTCAAGATTCATTTAAGGTCCTAAGCTTGGGTTAAAAAAAGCAATGTACCATATTCTAATAATGCCAGTTTATGTGACAGTATGAAAAAAACTAGACTTTCCAAAGGGGAAAATGAAAAATGACACATTCCTCAGGGGAAAAATAAGAAAAACGGGATATATAGATTGAGTTTGCAAAGTCTCCGAAAGTGAATTGCTAATGATACTGCCTAACGCTGAAGGCAACTTAAAACCTTTCCCTTTGAATTTTGCTTGTGAGGCAATATTCTATTCAAAAAAAGTGGCTTATAGGGAACTCCAGCTCAATACAATCAAGGCACAGATACCTGCTCAAACGTTCCTACAAGCACATACACCCTATGTGAACACACACAGTGTTGTGTGACTAATTAATAGGTATACATCAAAAGGATTATATGCATTATATGAGGTATCAAAATGATACAGATGGTTGACTTAAATACAGTGATTTTGTAGCTGTCCGGCACTTGTTTCTCTTCTTTGTGGACTGGCTGGCTGGTTATTTGGTTACTCTCATGCATGCCTGTGAACTCTGCTTACTGTTGGTCATTCAGGAAACAGGCCATTTAAAATAAAGGCATTTAAGCCTAACCTCACAAGTGTTAGTTTCACTTGACGAGTATTAACTAAGAAGATAAATGTTACATAGCTGTTTGTAGTCAGCTTAAAGCTTTAGTGCGTGACTTTTTGATATTAATAGACATCCATTACATTCAAGCCATTGCCAAATGAGCTGCTACAAAGCTAATTAAGACTCCATCAGCTCCACAATACTCTCTGTATTTCTTAGTATGGCTATGTTCAGAAGATTGTGGCGTCCGGTGACTTTCCTGCGCAGAAACTCAAGTGAAGATAATTACCTTTTCTGAAGAGTCAATCATGTTTTTCCTATCCTCCTTAGCTGCTAGCAACTGCCACGAGGAGGGGTGGGGGGCACGTGTGTGATCACGAAAAGAGTGTATCATGTGGACGTGCCAACAGTTTTGTTGTTATTACTTAGAATTCCTCATGGGGTGACAGAAAATATGCAATATAGCATTAAAGTCACAGAAAACGGTTAAATGCCTTGTTCCCAATGTCGGTTTTTATATTAAAAGGAAGTGAAATTAAATAAAGAAACACTAACTCACCAATCTCTTTCATCAGATTAAAATGAGGAGCAAACAAAAAACACATGACATTCTGTCGACTGTTTCTTACCTTGTCCTTGTCTTCGACCAGATCACTGAGTATATCATCGGGGTCCAGAATCCCCCCGTCACAGTACTCAACATGGTGGGTCCGAACCAGGAAATCGCCTTCCTGTAACACAGGACGCAACAAACGTAAATCATCAACTCAATGTATGAATAAACCTGACACCAGCTGACCAAACTCCCTGTACTAACTGTACGTTCACACCGCCAGCGACTTGAGCGTCTAAAGATACCGGAAGTCATTCATTTTCAATGGAAGCCGGCTTCTCTCAGCTGCCAGGAGCAGCAAATCTGTCGGTGTTGCGTTTTGGGCGTTTTGAGCGTGTTGAGCGTCAATCTGAAAGTTGAAATTTTTCAACTTTATGGTAATGAGCTATGACGCGGTTCAGCGGCAAGCAGCGGCTAACGCCAGCCGCCAATCGGAATATAGAAGTCCTTCACGCTGACTGATTCCGACGATGTAATCTTTTCGTTCCTACCAAAACATTTGTTCCGAGGAAAAATGGAGGAGAAGCTCATCATCGCCGTTGCTGGGTTTCCTATCATTTATGATATGTCGTTGTTTGCGTATCGGGACCAGTTAAAAAACGAAGCATGGGAAAAAGTAGCCGAGATAGTCGGTGTGTCCGGTGAGTTGATGATTCATCATCTTTTTAACGAGGGAAATGAGCAGTGCGCCGTAGCATGGTAGTCTTCCTTGCTTGATGTGAATGGTACAATCTGTTTTGCAGATCATTTTACCCTTATTAAATGCGCAAAAGTAAAAGTAGAAGTTAAAGTAGAAGCATTTTAGTTCTATGCACTTAATGAGTTGTGTCAAACGGGAGGTTTACGACTACAACGTCTGGCCCGCCATAAAGTTACCGCCAGTTTTTTCATTCATTCTTTCGGCATTTCTTGTCATCTCCATTACACTGTTCATTTTAGGTTTAAACAGTTTCAGACAGATACTCAAATTTGTCGCAAAAAATATAAATCACCCCCAAAATTTCCTGTAGATAAATAACGTTTATCATGCAGACTGTGATACTCTCCGAATTGATAACGGTCCTGGAGGGTGTCGTGAACCCAAAATCTCAGAGTACGACGTCTTCTCCGCAAATACAATACAGCAGCAGCACCAAACACAACTACTTCGCGATGATCCATAATTATCCAGTGATACACATAAAAGGACAAGCGCGAAATATTTACGAAAGCGGGAAGGCAATTCAGTTGCTCACAACACCGATTTGACCAATTGCGCTATTAGAACGCCGCCACGTCAGAGCGGCCAAAGCATCTGAAAGCGTCCGAAAGCGTCCGAAAGCGTCCCCGTACTTTTTGACAAGCGTCCTTGGCGGGGCGTCCAGAGCTTTTTTGCAGCTCAAGTCGCTGGCGGTGTGAACGTACGGTTATTGTATATGCACATATGTATCTGACTAGCTTCTTTAAATTGTGGCTGCAGGTGTCAGTCCCCCACACCCATCATCATCTAATTAAATGAAACCATAAGTACAGAGGACTCAACAGTTTTAATTAATACAAATATGATGATTCTAATGGCTAATAGTTAAACAAAAATATTCACACATATAATGTAATCTAATAAAAATAACCAAGTGCGTAACATTTTGTCAATCAGGAATAAAGACATTATTCAGACCAGCGCAGGCCCCAAAACTCTATTTTCTGTTAATATTCTATCTTGTAGCTTGAATGCCACTAATGCAATGTATGTTCTATGAAACCAACATACGGAGTGAGAGTATAACACAGGGAGGGATCATAAAAAAAAAAAACATAAAATGGAGAAATAGCAGGAACAGTAGCAGTTTCCACTCATTGCAGGTGCAGAATAGCAGGATAGATATAATTGTTATTTACTTTGTTTGTTGTTATTTAAAAAAACAGGTCAATTAAAATAGTGGGGGGTTTCCCAACAGGTATACAATTATGATATGGAAACATAGCAAACAATAAAATGTAAAAGGCCTCCACTACTGGTCACCAACTTCTTCCCTCTGATCCTCATTCACATTTATACAGTAAAACTCTAAATGTTCCACTCTCCCTCCCATTTCTGGCCTCTTCTTTGTTTCTTTGTACAGATTACAACTCCAGTCTCTCTCTCTCTCTCTCTCTCTCTCTCTCTCTCTCTCTCTCTGTGATTAATGACATCGACACTGCACCAGACAGCTGACTACATAGAGCTGGTTGTTGAACAACATATTGAGAGAACACACACATACATACATGCCTACAAACACACAAACAACCACAGCCTAATGAAAGGTACAATCATTACAGGGTGTTGCTCTATTAAATCATTCTTTCAGGGTCAGGTGCTTGTCAATGCTTTTCAAAAACCCCATCAGGGTGAGGGTAAAATAGAGCTCAGTGTCCCTGGTGTCTTAATGTCAATACCAGTTCCTATACTAAACTCAGCTCTGCATCAAATCTCTTTCCAATAAATAATACTTTAAAAATACTTTTTAAAATCATTTGATAGTGTAAATTTGTTTTTTGAACAAAAAAAAGACCTGATTAGATGTACAACTTCCTTTCTGATTTCAGAAGAAATACCATTCATTTTCAATAACCAGATCCAAAAGTTTGAAGGTGCTTGTATCGGTATAAACCTTTGGTGTCTTAAAGGAGTTCTGGCCATGTAACTTAAGCGTGCGTGTTCATTAAGGATAGGCCCAGAATGATTCAAAATAAAAGTTATTTCCCTGGCGAATGCTTAAAGTTAAAATATTTTTTCTTAAAGTCAAGGTGTGTTGCAGTATAGTTACTGCGTAATGGTTCTGCTTCGTAAATATGTCATGTCAATTTCAGTTATTCCTCCAACGTTTCCTAATGGGTTGGAAATAGGACAAGAATATCAATTAAAAAAAAGCACTTAGTGAGTGTAGTAAGGCTAGTTGTAAGAAGTAGTATTCTATTCTTTTCCTTTAATAAGTGCACCAAGATATGTCCACTTGTTTATGTTACATTAAAAACTAAATAAAAACAAGCTTTGATCTTGAGACTAGTCATTCTTGACTGCCACCTGGTGCCAGCTGATACACGTAACTTACAAACATGGTTGTGTTTGCTTCCTAAATAATTAATCCCAAGTTAAATATAGTCTGGGTCCATACAAAACATGTTCTATTATGTAACAAAAAAATACATTTAAATGGCTTTTCAACCATCACCGTTTCAAAACACTGTGGCTGTTTATACAGTTGAATTGTATCTCCCTCTTCCTCCCTCCTGCTGGAATTCATTGTATGACTCGACTGTAACACCCAGGCCAGATGTATGAGAGAGCATTATCAAATATTGTGTTTATTGTTTTATTTTGTCTTTTAAAAAGAGTTTATCTCCCTCAAGCACTAGCAATCAGGATTTTGGGGCATATTAACTCTGGGACAACACATGCAAATGATTTTTTATGATTACTAGGGAATATTTCAGTGCCAAAGGGTAATGTAAATTATTTGTATCATTTGTTCCCTCAGCTTTGCACATAACAATAATATCTCCCAAAGACTAGTGTTTTTATTACTGCCTGGGCTTCACAATCAGTCCTGACAGCGTTAGATTGTGTCTATACTGGTTTAATTGCAAGTCCTCCATTCATCATTCCCACACTGCAGTGTGTCACTGCACTACCAATTTTACAAAACTATGCCTTGACAAAAAGACATGATAAACTGTACCATGTTTTACATTCTTAATGAATAACTACAAAGAACCATTACAAATAGCGCTTTCATTGGACTGCTTACAGTCAAATATTAGTTCCCAGCTAATATTCTAAGTTAAAATGTATTTTGTCAGCATAGCCCACCCTGGTCATCACATCCTAAGGGCCCAAACCCCCTAAGGTGCCTGCTGACCCTCAGTACAGTTCACACAGCAGGCTGTACATTATGCTTTTCATTACAGTTAATAGTGTGTCTTACAGGTGCACGATCCCAAAATAATTAGCAATTCACCAAATCCCAACAAAGCAATTGACACAAAACTGAGATATATATAACTTGTAATTGTAATTTTCAAAATAAATGTAAATGCAAGTTAACCTATTAGTACCATAGACTGTATAAAACTACATTAGTACATTTGAAAAAAAAAAATGAATTAAAAAGAATATCAATACATTAATCAATTACCATTAGGATTTGTGATGTTTTTATCCCCTAGCCATCTAATTTCCAGCTACCACCCAGTGGGTGCAGATCGTAGTGGTAACACAGTGGAAAAATCACTGCAGAGGTGAGCCAGGACACAGAAATCACAATCAAATTATAGTATATGTTTTAATTACAGAAGGAAAATATGTCGTGATAGAAGGATTTTGAAAAACACAGACATCCAACAGTCTCATTTCTTTGGTAACCTTCTGTTGTTTTTAGGTCAACAACCCCTCTGATCTCTTGCTATAGTAGGCAAGCCACACAGCCAAGACGATAGAGAGATAAGAGCTGTGAGCACACTGATCTTATCTTATCTATCTTATTAGTTAGGGGGAATGCAAGGATCATGTGCTACATATTTTTTGTTAACTGCAGAAACCATGTGCCTCCAAGTCTGACAGTTTAAATTCCTAGAGGGACACTCAGATATTGTAGGACTAAAGATAAGAGCTGTAAACACTGATCTGACTTGAAATCAGAGGAATTAGCACTTAATACACTGTTCTGCCTGATGCCATTACAGATAAGCCTCGGCAATTTGAGGTACTTTACTCTCAGGACATGAAATTATTATTAGGTCGTCCCACCAGAGTTAAAACACTATGTAGATTATGCCAGGTGTGTGCTTAACCCCCCACCTCTCCCCCATGCTTTATCTCTAAACAGTAAGCCTTTCTAGTCTTCCAGTTGACATAAGAGTTTGGTATGCTTGCTGTTGTCAAAAGTGGAAGCAGTGCCAAGATGTGGACTTGGGTACACTGAGAAACAGCTAAATGTGAGTAAACTCTGGAGCGGAAAATTAGATTTCCAATAATATGGTTCTATAAGCCAAACCTGAAAGATCTGGATGGAATCATCCCAATTTTGTCAAAGTCAGTTATGCCTGTAATGTAGTATTATTGGTACAAAGTAGGGCTGCACAATTAATCGAATTTTAATCACGATCACAATTTTGACTTCCCCACGATCAAATTTGCGTGATCCAGCGTTTTGTTTTTTAAAGCGTCATTTCATAGAACGCTCCGGGTTTTTTTGCATAGCGCATCTACCGCTCCGTAAACCTCTGTCTGCTCATGTTTCAGTCAGTTGTTCCCTGCATCGCGCAGCTTAGTTTCTAGATGTAGACAATCACAGAGGACAGAGTAACGGGAGGAAAATTCAACAGATAGCAGTCGGTTATACGTCGGTCTCAAGGTTTACCAGTTTACCAGTAAACGCAACATTTTGTCCCCGTCTGTGTTATTCAGACAACAGCAGTGACCAGTGCTAGTCGGTGCTAGTTAGCGTCTGTTAGCTGTTAGCTCCTCTAGGACGCACCGGTGCTAATGTCCTCGCATCCGCTGCAATGTTGTTATATGGACAAGGTTTAATTTTGCGTTACATGACCCATGTCTTCTGTAAAGCCGTGCCTGTGTTGGATCTTTCTACTCTCTCTCCTCTTACTCTCCGTGCCCCGCCACACAGCGCCGGTCCACACTTCTGACATTTGTCTACGGTTTTCATTTTTTATTAACACAGCTGTATATTGTATGTATAAATATGAGGGGCAAACCTGTATTTGTACCAGTGTTTCTGCGGGTAACTATCGCGGCGGCCACGGCAAAGAACACAGAAGAAGTTATTGAATGCAACTAACTTCAGTTGGTAGAGTAACAGCGTGTGAGACGGAGCTGCTGGACCTGGGCCAGAGATGTGACCCATGGCCAGAATATCATAGTTCATAAAAATGCAGCGCAGTGACGATACAGACATTTCATACACACAACGTGTGTATCCGCAAATCGACCTATGCTGGACTCCATTGCACTCCCTCTCTCTCCCTAGCTCTTTTAATCAGTTATTGTTGAAAACAAGTGAAGGCGCTTTCTCAGAGATGCATTTAAAAACAAAAAATATATCCTACACTATTTATTTCAGATAGCTAATTTTCATTTACATGTGTTGCAGCTGTATGTCTATACAACTTCAACATAAGAAGATTGTAACATAATATGGATGTGAAAGCAGTTATAAACAGCATATTTGACAATAAATTGGTTAAAATCAACAAATAATCGTGAGAATAATCGTGATCACAATATTGATCAAAATAATCGTGATTATCATTTTGGCCATAATCGTGCAGCCCTAGTACAAAGTATTATTATTTAAGAGAGGCAGTGTGTACTGATGCAGCACCAAACTCTGTGGAAAAATGAAATCAGAGTTAAACTGTCCCTTGACCCAACTTGTGACTCGCAGTAACAAAGCAAAGCAGAACAATTGGTGGTGGAAATGCCATGGTAACCATTGCTCACCATGTTAACATATCAGCATTCCACATTTAGGCTGTGCACAAGGTGATTCTTCACTCATCTTGTTAGGTTTATCTTGATGGTTCGAAATAAGATTTTATTAGCATCTTAACTACTCGTCAGCGTTCATATATTTGGATGTTAACCTTTTAACACCGTCTGGTGAGCAGCCATCCTTTGATCATTAACTTGGCATGTAAAACCAACCAGGATGATCTGTACAAGGGCATTCATTCTAACATAATGATCTAGTTGCGGCAAGCTTGTCAGGCTAATTTGGGGAAGCATATGTGCCATTACGTCGTACATAACTTGGAGAATAGAACAGAATATAATAGAATATTTGCCAGGCTGGATCAACAGTTTGTCGGCAGAGTCTACTCCTTGCCTCTCAGAAATATTTGCCTGTGCTCTGGCATGGGTCCAGGATGTTTTAGGATTTTATAAGCGTGTCTGGCCACGCCTCATCAGCATTCCTGCCCGTGCTAATGAAACTACAGCGCACCCCCACACAGGCAGGAACCCTTTCATAAACATCCACCTTACAATCAATATGTGCCAGTGTAAGCATTCACTGCATACACACACCATCAGCTTACAAAAAGTGTGTTTGTTTTTATAATTATATACACACACACACATACTTTTAGCAACAATGTCAAATATAGATATTATCTATCTATAATCATACACATTGCACATATATATACATATATATATATATATATATATTAGAAAGGCAACTTAAATCACATTTCACTTGAATATACGCTGATGTTGATGCAATTGTTCAGTCTGATATTTCACAGAATGCAGCCGACTGGACCTAAAACCCAATAAACAGGTATATATCCATAAGCACACAACTGCAAACTTCTGTTTTGCCAAAGGTAATTAAGAAGTCTGTCAACAAGCTGATAACTTCCTGACAACTCCCTTTGAAAAACAACCTCTGCTTCCCTTCCTCAGGAGACACTTCCTCTTTGCCCTGTGTCAGCTATCTCCCTTTTTTCATTCATCATCTTTGTTTCCGATTCCTTCAAAAGGTTTATTCATTTCCTCTTTGCTACCTCTCCACATGAATCTTTATATGGACTATTGCAATAGCCAAACACAGGGGGGGGATGTAATATTGTTTACAGCAAAATATGTGTCAAAGAGTTCTGTGAGTGCTGCAGAGACGTCCCCTACAACTCGTATCCTACAGACCAAAGAAAAAAACTGTTTGGTACAGATCCTTGCAAATATCACATTTTAATATTTTTAAATGAAAAGGAGAATAATGGTCCAAAAATCATTATTCCCTCTAATACTGTGAATCATATCGCAGTCACATCAATAATTGCAATTAGATATTTTCCATCGTAGAGGCCTAATTTCTGTACAGGGGAGTCCCAAACCCATCTAAGTGGTTGCATTTGAGCCAAATATAAAAGGCATACTTCAGTAGATTGCTTTTGAATACATTATGCCTACTCAAGTTCCATGTCTTTCTACAGTTTACCACATTGTGCTCTGTCTTTGCCAGCTGTCCTATATGTTATAAATGTATATTGTCCGCAAGTTATGATACCAAGGCAAACGTTATAAATACTTACAGGTAGCTAAAATGCCTTTTAATGAACGGAGAGCTCATACTCTCTAGATTTGTTTAACCTACCTAACCAACCTAGACCCCTGTCTGTGCACATTGTTTTACAAATTAAAAACATCTGAAAGGGACAGGGTCAGACGCAAATAACTATCAACCAATAATATGACAGTTAGGATATATTTCTTGTGTTCCATCCATTATGTGGCCTTTATTTTGTGCTTCATCTCAAATTGGTTATCTACACTATGTCTTTACAGCTTAGCATCAGTCAATAAGTTATGCGTTGATGTTTACAAACAAGTTAGCCAAACTCAAGGTTGCCTATTGTATTTAGTTCTCACTGAAAAGAGAGAAAGAAGAGAAAAAAGAAAAAGAAAGAAGAGAAAACATGTATATGAGCTGGGAGTCTAAAGAAACTTTAGGGGGACTTTTCAAGGGAGTGGTTTAACAAAGGTCTGGTGTACCATACATAAACACGTCAGAACTCTATTATTGCCTTTCCTGTTCTAATCCCAACTGTTTATTATATTCCCCTTTGGTTCCATACTGGCTAACACAAAGCAGTATACAAATTATAATAATAAGGCTGCTATCAACGTGAAACAAAAAAATAAATAATTAAATGTAACTAATACACAAAAAAATCCTCCTGAAAACTGCATATTTGAAGTGTTTGCTCCTGTTAAACACTGCAGTGAGATCTCCCAAACAAAGCAGCTGATAAATAGGACTGCCAGTAGTACTGGGTTGGATGAAGCAGATAGGAAGGAGGGAAAGAGGGAGAGAGTCAGACAGAACGCTAGCTGTCTCTGTGACCATTTCAAAACATGATTTGCCTAGCTCTGGGAGGGAGGATTAGGGACTGGACTGCTCTTTAACACACACATATCTTGGCTTTCTAATCCTGGAATACATTAAAGCCATAATTACACCGCTACAAAAGATTAGTGTTGCAGTGAAATGACTGAGTGAAGAGCGCGAGAAAACTACACGGAGAAAGAGAAAAGAGGGGATGGGATGAGATGAAGCAATTTAGGAGAAGACATGTTCTCCATCCCAGAGAAGAGGAACGAGGGAGAGAAGAAAGACAAGAAGGAGGGAGTCAAAGGAGGGTTATAAAAAAGTGAACACAAACATAAGGAGAATATTTAGAATGTCAAAACAACAAACAAGGAGAAGATAGAAAGGCCAAAACTATCACAAAACTGGGAATGAGGGAGGAAGAAGTAAAAACAGAGATTACAAATGGGAAATTAATGTACACATAGTAAGAGGAGGAGAGACTGCAAAGGGCTGACAAAGGTGTGGGAGAGTAGGAAGAGAAAAACAGAAAAAGAAGAAAACAGAAGAGAAACACAACACACACACACACACACATGGCTGGACCACACACACACACACACACACACACACACACACACACACACACACACACACACACACACACACACACACACACACACACACACACACACACACACACACACACACACACACACACACACACACACACACACACACACAGGAAGCAAAGTATTTAAACAATCTGAGACATAATCGATAGAGCAGGGAGGTGCATCATTACACACATTGCTGCAGCAGGAAAACACACCTGGAGCACTCACTCTGCCTCTCACTGAACATTAATAACACCTAAAATGTTGCTGCTCTTGTGTTAGACATGAGGTAAACTGCCTGGCAACATGGTTTGTATAAACCTATTGCTTCTATGTTTGAAATTCAAGCTGAATTTAAAATGAACATGCATTAGTGTTATGGGTGAGGGGGGGGTCTGGTAATTTTACTGGTGAGATATCTTTCTGAGCAGGCACGAGAAATTGTTGGTAATATCACTTTGATTCCAAAGCAAGCACCATTTGAGCTTTCCCTACATAGCTTTACGTCTCTGTACTCTGTGTCATTGCTTAAATCACAGTAATGAGGTTACAAACTGATCATTCAGATTTTGAGTGGATTACAAACAGAACAGGGTGGTTTCCCACAAATGTTAAATGTTGTTGAGGGACAGACAGTTTATATCGTTAATTGCTAATAGCAAACGCTATGTGCATTTGTTGAAAATGGGAAAAGTTTTAACAAACCATATTTGTGGTCTATGCAGTATGATGTGCGCCAGTCAGTAGCACACCACGGGAAGTTAAAAAGCCATCTCCTAGCAATAGACCTTTTAGAGAACTGACATTTTGGCTTGCCAGAGCACAAAAAGCACATGTGAAACAAATGTTAATGGCTCAGTTCCATCAAGTGTTCCGGTAAGCTGTGCCAGTGAGCCAGTGTGCACAATACCAGGACCGTGGAGCTAGCTGAGATAAGTGCAATGCCGTTGTTTTAATGTTATCAATAACACCTGAGCTTTTCCTGCTATGCCATACCAATATGTCTGCCATGAAAAAGCAGATCCTCAGATGTCAATCATAAGCTGCAAATGCCCAACCAAAGGTAAATACAAAAATGTATTAAAAAAGGTTTTTGTTCTGAAAAGTAGAGAGAGCAAGGAAAAGAGGGTGGGAAAAATTAGTCAATCTACAAGTGCTGTTTCTGTGCCTGTCCCACATAAACACAAACGCACACAGCATCAGCATCTCCCACTCACAACAGTGGCCATCTATCTATATGACTAGTGTGCTCTTTGAATAATGGAACCAATATGAAGCGAGTCACTGAGAAGATTTGGTCGTTTGATGGGGGTCACATGAGGTTCTTGCCCTGAGAGCAGCGAAGGGACTCAACAGAAGTCATAAAGGAATTACAAGAGGGAGTCAGTTGCATTTTACATTCACAACCAAAGTGGAAACGAGTCATGCCTGTTCCTGTCTGGACCATCACAATTCACATCAGATATGTGTTTAATTTTTTATACAGCAATTATGGAGAACTGGACCTCCATGGCTTTGTCTAATTTCCCAAGACTTTGGGATGTGAGAATCATATGGCCCTTTCATGATATAAAAATGACAGATAATTTGATTATTTTAAGACTTTGGGGAAAACCTCAAATGTTATAAAAGTGCAGTTTCATAAAAAGTAATCTCGTCTCATATCTAAGCCTTTCAGGAGTTCATAAAAATCTTAACACTTTATTACAAAACTATTTCTGACAAAATAATAACTGATAGCTCGAAGGTTAAATTAAAAGGTTAGATTACATTTTTGTTCATGTCCTTGGACTATTTGGTATCAACAAAAGTGAAACTTGTTCTATAACTGCAACAATTGCCACTGAGATGAATGAGCTGCATTGACATGAGAGAAACATCCACCATAACTGTCTTGTAAGGTGATGTACAAGGTGAGTCAATTTTGAGATGTATCTGACACAATGTCAGTCCAGTTAGTTTCAAGTCATAGTATATTAGCAAGCATCAAAACCTGTAATGTAAACATTCATGCCAAGTATTGTTTTGGTACCAAAAATTCAGTAATGAACTGCTACGAATCTCAACACATCTAAAGAAATACCCAGTCCTGACTGGATACATGCGTCATCGCTTTCAAAAATGTGAAAACTATATATATATATATATATATATACAGTGGGTACGGAAAGTATTCAGACCCCTTTAAATGTTTCACTCTTTGTTTCATTGCAGCCTTTTTCCAAAAATCAAAAAAGTTCATTTTATTTCTCAGTAATGTACACTCAGCAACCCATCTTGACAGAAAAAAACAGAAATTTAGAAATTTTTGCATATTTATTAAAAAACAAAAACTGAAATATCACATGGTCATAAGTATTCAGACCCTTTGTTCAGTATTTAGTAGAAGCACCCTTTTGATCTAATACAGCCATGAGTCGTTTTGGGAAAGATGCAACAAGTTTCTCACATCTGGATTTGGGTATCCTCTGCCATTCCTCCTTGCAGATCCTCTCCAGTTCTGTCAGGTTGGATGGTAAACGTTGGTGGACAGTCATTTTCAGGTCTCTCCAGAGATGCTCAATTGGGTTTAAGTCAGGGCTCTGGCTGGGCCATTCAAGAACAGCCACAGAGTTGTTGTGAAGCCACTCCTTCGTTATTTTAGCGGTGTGCTTAGGGTCATTGTCTTGTTGGAAGGTAAACCTTCGGCCCAGTCTGAGGTCCAGAGCACTCTGGAAAAGGTTTTCGTCCAGGATATCCCTGTACTTGGCCGCATTCATCTTTCCCTCGATTGCAACCAGTCGTCCTGTCCCTGCAGCTGAAAAACACCCCCACAGCATGATGCTGCCACCACCATGCTTCACTGTTGAGACTGTATTGGACAGGTGATGAGCAGTGCCTGGTTTTCTCCACACATACCGCTTAGAATTAAGGCCAAAAAGTTCTATCTTGGTCTCATCAGACCAGAGGATTTTATTTATCACCATCTTGGAGTCCTTCAGGTGTTTTTTAGCAAACTCCATGCGGGCTTTCATGTGTCTTGCACTGAGGAGAGGCTTCCTTCGGGCCACTCTGCCATAAAGCCCGACTGGTGGATTGCTGCAGTGATGGTTGACTTACTACAACTTTCTCCCATCTCCCGACTGCATCTCTGGAGCTTAGCCACAGTGACCATTGGGTTCTTCTTTGCCTCTCTCACCAAGGCTCTTCTCCCCGATAGCTCAGTTTGGCCGGACGGCCAGCTCTAGGAAGGGTTCTGGTCGTCCCCAAACGTCTTCCATTTGAGGATTATGGAGGCCACTGTGCTCTTAGGAACCTTAAGTGCAGCAGAAATTTTTTGTAACCTTGACCAGATCTGTGCCTTGCCACAATTCTGTCTCTGAGCTCTTCAGGCAGTTCCTTTGACCTCATGATTGTCATTTGCTCTGACATGCACTGTGAGCTGTAAGGTCTTATATAGACAGGTGTGTGGCTTTCCTAATCAAGTCCAATCAGTATAATCAAACACAGCTGGACTCCAATGAAGGTGTAGAACCATCTCAAGGATGATCAGAAGAAATAGACAGCACCTGAGTTACATATGAGGGTCACGGCAAAGGGTCTGAATACATATGACCATGTGATATTTCAGTTTTTGTTTTTTAATAAATATGCAAAAATTTCTAAATTTCTGTTTTTTTCTGTCAAGATGGGTTGCTGAGTGTACATTACTGAGAAATAAAATGAACTTTTTTGATTTTTGGAAAAAGGCTGCAATGAAACAAAGACTGAAAAATTTAAAGGGGTCTGAATACTTTCCGTACCCACTGTATATATATATATATATATATATATATATATATAAATGTCCACCTCCACTCCATTTATTATCCTAAATTAGATGCACCTGTTTGAGGTCGTTAGCTGCATAAAGACACCTATCCACCCCATACAATCAGTAAGAATCCAACTACTAACATGGCCAAGACCAAAGAGCTGTCCAAAGACACGAGACAAAATTAGTAGGAAGAAGAATGCTGAGTACCATCCCAAGAACACCATCCCTACTGTGAAGCATGGGGGGGGGGTAGCATCATGCTTTGGGGGTGTTTTTCTGCACATGGGACAGGGCGACTGCACTGTATTAAGGAGAGGATGACCGGGGCCATGTATTGCGAGATTTTGGGGAACAACCTCCTTCCCTCAGTTAGAGCATTGAAGATGGGTCGAGGCTGGGTCTGGCCTAGCCAGTCTCCAGACCTAAACCCAATAGAGAATCTTTGGAAGGAGCTCCAACACCGCAATTTCTCAGCGACAGCCCAGAAACCTGACTGATCTAGAGAAGATCTGTGTGGAGGAGTGGGCCAAAATCCCTTCTGCAGTGTGTGCAAACCTGGTGAAAAACTACAGGAAACGTTTGACCTCTGGAATTGCAAACAAAGGCTACTGTATCAAATATTAACATTGATTTTCTCAGGTGTTCAAATACTTATTTGCATCTGTATCATACAAATAAATAGTTAAAAAAATTATACATTGTGATTTCTGGATTTTTATTTTTAGATTATTTCTCTCACAGTGGACATGCACCTACGATGAAAATTTTCAGACCCCTCCATGATTTCTAAGTGGGAGAACTTGCAATATAGCAGGGTGTTCAAATACTTATTTTCCTCACTGTATATATATATATATATATATATATATATATATATATATATATATATATATGCAGCCTTATATATTACATTATAAGGCTGCATATCCCTCAAAACCGTTTACTGATGTTTGTACATTGAGTATAAATCGTTATAGTATATTATGAGTATAAAACACTGCCTATTCTCCCAAGAGACCAATTGTCAGTGCTAACAGGTGCATTTCAAACTTATGAACGGTACCTGTTCCAGGAGTTTTCTGTATCTCTGTGTGGCTTGCTGGATGAGGTCCCTCACAGTCCACCCCTCCTTGCAGGGCACCACCACACCTGTCTGCCCAAATGTCACTGTCACTTTCATTATAGAACTCCCAACTTCATCCAAGATGCAGGCCCTCTGGATGTGGGTGATGATGAACAATGGTGAGAATGATGCAAAAAGGCTCCGAAAGCTCCAAACTGTAGAATGCCCCCCCAGAAAGTCTTGATAAAGAGGCAGAGATGTGACCAAAAAGATAATGCAAGAAAATGGTGGGAGAAATGCAGGGCTGACAGTGAGTGGCTTGGGGTGCCTCAAAACTCTCACTCAAAAAATGTCTTCAAAAGTCACAAAGATTGTCAAAGGGAGTCAATACAGCGCTTCTCTATTAACTCTGTCAAATGTATTAACTGTATGTCTATGACATTCCTACCGACTTTTACACCTACAACTCAGGGTGATAATGATGACACGAGTAAGTACATCCGGTCTCCGATATTACTTTCTCAAGCTATTGTCGTGAGGGTTATCGCTCCTTTTCTCATCTCCTCGGGTGGAATCCAACTAGTGTTGATACCATTTAGTTAAACTTGTTCAACTTCCAGAAACGTTAAAAATGCTGGAGCCTTTTTCATTTTGAAGAGCAGCACGGGTGTGTGTCATGTCATTTCTCACCGAACTAACGCTAACTACAGTTACCTAACAGTATAGCTAGTTAACTTCACTTTCCAATTGGCTAGCTGTCTGTCTGCTAGCTCCACTTGGCTAAAAATGATTAGCTTGATACTGTAACCTGGTGCGGCTAAGATAACAAGCCAAGGATGAAAGCTTTCAGTTTGCCACAAGCATTAACGTTAGATATTGTCACGGCTTTCTCTACTATACCAGGTGATGTGTTCCTACTCGTTTTGACGGATGGGCAAAGGTTTAACGTTATCCAAATTTTCACATTAGAGTTAGCCAGCTGAGTCCTGCGCTAGCTAACGTTAGCCACCTTAGCTGAACTTTGGAGGGAGGGATGCAGTCGCTCGTGCATCATTCCATAAGTTTTTCCTCTCGCAAGTTTTCTTCTTCCAAGCGGCAGCATCCACTTCATCACCGACGCACACAGTATGGCAACTTGAACTTTGTTTTTACATTCGGGGACAAGCCGGAGGCGAATTTAAACAGTAAACAGACCACAACGGCACTGTGTGTTGGAAAAGTTTTGAGATTCCTTCACTGCCGTCCGCTCCTGGCCAGTTCCTGACCAGCTCCTCCACCTCTTGTTGCTGTCACTTTCTTAAAGGGGAAGTACTGTAATTATTGCTATAATGACAGAGTTTAAGATATTGCCCAATTCATAGATGCACATCTATGTGACACAAAACAACAACATTAATGTATTATCATCTTATAAAGTTGTTGCAGCAAATTCACATATCTTGCAGACACAAAGCAACATTAGCATGCAGTCACTTTGAGTCATGTTTGTTTCAACCTTATGCATGAAATATTCACTCTTCTTTAAGCTCTGTTTAGATCTCCAAACCAATGAAGATGCTAAAACGCATTGTAGAGCAGGAGGAGAACAGCAGTTTGGTGCTAATTCTCTATGAATGTGTCACCAAAAAGGACCCTTTTCAAACTACGCTTAGCCATTGTATCCATCATTAACAAACAAAAAATACTGATAGTGGATATTTAAAGTAGAAGTATAATCATTATCAATTTCAGTCTATTCAAATGTCAAAAATACACGTACTACTTTTGATGAATAGACCTTTTTCACTGAAAACATTTTGATATGTAACAGTAGAAGAATCGTAGGTATCAATGATAAAATGAATAATGGCTAAGTTCCATTTAGCTGCTTCAGTTTCAGGGTCCTGGTATGGACCTTTTTCACAGCAGACATTTTGACTTGTCATAGTAGGAAGCACAGCTGAAATTGATAACCTTAACGATGGCTCAATTCCATCAAGTGTCCCATTAAGCTATTTCAGTGAGTCAGCATGCACAATACCAGGGCCTCTCCTAAGTGGAATGCAGCCATCTTTAATGGTTTTGAATACACCTGTGCATGTCTGCCGTGAAAAAGGTGTATTGTTCATGCTGGCTCACTGGGACGCTGGCAGGGCTGACTGGGACACTTAAACAGAACAAAGCCATGTTTAATGTTATTAGCCGTTATTAACACCTGTGCTCCTCTCTTATCATATGGTTTTCTGCTTCCATTGTTTGTTTGTATATTTTCTTTGAATGTTTTTTCCCTTATTGTCCCTTAAAAAAGGGAAAACATCAATCAAATATTAGTCATAAAAATACAGACTTTTTTGTAAATAAATAGTAATAGATAAAGTTGCAATCAGTGACAGTCACAACTATTTTAGCATATCATTTAAAGTCAAAGTTATAATTTTAGCAGTCCACATAAATACAGCAGACAGTCAAATTTGAGTCTTACAATACTTGAAACCTAATCAAACTCCTTCTACTGGCTGACACCAGCTCAGCATTATAATGTTGAAGCCAACAAAAATACAGTATTTACCAAACATTTGGGCTTTTCACATTTTGATTCATCTTCAAAGAGGAAACCCCTCCCTTTGAGGTGGAGTTTGGCTTTGTAATTAGGCGCTCAAATGTATGCATGTATATGTCTGCTAATTGATTTGGGCTAGGTTTAGTTTCTGGGTCACTGATTTCTATTGCTTCTAATTAACCCCAGGGGAGGAGGAACATTGTGCATGCATGCATTTTTTCTCCTTATTCATTTGGTGAAAGTTTGAAAGTTAGAAGTACACTTGAGTAATCATTTAGGATATTATTTTTCAAATGATTGCATTAACTGCAAAGTTAAAGAGTAATAGGCAAACCCCTTTCTCTTTTTTACATCTTGTCTGAATTCATTTTTTTAACATAATTCTATAAACAACATGAATATATAATTAATGAAAATGTTGGACTTATTCACAATAAACAAATAGGCCTGATAGGCACTTGAATAGAACAGAGCTATCCTTCATGTTATTAGTAAGACCTATGCTTTTCCAACAATAAGTCTATTAAAATGTATGCTTTTCACTACCAGATCTGTACCGGAAACCAAATTTGTTCAGGTCCGTAACTGACTTAGTTAGGTTTAAGGAAAGATCACATTGTGGTTTGGGTCGAAATAACTACTTAGTTAAAGGGATATGTTGCCTATTTCAATCCAGCTCTGTGTTATCTTTGTGTGGGCAGTGCAAATCAGCAAAATATCTCTTTAGGGGACCTTCATTGTCATGGTTACAATACTAGTATGTCCTGAGTTTAAGTTTGATACTTTATGGACCCACCAATCCATCCTCCCGATGTGGACCCTGAACATGTGTTGTTGACATACATATGTGACAGATATTGGCATACAGAGGGGCAAAACCAACAGTAACCTGTAACCAATGCTGTTTGACATACAGCATACACACACTAGATGTTTTATATTTTTTAGAACAGGAGGTGTATTTGTCAGCAGTTCAATCTGACTTTTTTTCAACGTACCCCCTCACCCAATCTTAATCCAGCAGCCAAAACAGGTTCCCATTTTGGTTTTATTTACCATTCATACACACACACACACACACACACACACACACACACACACACACACACACACATTCAAACCTTGATCCATATGGTTGCTCATTCCCACTCCTCACCCCATATGGTAAAATCCTAACCTCAGCAGTGTTCTGTGTTGTGCCTCCTCCATTATGAACTGTTATGAACCACAGTGAACATGCCAGGATGTGAATGTTCCCCTGCTGTTGGGCCAGATGCATGCAGACCCTGGCAAACAAATCAATATGTGTTGTAGAACACGTTCTGCTTCTTTTTTTTTAAAGCAGGAAAAAAAGGAAATTAGTGCAGTGGGAGAGAGGAGAGCATCACAGGATGCTTGTGTAACATATGAAGTATGGAAAAACACACACAGGGTGCAAGCACATGTGCATACTGTACATGAAAGCACTTAATTACACAAGCACATCATCTTTTGTCCTTTGTAAAGTCTTTCCATCACCCCTACTACTGAAATAACACTTAATATACTGTATGTTGAATATCATGTACCTAAATTTTCTATGCATCATCCATCCTTCTTTTAAATCACCTCAGGAAGGCTCAGAAAGCATTCAGAAGTGAGAAGGAGAGTGGGGCACATCTGGCGTAAGACATCAGGGGGGCACATACACAATAATACCCACAAACACTCATTCCTCAACTATAATTCTATGGCATGATACTCTCTTCTTGGAGGTTTGTATTGGACCATACAGGCTGTCTCTTATTTAATGGTAAAAGCCAGCTTTCACTTAACAAGGGCAAATGAGACACAAGCAGTGGTTGGCGGCATAATAGATGGTAAAATACCATGTTTATATATTTAAAAGATACAGGTGCAATACTGTACATAATAAATGCATGATTAATATGCTGCAAATACAAACACACATCAGAATGTTCAAAGCCTATGTCCTAAGGGACAGCAAAAGTAGCATTGTGGACAATAATTATGATGATAACCATTATAACAGCTTTCACCTCTCTGTTGATGATGTGCCATCAATAACAGTGGAATAAGCCTTCTTCTAGCTGAAACTATTAAAGACAAAACCTAATTCAAAAAGCCACTCGCTGTGACAAACCCACATATAATGACCATCCAACCATGCAGTTTCCCTCAGCTCTAGGCAGGGTTTTAATCTCTTTCAGCTCATAGTTTTCAAGACCTAAAGAAAGCCAATAACGAGAATCACATTCGCCAGTTGCCTATGATATAACTCCGAATGAATGCTAATCTTGCTTCATGTCTTCTGGATGTGTAATTAAGCAACACATTCACCACAACAACTTTGTAAGGTAATATTATGTCACTGTCTTTTTTAAAGCTTGTTGTCCCACTCCGATGTAGCCATAATGAATGCAGATTCAATCTTTGAACCGGCTCTCATTCTTTTTTTTTTAAGAGTATTTTTGGGGCTTTTCCCTTTATTAGAGTGACAGTGGATAGACATGAAAAAGGGAGAGAGATGGGGGATGACACGCAGCAAAGGGCCGCAGGTTGGATTCAAACTCGAGACGCTGCAGGACTCAGCCAACATGTGGCTTACTGGGTGAGAGCTCATCGGCTCTCATTCTGATGACGATTTGGCCTCTGGGCCAATATTTATGGAGTTCCGGCATAGCCAACAGATATCCAGGCCAAGACGTCCTCTTCTGTGAGCTGGTAATCGTTTAAAGTCCGATTAGCAACCAGTTTTAGGTCAAGATGACATTTTGGCTAATCTTTATAAATAGATATATGCATGTGAAAGCAGATAAATACATTTTAAAAAGCAAATATAAAGCTAAATCATCGTCATGGTAGCCCATAGGTTCCAAGATTGCATTTCCATGCTTTCATATGCAGATATCTGTTTATAGAGAATAATGCAAATCTGAAGTTGCAACCCAGGACTCCTTTACTCCTTTACCATCCCCACATGAACATGGTGGATAGCTCTTCCTCTAGATTTCATATCAAGCTGTATTTCATATAGTTTCACCTACAGTACCCCTTTTTCATTGTGAACATATGACCCACAGAAAGTCTTTATGGCCTTAAAATCTATTATCTTGATAGGATGCATTGCATAGTGGTTGGCAAAAGAATGAACTTCTATTGTAAATGACATGTTTTTGCTATAAAGAATGCATGTCAGTTGGTCCTGTATTTCAATGCCGGTGCCTTAAATAATGCCTTCTTCATCTTAATGCTTTTGTTTGTGTGGTGCTTATTTGTTGTCTTCATTTTGTCCTTGCCTGCTCTGTGTTGCATTCTAAATCTCCCAATCTCATCAATAAATTATACTACCAAAATAAATCCAGCCCAGACAGAATGCCATGCCCTGATGCTCAACACGTTATATGTTACTGAAAGATTTTTTCACCCTGCAGACTGGTTTTTGTGTGTGTGTGTGTGTGTGTGTGTGTGTGTGTGTGTCTGTGTGTGTGTGTGTGGCCATGTGTCAGCCACAGATACAGACAGATCGATACTAGGACTTGTCAGCGGGGAGATTTTGATCAGTCCACACCCCTATATCCTCAGCCCCACATACACACATATACACACAAACGATCACACCCCATATCCCACTGCACTGTGAAAAAAATAGCAGGCTGTCAATAGACCCATCCACTACACGCTCACACACACACACACACACACACACAATCTAGTAGTAACAGTAGCCTGATCTATCATCTCTCGTCCATGCAGAGATCTTAAATGTGTCACACCACACATGTACTACCCTTGCTTCTATCCAGGGCATAGTAAAAAAACATTTTTAGCACCACAAACAATACTGGACCAATAATAGATGCGTGGATGGATGCTTGGATGAATGGATGGATGGATGATGGATGGATGCTTGGATGGATGGATATAACTATTGGAAATGGGAAAATACCATGGAACTCAAAAGCAAAGTAAACTTATTAACAGAGAGCAGTGCCTTTCCTTTGTTTGATGTGCTAGTGTTACACAATATATTACAACTAAGTGATTAAGAAGTGATTTAAGGCCGGGCGTTTTCGACTTTTCATGTGACTCAATTAAAATAGTCTCTGTATACATTTGTGAGTTCCAATTAATAACTCTGCGACTTTGCTTTATAGTATAAATAATAAGCCAATGTATTTCTTTTTTTTCTACATTTTTTTTTCATTTAAAATAGTTACAGTTACAGTAAGGAACTGTTTTACTTTTGTATTCCATATTTCTCCACATATGTCTTTGAAAATGCTTACAGTACAACAATCTAAATTCTTAACTTACTGATGGGAAGAGATCAGGTTTTTGTGTGGCAGCTGCATTTTCACCTGAGCCTGTGATGTACCAGACTACTGGCTCTAACCTTGATTAGATGGTACTAGTAGAGAAGAAATTACATTGACACAGAAACAAAATGAAAAAGGGACCATATTGACCCATCTACTTCAACAACTTAGGTAAAGTAAAACAATGACTAAAGGCTCAGCAAAACAATGCAAAAGAAACCCATTTTTAGTTTTTGGCATTGACAACTCAGAGAATTTGAGAAAACAAAACTCTTGTTAGAGAGGGTCAGCATCAGTGATGGCAGCAAAACACACAATGTGTCTTAATTAATGATACTTTTGCTTACATTACAGCAGGCCTGAAGTACAAATGTCATTGATTAACATTTCCCACGAACATTGCTGTGTTTCTCCATCCAGGCTGCCAAACATTTGGACAATATTTGTGTCAAGGCAGAGAAACATTCAGGACAACAAGACTGAGAAAGACAAAAACATTGGGTTCTTCTGCATTTACCTCAGTAATGTCTTTTTTAGTTGTTAAAAGCAACTTCCTCTCATGAAAATTATAAATTTGTGTTATTTAATGTTAGATGTAGCTTTGTAAATTCAACATCATTCAAGTGAGCTTCTGTATTTCACATCTATCATTTGGATTTTTAGCAGGTGTTAATAACTTTAAAAGATAGAAAAATATGACAAAACACCTGTGAATATGCACGCACACTCTCACACCTACCACAAACTGAACCTGAACATACCTTGATTTGGATTTTCCTTTCTCTTACACACATACACACACACACACACACCTGTGGCTAATAGCTCAATTAACACGCTGTCACGTAAGAAAATGTGAGCCCACTGAATCCACCTGTCTCCAAGGAGGGTGGCAAAGAGAGAGGAAGTAATTGATATTCACGGAGAGCTACTTTGACAACTGATTATGTGTGTATAACAAGCAGAGAATTATTCCGACAGCTCCTGAAACCTATTAGTTGTGGGGCCGGGAGGTGTGTGTGTATGTTTGCATGTGTCTATTTTATCATGTGACTGTGCAGTGATGTCTCAATTCACCACTGATGTAATAGAACACAGTCACAATGCACCAAGGCAGTCTGTGACTCAACTGGGTACAAAAAAACTCTTTAAGTATTTAATTTACTTGCTTCTTTTCTATATCTGTTACTTACTCAGCCTATCTTTCAAATTGGGAAATGGGCTTTAGTGTACTGTGCGAACACTACTCAAATAAGAGTAAATAGTGAACTTGTTGGGTATTTTCAGCCATGGAATAATACACGTTTTGTACATTAGGGGGGTATTTATAACAGCAGACAATGTTTATGGGATTGACTCAAAATTAACTAGGGCCCAAATAATGAGGAACATGTCACCCAGTGCAATGTTGTGTCTCAATGACTTGATTTTAATATACTTAACACTACTTGAAACTTGTATATATATACTTGCAACAGTGGACTCTATGGCAAAGAAAACTTTGTCAGGCTACATAGTCAATACAATCAAGTTTATTGTTGGTTTTGTTCTTCTCATTGGATTTATTGATGATAAGAAATATGGTGAATATCACCAGCTTGGTCCTTTACACAATACAAATGGTATTTGCCTTTTCAGTGCAATAAGATTGTAAGCTGATGAATAGAGTGGTGGAATGGGAAGCAGTATTACTCTGAATTGGATTCCGAAGAATTGCAGACCAACGGGTTCATGCCCTCTATCTCCTTTCTCACTCTTTTACAAAAAATATGACATTTTCAATGCATGAAGCAATTTAATCTCCCTCCCTTTCTATGAAAATGCCTGTAAATGAGCGTCTGTGAAATTAAGGAGAGAGATTGGTCAGTCTGTTGATCGCTCTCCCTCTCTCCTTCTTTGGCTCCGTCGTGTCTCCCTCTAATACAAAATATAAGATATTATCAATGCATGAAGCAATTTAATCTCTTTCCCTTCGCTCTCTCTCTTATGAAAACGTCTGTAAATGAGTGTCTGTGAAATTAAGTGGGAGATCGTTCTGTTTTCTCTGAGGTCAATCTCTCCCTCTCTCTCTCTCCACTTCTATGCTCAGTCCATTTGTCAGAGGTCAGACTTGTTCCCATCTGGGAGAAGCATTCAGACTGAAAACATTCCCCATTACTGTATGTAAATTCATTAATTGCAAACCCATAACTACATCATCCTTATTCTTTGACCTCCCTTATCCAACCCCCCCCCCACCCCCACCTACCCACACCCACACACACACATGCACACACACACTTTGCCTTCATGCAAATAAGAAACAAATACATTTATTTATTGCATTTATATCTGGGGCAAATCCTCAGAGAGGAATGAGAGACACAGAGCGATGAGAAAACGGAAAGTGAGGAGGAAATATAATGAGAAAAACAGAAAGAAGGAAATGTGAAGGGAAAGAAAAAGATGGGGCTTATGGGGGCTTATACAACAAGTCAATGAAAAGAAGAGATGATAGCTGACTGAATGACTGCCTGAATGAAATCAAGGTTTTTCAGAAAACAGAATAAGATACAGGGAAAAACATTCTTTTGTTATGCTAAACACACCATCTCATTGGAAATGTCTTGGCCTGCTTAATTCATCCTAACATTGTCATCGTGAATAAAAGTGGAGAATGACACAGACTCTTGCTTTAGATTAATCCCCAAGCAGTTCAAAGAATTTTACACAAAATGCAATGTGTGGATGCCCCTAAGCTTGAGCATAATATGTATATTCACTTCTAGCTATCCACCTACTGTATGTGTGCAAACTCTTGAGCTGTCTTAGTAATGGCAACAGTTACAAATAATCGCTCATTGTGTGCTTCCTCTATGCAAATGGAACGCTTCCTTTCAAGAATGTGCATTGCTGAAGATCAGTACTATAAAAAAGCAAGTCATGCATCCTTGACAAAAATGTATTATTCAGTGTGCTTCGGCTGCAGGTGCCAGTGCTTGCTCCTGAAATTCATAAAAAGCATAATTTAATGATACAAATAACTTTGCCAATCTGGAAATGTATATATTACTGTAAATAGCCTACATTAATATACATTTCCTTAGCCTAACTTTGTTACCACTGTGTGTGAGTGTGTGTGTGTATAAACAGTATACTGTATATGTATTCATTGTGGCCCTCCCCTGGTGGTAACAGATGAGGAGGTGCATAGAATATTCAAAAAGATTGATCCAAAAACGGCAGCAGGTCCTGACACGATCAGAGGATTCTAAAGGGGTGCAGAGAACAACTTAGCCTAAATTTGGGCAGCTTTTTCAAATCTCTCTTGACACACATTACATTCCAAAGGCCTGGAAAACCTCTCTGATAGTGCCGGTACCAAAAGTGGAAAAACCATCTGCCTTGAATGACTGTCGTCCAGCTGCCTTAACATCTATTGTGATAAAAAGTCTTGAGAAGATTGTCTTAAAACATGTTCTAGGAGATGTGCAAGGTGTTATTGACCCTCTGCAATTTGAATACAGGACAGAAAGGAGCACTGATGACGTCTTATTGTATATGCTCCATGATATTTATTGTCACCTTGTACAGCCCAAACAATATGTTTGTGTGTTGTATATAGACTTCTCATCTGCATTCAACGCCATTAGGCCTCACATTATGAGAGGCTATTGCAGCTGGGAGTGCATAGTGACGTCATCAGATGGGTTGAGTTCTTTCTGACTGACTCGAGTGCAGTGTGTCAGGGTAAATGAAGCAGTGTCTTCTCTCATTATTACAAACACAGGCGCTCCACAAGGAAGTACTATCTCTCCAGTCTGTTTTAGTGGTCCTGCTGTGTGTTGTCTGTCTGTCTGTCTAATGAGCTGTATAGTGCAAGATGAATTTCCAAAAGGTTCAATAAAATGTCTATCAGTATCTTTCTATCTATCTATCTATCTATCTATACATACATATATATACACGGTATATGATGAATATTTAGGCTAGTCGCTAAGCAGTCCAAAATGTTGGTCTAACTGCACACAAAATGTCATAACACAGTATTTCCAACCACACAGTGCTAAATATACTTCTCAAAATAAAATCCAGGACTTAAAGATATAGTGTGTAGTTACTGCTGCCCCCATGAGGAATTCTAAGTAATGACAACAAAACTGTCGACGCATCCTCATGATACAAGCCTACCGTGACTGCGCACCGGTTTGTGTGTGTGTGTGTGTGTGTGTGTTTGTGTGTGTGTGTGTGTGTGTGTGTGTAAATCAATCCCAATCTGTCACTAACAGACAAGTTCACAAACTCTCACTTGAAGTAACAAAATTGATTAAAAAAATATAATTTTTAGGGGGCTGAGATGATGATGTGCCATTGCAGAGCTGAGATTATGTTGTTATTTTTATATCCCCCACTGTGAGAGAAAGTCTGACCCACACAGACGGAGAACAGAAGGAAATTGAGATAGAAATAGAAGGTAAATGGGAAAAACACATACATGATGGAAAGAAAGAGACAGTGACAGAAAGAGGGGAAAAAAATCAGAAACCAAATGTGAGAGAAAAGATTCAAAGAGACAATGAGAATGTGAAAATATTCAGTTCTTACCATGAGAAGAAGCAAATCCATTTTTCTATACACGGTTCTACAAAGCCACCGCTAGCTTAGAAAACACCAACAGATTTATTTATTAGAAATAATATTTTCACACCCCCCTCATATAAAATTCCATTTCTTTGTTCACTTTGCTGAAATAGAAGCCACACGCCCCCAGTTTGGGAGATATTACTATGTCCCTCGTAAAAATGAATTATATATGATTGTCCTGAGACTGTGGCACTCTTGAAACCTCAGGAAATCATATCCTTCTTCACACTCCTTTTTCTTCTTCTGCAGTTTCTGTTTTGTGTGTGTGAAGTGGGGGTTGGTCAGTGAACTTTTTAGTAATGGTGGGGACAGGGGACGAAGGGAGCCATCACAGCACTCTTAAAATGAATTTTCAACAGGCCATGGTTTGAACAAGTCACAGGACCGAAAGAGGGAAAAGGAAAAATAAATAGTGAGAGAAAAGAAGAAATAGTGTGTGAATGGAAGGATGAGAAAGAGAATGGATTAATGGAAAAGAGAGAAGTTTATTTTATTTGACATTCAAGAGCGATCACTGCCTCTTGCCACACACACACACACACACACACACACACACACACACACACACACACACACACACACACACACACACACAGACCTTTCAAAGCTTTCCACATTTTGATAACCTGTTCTTTCCCCCTCCTTTCCTTTTTATTACAGCTCAGGGTCATTTTCCCTAAATCACACCCAAAAGTACAGTAATGAAAGAAAAAGCAAGCAAAGAAAGAAAGAAAATAGAAAAAAAGGAAAGAACACCTATTCACACTGAACCAGCTCTTGAAAATGGAGTACAGATCATGATGATTATTGCAGCAGCCATTCATCTATTGTTATTCTATGCTCATGTGCCCGCATTTCAGCCTTCAACCTTGTGGCATATACTTCCCTGACAGCCACTACATTTTAAAGAAGTCAGCATGTACTGCTGCATCGGATCAATAGTGTTTGTTGGAGTTTGACCCTTTAGCCTTCTTGAAAAAAATAGAGGCACTGTAAAGACATTTTCCCTTCAACTTTTACCATGGTGATGCACATTATTTGAACATCTATTTAGAGTCATTGGTGTCCTGCCGGAAATCTGTAGATCTACACGTTTTCTGTTTTTGTGTTTTATTTTCTTAATACTTTCAAACGATTCCTTTGATATAGATTGGTATTAATCTGCAAGAAAGCAAATAAATTTATTTCCCAAAATTTCAAACTATTCCCCTCAACACAATCAACCTATATGGTTGTTTTCTGGGTTAGGATGGTCTGATTCTCTTCGTATTGAGGATTTTTTGAGCAACACTTCTACAATGTTTAATAATTTAAACTTAAAAACAAGTAAAGGTTTCCCTCTTTCCTGTCTTTTCCTTTTTTTTGGCCCTGGGACACGTTCCTATGTCTCAGTGTATTGTTTGTAATTGTTTGTAATTGTTCTTAATTTTTAAATAAAAAAAAATTACCTGTGAAGTTTGGTGAATACAAACTGTCATTATTACAGCTCCCTCACTATTTGTTTCCACCAACTCCCTCTGGCTCATCCCTTTTATCTTCTGCCCAGTTAATCTAAGTTTGAAACTTTTTACTGTAAATATTATGCCTTCGGCCGTTTCCCCTCAGAGTTGAATGTGTGTCGTATATAAAAATCTGGTTATCTCTGGTAAAATAAACCCTCAGAAAGAAAAAAAGAATCAAATGTGTAGGAAAGAGAAATGAAGTATTAGGAAGCAGATAAATAAAAGACCAGTGAAAAGATAAGAGATAAACACAATGTTCCTTAGTTTCCTTGAAGAGAGATATGGAAACACACTCAAAGCCTGATGGAAACCTAAGCTTTGACAAAGAAGAAGAAAAAAGATTGTCTGTGTTATTTTCGTATCAGGGATTTTCCTTTGAACAGGGTTTGTTCCCATTTGTCTTTGGAGAGAATGGTTTCTAGCCTCACCATGCCCTTTCAAACTGTCATTTTTCTTTTAACCTCCACCTCCTCTACCACCTCCTCATCTTTTTCTCCCTCCACCCACCCCTCCATCACTGTGAGCTTGTGGTGTTATAAGCATTTTGTCACCCTCCGTAATCTCCCTATCCTCCTTTAAAAATATAAGTTCTTTGTTACTCTCTTATCCCTCACTTCTTTATCAAATTTCTCTATTAAATTCTAGCTTGCAATGCTGCGCCTTCTTCCACCTTTCTAACGCCTGTCGTTTCCACTGCCTTATGGGTACTTAGAGGACAGGAGAGAAAGCACATAGGAAGGAAAAGTGCAAAGTTGGGTGTGAAATGAGCTGAGCCACTAAGTCTGTAAGCCAAAGTGGGGGTAGGGGGGGGGAGCTCACAGAGGGAAAGGCTCAGCGGATGTACAGTGTTTTGTTTATCACATATAGGATGCCGGGATGCCAGTTGTATTACAGTCATTGTGGATTCCTCACTGCATGCAACAATCCAGCAGTAATATGACAAGCAATACAAGATAGAAATGTAGTGGTCTGCAACTGCTACTGTGTGACCAACAGAGAACAGAGTTACCCTGTAGGCTACTGTACCCGGTCACCAGTGCAGGAAAGACATGAGTCTTGGTTTATGGCTTGTTACAATTGCACCGCAATGACACCCACTGTACATCTGGCTTGGGTGCTAACAGGGAACAGGCTCGCACAAACTCACTGTCCGAATGTCTTTGTGAGTGTGTGCATGTGTGTGTTTGTGCGGGGTAAGGCGAGAAGGGCGGCGATGTTAGCATAATGGAAAAGATGACATTTATCCCAGAAATTGCCTTGAAGTCAGCAAATAAAAAAAATCCAGTCGTGGCAAAAGGCTGTCTGGTGAAGGATTCTGGGAGAGCAGAGGAGAGGAGAGGAGAGGTTTGGTTTTCAAATTGGACCATTTTCAGATAAGATACAGAAAATCAACATACATAAAACGAGACAAAGACAAACTAAATGAAATTTGAAACCAAATACTACTAATACAAACTTGATGCTTTTTCCAATCAGAAACTGACCACCAACACTCCATCCTCCCCCACAGAGCATAACACTCCCCTTACAGCCCACAAACAACTGAAAACCAGCATCTGGTAGTAGGAATGTTCCACCTTCAATCGGGCTTTGACCAGTCCTTCCAGCATTGGCACTGGCTCTGCACAACCTGCTCCCTGTGCCCTGTTTCTGGGTGTTAGCCAGATGGCCAATTTTGCCATAGCAAACCAAAGGTTCAAAAAAATGTGAAATGTCTTTTTTGCTTTGTGTATTTTGGACCAAAAATGAACAATTCCAAAGGAAAAAAAACTCTCCTAAACCCTTAACCCACATTTTAAGACTCTAGCAGATCTGTTAGCCGAGGACACTGAACAAACAAATGTGCTAGTGTTTCCACCTGAAGACAAAAAATACATCCCTCCCCTAGCTCGGGATTGATTCGTAGCGATAGCTATAGCTAGCTATAGTGCCATGCACAATCCTGAAGGTCTGCAGTTTGTACAGGGAACGCCAACTGCCTTTTGGGGAAACGTCTGGACCAAAAAACTCAGTCCACCTATATAATATACCGCATGTTCAGGACCTTTTTGCAGGTATAATAAAGCGCTTTCTTCCCTCTTGAAACTTGAAAAAGACAGTGGCTGGCCTGCTTCCTCCCGCCACTCCCCCACAGAGAGGAGAAATTGTATTCCCTTCCCTCACTCCACTGATCACACAGATACCGATTCTCTACCAGAGCTGGCTGAGGTTGCTTTAGGGCAGCACAAACTTCATTCACCACCCTGATGATCAGCCTAATGGAGGTGATGTTGCTACTCATTCTCAGGACTTCAACAGATACGGCAGTCATCTTCATCAGTTCACCCAGTTTAGTACACCCAGCCTCTCTGAGACTGGCCCTCAGGCTGGCTGACTGCAATGTTCGAGTCCCTGGGAGAGGAGAGGAGGCATACTCTAGAAAAATAAAGTACTGTGTTGTAAAGGGATATCTTCTTTTTGCTGTTTGCTAGGGGACATAGTGGTTAGAGGAACTGACTGAATTGTAATTGAAAGGGTAAAGGTTGGATAGGTGCAATCAATTGCTTCAGTGTATGTGTCATTTTGAAATATGTTGGTAGATTGCACAAGGTAGGTCAAGCCCACCTCACACACTGAGCTTTTATTTAGAGATGTGTTCACAACCTCTTAGAGCCACTCTTGTAGCCTACACTGTGTTGGGTGTTGTAGTTATGTAGCCCTAATGAGGTTGGTTTGAACCTGTTCTGATCATCTTCAAAGAGTGACACTGGTTGCATATGTCAGTGGAGAATGATAACGGATGTCTTTGTTCAAACCAGCCTTTGGTTCCAAGTGAAACGAAATGAAGCAACTACTGTACATGATGTTTCTGTCACGATTTGACCCAAATGCAGTTATTTATTAAGAAAACAGTTTTTAGTAAAATCCCAACCAAAATTCCAACAGTAACAGGTGCATGAGCTGCATTATGCAGGAGTTGGATGACTGCAAAAAGGACCTGATTTGCCATCAAACTCTAATTGGAGCAAAGACACAACTAATGATCGTTAAGTGGAGAATGATAGCCCCAAGCTAACTTTTCTCACTCCATAAGGATATAATACATAATTCATAGCTAACAGCTGAGCAAATGAGGACAAAGACAGAGAAAGAACAAGGGAAGAGACAAAAAGGACAAAAAGAAAGAGGGCAAAGGAGTCAGAAAAATATATGTAGACGTTTGCTCGGTGAATGATAGATGCAAGTGTCATGTGTATTCAAGTGTGGGTGTGCATTTGAAAGTGATGACAAAGGTTTGCAAATGTGCACTACATGTTTGTGTGTGTGTGTGTGTGTTTGCTGTTTGGCAGGCTGCTTAGTGTGTGAAACTGTGATTGAGGTGACAGTGAGCCCGCGAGAATACGGTTAGCGCCCACCAGACGCACACAAACTTGCTCACAAAAACACACACACATGAACACACGCACACAAGAACAGCAGCTGCTGCTAATTATTAATTCATGCTCAAATTCCTGTGAAAACTCAATGTGGCAATGAACACTGGGGACAGGAAGAGAGGGAGGAAAGGGAGAAGGAGAGAGAATGATAGACAAAGAGGAAGAGGGAGATGGAGAGAAGAAGACAGACAAAATGGGAGGGTGGGAGTGATAAGATGTGTGCGTGTAACAATTATCCATGTTATTATCATACTTTAACAGATTAACCAATGTGCATTTAGTTTCCACTGAAAACACAGGTCCAACACTTTACCTCTTGTCAGTGTGAAGGAGAATCGGATCGTAAATCCCCCTGGGATTGTACCAACATTGCGACAAGCATGCAAAACTGTCCGTCTGTAATCACTTTTTTATTGTCAGCCCTAAATGTAATATAGTGGTTTATTGTGATGGTATTTTAATCATCAACATGTTGTCTCAAAGGACAATGAATGACTTTGACACCGACTGTCATGTTATGTTGACGTGGCTTAAGTTAATGAGACATCAATTGGAAGTGAGTAACAATTTATGGCGGACAGCACCAGAGAAAGACTTTGACAATTAGACTATTAATGGGAAGCATTTTTTATTAAGCAAATGCCCATGTTGACTAGAAATGGGACAGGATACTCCATAATCTAGATGCTGTTGTGGTGGAGTGAAGTAAGTAAGGTGGTGGGTTACACAACAGAGATTCACCCACATAGGAAACATATGGCAGAACATCAAGAGAAAATACATGCAAATGCATGGAACACACACTTCAGGATCAGCTTTAAAACATACCAGACATACCATATCACCAGAATCTATAAAAAAAATCCATTAATTTTATCAGAATTGCAGTGATGGGAAATGGAAAATCCAAATGGAGGAAGCTATCGTTGCTTATTAGCTGGCCCTGCAGTCCCATGTCAAAGTGTCCTTGGGCAAGACACTGAACCCTGAGCTGCCCTTGATGCTGCGCATGTGTGTGCATGTTTATCTGATGAGCAGGTGGCACCTTGTACGGCAGCCTCGGCCACAGTGTATGAATGTGTGTGAATGGTGAATGTATCTTGTATGATGTAATAGCGCTTTGAGTAGTCGTTAAGACTAGAAAAGCGCGCTATATAAATACAACACATTTACATTTACGTCGTGCTAACAGAAAAAATCACTAGACAAATAGTTTATTGGAAATGTGTAGATATGTGAAATCGGCAGACTTGTTGATTTCTGTTGTCATTTTCAGCCGTCACTGTTATGTCAATGTTAAAAACACGGTGGTCCAACCTATCTACTGTGCTATTATTCTGTACTGTGTCGCTTTGATAGCGTCAAACAGCAACATCTCCCCGTTGGTTGACTGAGTGCTAGTTTGGGTGGTGTCATTGTCATCAACGACAGATCCTCAACAAACTTTGCCTCGCTAAAATCATTTTTATACTTTTTCTAGAATCTCATGTGAAATCACACTATCCCATCCCCACAGAGGATGTTTTATATACAAAGTAAGACCCTTGTAGAGGTAGACCATGTGAGTTTAATTGTAGTGGTTTTCACAAAACTACAAATATACATCTCTGTATTGACATGAATTACCACCCTTTTACCACCCAATTAAACCCTTTCAAAAATGTCCCAAGATATATTTACAACTACACAGCAGTCAAGCCGCAAACAATTGGGTTTACATTAGCCACTGAAAGGTTTGGAGCCTTTCATTCAGGAGTGATACCAAGTTATTGACCACTGAAAACGACAGCAAATAAACATTGCTTAGTATGTCTTCATTATGACAATAGCAATATTTCCACCTAACATGGAGAAATTGACATCTATCTAAAAAATTAGAAGAAGCAATCAACCATGCACATTTTGATTTGTCCTTCCCTGCTATGGGCTCTTTGTGTTTTGCTAAAGCATCGGCTGCAATCATAATAGCCTTTTCCTGACATTTGCAGGCAATCAATAATAACATGTGCCTAGAATTTTGTTTGCCTAAAGTGCAACACTTTTCAAAAAGACAGGGAACCGCTGGCTGATTAGCTTAGCATTGAGGCTATTTTGCCTGTTTCAAAAACAGAACAACACTTATAGACAAATGTGGTGACATTTGAGATGTTATTTTTGCCCAATGACATTTTGCTGTTACATCTACTCAGAGGGTTTGTTAAATCTTTACAACAATACTTTGGGATAAGAACATACTGATTGAAAAATTAAATGGGGACATTTTGAAGTTGTGTGTGTGTGTGTGTCAAATATGTCTTTATAAAGTTAAACTAGTAAACAAGTATAGGTGAAGTTGATGTGAAGTTACTCACACACACACACACACACACACACACACTTCACACATCTTCAAATTAGATCATTTAATGGCGTCTTATTTTCTTAGTCCTTGATTTAAATAGTACCCGTGTTTTAACAGTGGCAGGCGCTAACTAAACAGCTGTGGAAGGTGTTGAGGTTTATTTAACAGCCTATTTACACTTCACTTACAGTAACGCTAGTATCACAAGTAACCAAAACAGAGAGGCTCTTGTCTAGGTTCTGTAGAAGTGAAACAAATCCCCAAATCACGGTGACAGCTACAGTATTTTCGGCAGGAGCTACAAAACCACTGAATACTTTCAGTCTTTTCAAATTGAAAATCTTGATTAATCAGATCACCACAATGTCAGGACAGGTTTGTTGACGACAAGAAGCTTCATGCGTGGCTAAAACGTGCCGTACCTGGCAACAGCAAAAATCCATTTACATTATTCTACGCTGTGCGCCTCATTTTTAAAATGTTTCAACCTCTAATTTTGCCTCTGAACATGTATCTGCATTAAAGAATGGACAGACAGAGACTCTGATGATAAAAACAATTTATGTGTTTCCACAATTACATTATGCAAAGCACGGTCCTCAAACCCAATTTACAATTAATTATTCCTTAATTGTCATTTATCTCCCTGTTGATCATGGGTTGGTTATAGCATCCAAACTAAGTCCTACGTTGTTGTTTTTAGTAGACAACTCCCATATTTTATCTTCTGTGTATTCCAGCAGCAGCTGATTCTAATGTAGGGTCTGAATGAACTCTACCACGCTGATTTGTGGAATAGTTTTAGAGAAAGTTAGAAGAAAAAGACAGACAGAAGGTAAAAAGATGCAAAATGTAGGGCAACTATATACCCACACACACACACACACACACACACACACACACACACACACACACACACACACACAAAAACAGCATGTTTGCATACTTGTCTTTTGTGTGGTGCCTTTTGCTTCCATGCATGGTTATTAGGTCTGCAAATGTACAACCTGTGCAAATTACTGTTGGAACTCCAACAGCCACATTAATGTAATTTGCAAGCCTGTTATAGTTATTGTTAAAATGCCATTTATGATGGTTCCCCCTGCTAATTTCCTCGAGACATTTCTAAAGCCTGTTTTGAGACTTGGCTAGCATAATCTGGAGTACTTTCTGCTCCAGCTCTGCACTTTTGTTTGATTTGTGATTTCGTTTGTGAACCTGCAGAGGCTTTAATGGAAGAGATACACACTCTCTGATCCCCATTATCTACCTTCTGCTGCACAGAGAGGCAGATAAGAGGAGGAGGAGGAATAAGAGAAGAAAGAGGCTAAAATGAGGACCAAGTCATGGCCCTCATTATCAAATCCCATCATTGGGGGAAGCAACAGACAGAGGGGGAAGCAGAAAAGGGAGAAGGGGTGTATTTATAAATTGAACAACAGAAAAAATAGTTGAATGTTAATAATAAACTGAGCTAGGGAAAGAACAGAGGAGTAATTTACCAACAAAAAGAGAGTGAGGGTCACCTTTAGACCGAGAGTTAATAGGAAGAACAGGCCAAGCCTCTGATGTGCATGTGCGAGGAGATGAAGGAGCCCAGTCAGCCTTCATAAGCCATTGATTTACACAATCCAAGTCACCACCTAATATTTCATCTGTGCTACATTTGCAATCTCCCATCCGCTGAGGCCATGAGCCATTACCGATGGCCAAGATCACAGCATGGTGGCCCTGCCAGAGTAATGAGATAGAGGGAGGTGGAAAGTGAGAGACAGGGCTGGGAGGGAGGGAGGAAGGAGGTGGTGGAGAAAGAGTAGGAGGAGGAGGCAGAGGAAAGAGTGGAGGACAAAAAGGGGGATAATGGAAGCGAAGAGGAGGACGAGGATGAGGGTGGATGGCGGTTTCTCAATGTGCCATTATAGAGCATGAAAAGGAGAAAATCAGGGATAGGTATAGAGGTAGTGAGTGAGATGGGGGTTGAGTGAGAGTACAGGTAGAGAAAGATAGAGTGAGATATGGAAGGGAGATTGCTTTTCTCTAATTATGGCCCCCTTTCACTGTCAGAGAGACGGATATAAAGCTAATTCCATCTGCCCTCCTTCTCATCCCCGTTTTTCTCTAAAAGCCTGTGCTCGTTTTCTTCACCCCCTTTCACATGAAGCATGTTAAAGGCTGTTTTCATGACACTGAAATGAACAGATGGCAATATCAGCCCATACAAAAGAGACATTTTGTGGTTGCTATCACCTTGACAACAACCCTCAACCATCTATGTCTACTTTGCTTCTGTTCTGTCCAAGGCAGAGCTCCATCTCTATCCATCTGGCTTGGTCTACCTTTATCTGGCCATTCATCTCACTCTCATCCCCCTCAGTCCCCCTATGAAATCTCTGCTTTTCACACAGGCATAATCACTGGTAGCCATTAAAGCCCATCACATGCATCTATGCAGTCGGTCGAATAGATCTTAAAATTGAATTGGCTGCACAATACTGCTCTTGTAATAAGGCTAGACCTATTTCATGGATAACATAAACTGAATCACGAACGCACACATGTAAGATGTCACAGATTTCTTACTAAAAAACATACCATAGGGTTTTTGTTTTTTATACCACAGATAAAAATCTTAATTATTCCATTCTGATTATATTTGATTAAGTCTTTCTCTCCTCACTTGCAGAACTCACACAATCTCATTGAAGGGGTAATTTCCTACTTCAAAAGCTAATTAGGCCAATCAGAACACAAAAGACTGGCTTAAGCCATGACCCGGCATGCACTACATCTAACAACCCAGAATTGTTAAAGTTTTATTTTTTAAGTTTCTTTTTTGCTCACTTTGGCCTCAATAATTACATATTCAAGGAAAACTTTTTTAGGTATCTATCTATCTACATCTATCTATCTATCTATCTATCTATCTATCTATCTATCTATCTATCTATCTATCTATCTATCTATCTATCTATCTATCTATCTATCTATCTATCACACAGGAAATGAAATGTATTTTGGATGTGATGGTGGCCGTCAGTTGCAACAAAAGATTCGAGCAAAATTGGTGGTGTGATCTTGCTTGGACACCGGCAATGTGCGCTTTTCACAGCAGTCTGGTGCACCGCAGAGAACTATATAAATGAACTGCTAAGTCCTAGCAAGAGAAAGCCCCTCTAAACATGCCCAGAATGAGTGGCAGGACGCTCTGAACACGACTCGCGGCAGGAACAGTGGAACCTGAACAGAGGGCTCTGATAGGCCCAGTGGGAAGGAGATTGCTCTGTCCCTGATTGGATGATTAGGGGCTGCGGGGGCTCAAATCAGCTGTTTTCAGGAGGAGAGTGGTTTGGTTAAGTGGATTGGCACTGTGTGTGCTCTGTGTGTGCTCTTTGTGTTTGTGTGTGTGTGCGTGTAATGTATGTGCCCTGCTTGTATGTTTGTGCGAGCTTGTATGTGTGCATGTGTGTGTATTCAGAAACAGGTACGTCCAGTTCAATAAGCAAGGTACATTTGCAAAGAAAAAAATGAGTGACAGAGGGACTGAAGAACTTACAAAAGAAGGAGTGAGGACAGAAGCAGAGCTCTCCGTAGGCTGAGCACTTTAAGATAGAAAAAAAGGAGAAGAAAGGTGGTAATAATGGTTGTGTGTGAGTCCAGCTAATGATGGGTTGAAGCTGGAGATGGATGGATGGATGGATGCATGCAGTGATTGAGGGATAGGACAAATTATTATTTTTATTATTAATCCTTTATTTAACCAGGTAGTCTCATTGAGATTCAAAATCTCTTTTACAAGAGAGACCTGGCCAAGATAGCAGCCAAATTACAACACATACATAAACACCAAGTTACATTTTCAATACAATACAAAATGTTAAAAACACCATTAAACTCTCAAGAAAAACAAGAACATGTCTCCATCACAACCTTCCTTACAATAGTTTTAAATTCATTAATGGACATAAGGGTTTCCAACTTTAATACTTTCTGTAGATTATTCCACCCCCAAGGTGCTAAATAATAGAAAGCAGTTCTTCCTAATTCGGTTGCAACTCGTGGCACGTTAAACAGCAACCACTTTGAAGAGCGTAGCTGATAGGTACCAGAGCAGACAGAGAGGAGATTACAGAGGTACAGTGGAAGTTTGCCAAGTATAGCTTTATAAATAAAGATATACCAGTGTTGTTGTCAAATAAGAAAAATAACGGGATACAGCAAAAGAAAAATGAGAGACGTTGTAGGAGAGTAGTACAGATGTTTGAACAAATAAACATAAGTTATTTTAGTCAGATAGGTACCCATGACAACTGAGAGACTGAGGGACTGAAAGTGTGTGTGTTTATGTGAGTGTGTGTGTGCGGGCTGGCTGGCTTTTGCTCACACACTCTTACACTGCAACTGCTGTCAGTACTCACTCTAGCTTCTACAGGCAGTGTCTGTGAGGACTCTAAACTGATGGTTGGAGTACCTTATGTGAGAAGAGCAGTCAGGACCATTAGAATAATTTCTTTCACATTATGTTTTTACAATTGGAATCATATCATAGGACAAAGACATTAATATCCTAAAAAGACTGCCAAGACAGTGTTCAACTTTTATAAAAAATGGAATGAGACACATCTCTGTACATTAGAGGCTTAAATCAAGTATAAAGCATTATTGTATTATACCTTTGATATCTGCAGACACATAAGCTGGTTTTTCTCATTGTAAGAAATATCCCTATGTATCGTTATGCTGTAGATAAGTCTTAATTATTCCATTCTGATTATATTTGATTAAGTCATTCTCCTCACACTCTTAGAAATCATACAATCTCATTGACGGGGTAATTTCCTACTTCAAAAGCTAATTAAGCCAATCAGAACACAAAGGACTGGCTCTTGCCATGACCCAGCAGGCATGAATTATCTAAAAATTGCTAACAAAGTTTTAATTTTCTTTTCTTCTCTTTGTGATGTGCTTCATATTATAGTTATGTGGCTTAATACTGTGTTAAATAAAGTCCAGGATGAGTTTTGTGGTCAACCTTGAAGCTTTCATTTTAGGACGGTGCTGTGGTTATATAGCAGCTTACTGTAAAAGACAAAAGTTAAGTCAGGTCTGTACATAAGTTAAAAAAATAAAATAAGAAACAACAAAACATATCTTTTAGGAAGCTCTCTCCATTTAGTCAGTCCGTACGTGTGTTTATGCATGTGTTTTTGATTTGAGCTTTTTTGTGTACAAGGGTATTATATGTTGTGCCTTCATGTGTGTGTTCAGCTGTGTGTCTTTCTCTCCAGTAGACCCTCTCAGTACCTACTGCGAATCCTCCAGCTAATGAGCACACACACACACACACACACACACACACACACACACACACACACACACACACACACACACACACACACACACACACACACACACACACACACACACACGTCTAATCCCCAGAAGGATTCAGAAAACATTCTTTCAGGGGAAAATAAATCACATGTATCAGTACAGTATATGTTCTGCATCATTGTCACCATAAAACTAAAACTCCTGTGCACCATGTGTCTAATTAATCACATGTTCAACAAACCGGTCAACTCACTCGAGGGAAGAATGTGTCATTTAATCTGTTCAGCTGTGACAAGCACTGAAAGAAAAACAACTATTGCCCTTACTCTAACGTGGTTTATTTCTTGCTTTGGCATAAACAAGTGTTAGCAAAGATGACACGTTCCTACAATGTCTATGCTTTATTATGATGCTTTTGATGCAAATTTACAAATCATTCATATATCTGATCTACAAAAAATGTATTTACAAAGTTTACACAGTTTACTAATTACATGTTTGTATAAAACAGTCAGTACTTGCATATTTTCATGTTTAATGGTTTACATTAGCAGATAAGATTCTAGCACTGTGGAGTTTTCTGGTTAGTTCAGCTACATGTGATTGAGTAAAACGAGAAAGTGTTGTTATTGTGGAGCTGAGGAGGTAAGCCAGTGTCACTGGCCAATGTGAGGCGAGTGCAGATTTGAGTCGTGCGTGCGTTAATTTGCGAAAAGTAGCATATAACATGCTAACGAGAAACTTCTGTTGTTACGGGACGGAAGGAGGACCCAAACGCAGTGTAGCGGTGTAGACGGGAAAAGGGTTTATTTAACAAAAACAAAGCAGCAACAGAGTCCATGAACACCAAAAACACAAGGGGGAACAAAAAACCGGAGCACCAGGGCTGGAACACACACAGGGGACGGCAACTTGGCAAATAACAGGACGGGGTGGCTTCAGGAGCTGGCACAAAGAAGAGGTACAGACAGGCGACGAAACAAGAAGGATCTAACAAGAGACAAAGGGAACACAGGGGTTAAATACATGAGGTAATGAGGTAACGGAACAGGTGAGACGTCAGGTGCAGCACATCAGGGCGGGGCTGGACAATCAGACAAACAAAGCAAAGCTAGACAAGACAGGAAACTACACTACCAAATTAAAACAGGAAACAGAACATACAGACGCTTACCGGGAACAGGAGACATATCAGGCACACAGGACCGGGGAAACACTGAGACAGGGAGGCAAAAAACAGGAAGACAACCCCAACAAAAACCCCAAACCACAACAGTACCCCCCCAAAGACAGATCCCAGATGTCAAAAAACAAAAACCCCAAAAAGGAACAAAAAACAACCCAGAAAGGGCGGAAGACACCGGAAACGAGGGGGCCGAGGGACAGGGAAACCAAGGGACAGAGGGACACTGGGGACAGAGGCAAACCGGGAGCACAGGGGACAAGGACGCAGAGGAGCATGGCCAAAGGAGCAGGGAACAAGGAGGGGGACCAACGAGAGAGCGAAAAAGGGACAGAGGAGGAGGGAGCGAGAGAGGGACTGAGGAGGAGGGAGCGAAAGAGGGACTGAGGAGGAGGGAGCGGGAGAGGGACTGAGGAGGAGGGAGCGGGAGAGGGACTGAGGAGGAGGGAGCGAGAGAGGGACTGAGGAGGAGGGAGCGAGAGAGGGACTGAGGAGGAGGGAGCGAGAGAGGGACTGAGGAGGAGGGAGCGGGAGAGGGACTGAGGAGGAGGGAGCGGGACGACAGGGAGAGGAAACGGCAAGAAAGTGGAGGAGCCGAGAGAGGCGAAGTGGAAGAGACAGGGAGACGGAGGAGGCAAGGAAAGCGTAAGAGGAGACAGGACGGAGGCCAGAGGACGCGGGAGGAAAGGTAGCGAGCTGAAAAGGGATGGGACAAGGGACCAGACGAAGAAAAGACACCAATAGCGGGCACAGGGAAGTCCAGGACAAGGGCTGGAGACTGGTAGCGAGCGAGGGACCAGGGGAGAGAAAACCGAGGAGAGATAAAGGGTAGGGACACAGGGAGACAGCGAACGGGACACAGAGAGAGAGAGACACAAAGAGCAAGACAGACAGAGAGGGAGGAGGAAACAGAGCGGCAGAGAGAAACAGACAACAAAACCGAACAAGAGAGAGAGACACAGAGGACAAGACAGACCGACAGACACAGGGAACGAAAAAGACAGAGGGGATAAGACACCAGGCCGGAGAACAAAACCGACAGAGAAAGGGAGACGGAGAGACAATGAAGAGGGAGAGGGAGACAAAGAGAGAGAAAGAGATGAAAAAACGCAGAGAGCCTGACAGGCAAAGAGGGAGCAAGACAGACAGACACAGTGACCGAGAGGGAGAGGCACAGAGAGCAAGGCTGACAGGAAGGGAAAAAGAGACAGAACGTCAAAATACACAAACAGAGAGAGACAGGGACACAGAGAGCAAGACAGACAGACACAGGGAACAAAAGAGACAGAGCAATGGGGACAAGTAAAGGGACGGAGCTAGGACGGAGACAAGCGAGGGATTGGAGGAGAGGGGCAAGAGAAAGGGAGCAGAGAAGGTACCAGGGGAAGGCAAAGCGCGGCGCAGAGAGAGCGAAAGGGAGCACAGGGAGAGGGAGAAAGACAAAGATATCGAGATGGAGTGGGAAAAAACGGAGAGGCACAGGGAAAGACACCCACACAAACAACCAGAAAAAGGGAGAGAAAAGGACAGAAACCCAGGGAGCAAGACAGGCACAGGGAAAGAGAGACAAAACGTGGAAAACACAGACGCATACTGAAAGAGCGAGACCGGCGAGGAACAGAGAGAGGGTTTGCGTGAGAGCGGTAGAGAGACAAAAAGCGAGCAAAACAGACAGACACAGGGACCAAATGAGACGATGGGGAAGAGAGAGACAAAGCGAGGGAAACACAGACGCACACAGAAGAGGGCGAGACCCCCACATAAACCGGAAAAAGGAAGCGAAAAGGGACAGAGCAAGGTGAACACACAGAGAGACCAGGCGAACAGAGAGGGAGGCAAAGCAACACAGAGTGAGGGAGAGTAACAAGGAGAGCTAGACGGACAGACACATGGAGTGGCAGAGACAAGGCAAGAGGCACATGGAGAGACAGCGGCAGTGAAACAAGCAAAGAGACAAAGCAACAAGACGGGACAGAACGAGAGGCGACTAGAGAGGGACGGGGCCAGGAGACAAAACGAGGGGGACACTGACACAGGGGCAGAGGAGACCGGTAACAAAGCTGGGAGGCGCGAGGGACTGGCTGAGTGGGTGTACACAAAAAACCCGGAGGGGCACACGACGAAGCCCAGTAGAGGGCGCTTTAGGGACGCGAGGAGGCCCCTGGGAGGGACACACGGGAGACCCGAGAAAGCCCACGGAGGGGCGCACGAGGGACGCAAGAAAGCCCACGGAGGGGCGCACGAGGGACGCGGAAAAACCCACGGAGGGGCGCACGAGGGACGCGGAAAAACCCATGGAGGGGCGCACGAGGGACGCGGAAAAGCCCACAGAGGGGCGCACGAGGGACGCGAGAAAAGCCCACAGAGGGGCGCACGAGGGACGCGAGAAAGCCCACGGAGGGGCGCACGAGGGACGCGGAAAAGCCCACGGAGGGGCGCACGAGGGACGCGAGAAAGCCCACGGAGGGGCGCACAAGGAAACTCCTGGAGGGGCAGGATTAGCTCGGACCGAACAGGTGGGATAGACGTGGACGTAGACGGGACAGACTGTGATGGGACGGGTGGAGATGACGTGACCGTAGACTGACTGGGCTTGGGAAGAGCTACAGATGGGGCAGATACAGGGAAAGGGAGAAAAACAGGAACAGGAACAGAGACAAGGACAGAGACGGTGACCGGGACAGGGACAAACACTGGGACAGAGACAAACACGGGGACAGAGACAAGCACAGGGGCAGACAAGGGCAAAGGGACACGAACAGGCACAGAGACAGGGACAGGAACAGACACAGTGACGGGGACAAGCACAGAGACAGGGACAGACACAAGACCAGGGATACCAGTACTCAGGGGACGTAAAACATGGGGGGCCGGAATTCCTGAGAACCCGGGACCCGGGGAACCAAGAGGGGGGCCCCGGGGACCAGGGCCGGAGGAAGCCCGGGAACTGGATGTGGGGGGACTGGGTCCCGGAGAACCCCTAGGCCTGAAGCCAGAGGGACCCCGGGAGCCAGTGCCCAGGGAGGGCAGAGACCCAGACACCGGCTGGGGGTCTGGGGCGCTGACCGCCAACCGAGGACCACAAACATGGGCCGTCGGCCGGGGGTCAGGGCCACTGAGCGCCAGCCGGGGGTCAGAGGTGCTGGGCCTCTGGTCGGGGTCATGGGGGCTGGTTGGTCGGCCTGGAAGTCTGGTCGGACGGTCTGGGTCAGGGGGTTTGGTCGGACGGTCTGGGTCAGGGGGTTTGGTCGGACGGTCTGGGTCAGGGGGTTTGGTCGGACGGTCTGGGTCAGGGGGTTTGGTCGGACCGTCTGGGTCAGGGGGTTTGGTCGGACCGTCTGGGTCAGGGGTTTGGTCGGACCGTCTGGGTCAGGGGTTTGGTCGGACCGTCTGGGTCAGGGGTTTGGGGACCGTCTGGGTCAGGGGGTCCTGGGTCAGAGGGTCCTGTCGACCGGTCCGGGTCAGAGTCAGGGGGGCCTGGGAGTGCGGTCGGCCGGTCAGGGTCTGGGGGATTGGGAGCCGGCTGCTGAGGGTCCGCCTCGTCGGCGGGAGCCGGCGGCTGGGGGTCCGCCTCGACGGCGGGAGCCGGCGGCTGGGGGTCCGCCTCGACGGCGGGAGCCGGGCGGGCGGGGTCCGCTCGACGGGGAGCCGGCGGGGGGGGTCCGCCTCGGCGGCGGGAGCGGTTGACGGCTGGGGGTCCGCCTCGTCGGCGGGAGCGGTCGACGGCTGGGGGTCCGCCTCGTCTGCGGGAGCCGGCGGCTGGGGGTCCGCCTCGTCGGCGGAGGCAGCGGTCGGCTGGGGGTCCGCCTCGTCGGCGGACGCCGGCGGCTGGGGGTCCACCTCGTCGGCGGCGGCTGGGGGTCCACCTCGTCGGCGGCGGCAGGAGCCGGCGGCTGGGGATCCGCGCCGGCGGCCCGAGCCCGCGCTGCCCTCCGGGAGGCGCGGGACCGTTTGGACCCCTTGGGGGAAACCACTGATGGCGACCCATGGGGGAGCTGGTCCATGGAGACTCCCGGGGAGGACTGTTCAGTTACGACTCCCTGGGAGGGCTGGTCCGTGGTGGCTCCCAGAACCACGGTATCAGCCGGTTCCACAGATTCCGGGAGGGGACCAAACTCCCGGTCCACCTCCTCCCACCGCACCATCATAAGGTGCCACGTCTCAGTGGGATCCACGTCGTGCATGCGGCAGAACGCAGGGGACATGAGGTCCGCCAACGGGTCCAGCGGGTGGAGGAGCGGCTTGAAGATGTACACTGCTGGGTCCATGATTGGTTAGATCCTTCAGTTACGGGACGGAAGGAGGACCCAAATGCAGTGTAGCGGTGTAGACGGGAAAAGGGTTTATTTAACAAAAACAAAGCAGCAACAGAGTCCATGAACACCAAAAACACAAGGGGGAACAAAAAACCGGAGCACCAGGGCTGGAACACACACAGGGGACGGCAACTTGGCAAATAACAGGACGGGGTGGCTTCAGGAGCTGGCACAAAGAAGAGGTACAGACAGGCGACGAAACAAGAAGGATCTAACAAGAGACAAAGGGAACACAGGGGTTAAATACATGAGGTAATGAGGTAACGGGGAACAGGTGAGACGTCAGGTGCAGCACATCAGGGCGGGGCTGGACAATCAGACAAACAAAGCAAAGCTAGACAAGACTAGACAAGACAGGAAACTACACTACCAAATTAAAACAGGAAACAGAACATACAGACGCTTACCGGGAACAGGAGACATATCAGGCACACAGGACCGGGGAAACACTGAGACAGGGAGGCAAAAACAGGAAGACAACCCCAACAAAAACCCCAAACCACAACATTCTGTAATGTCAATACAGTAAAAATGGACCTATTTAACCAAGTTTGTTCACTTCTGGCTACAAGTTAGCATCAAACACAACAAAGGATTTCAGTTGAATGGCGTTTTGAGCTAATGTTAGCAATCAATCAATCATTGATAGCTAAAATGTTTTTGAAATGATTCCCATCTTCTGTTAGCCTATTGTTTGTAATTATTATTTCATGGATTTCACAAATTTCAGTAAGACACGTTGAACGTTGTAAACCGTTTAAATCTGAGCATGCACGACTAGCATCTGCACTCGACCAAAGCCGGTCTGTCTCGACTCTCATTGGCTATCACGCGTTATGCCATAACCCGTTTACATCTGAGCATGCGTGACTCAAATCTGCACTCGCCTCACATTGGGCAGGGACAGCCAACTTCCACAAAGAGTACCTCCTATGGCGCCATTTTGTTGCTAACAAGCCATCAACCGCTGTTAGCATTCCATTGACTGCCATTCATTTTGGCGGCACTTTGACAGCAAATTACTTTACATCTGAAGAGTTAAAAGACTCTATTTGTTCGTTGTTTATTTCTAAAGAAACACAACCATGTATAAAAAGGCTCCATTACCTTGTAGCTCATATTATGGCTCCGTAGCAGACGTTTTTGTAAAAATAGGCAAACGATTGTGTCATAACCACGCAACTTACTGTCGCACAGTTGACAACTTACCATACTGTACATGAGAAGCTCGCAGGCATTTTCAACTTACATTGGCTGTTTTAGTTTAATTACTAAGGTTAACTAGCATTTTAGTTAACAATAATTAGCTTGTACCGATGTTATCGCCTTACATATACCTTCGCTCTCCGTCTCTGCTGATTGGGAATGATTGAGATTTCTCTTGGCACAGCTACCATAAGACTTACAACTTTCAGACACGATGCTCACTTCCCATCTACATCTTCAAGCTCAGTTAACGCCCAACCATCACTGGAAAAGAGCATCTAATAGACTTCACTACTCTCCTTAGCAAGTCTATAGGGCGTGGCTTTGTCCATTTCTTTAACTGTTTATGGAGCTAATGAAGTGGGAACAGTAAAGCGCTGCTTAAAAAAATAATCCATCTCCATTCCGGTGTTTGTTCTTATTTGGAGTGATACAACCACCACATATCGAATCCTCGTGTTACAGTTAGTGTAGGATGAGCTTTAGAGTCTGAGTATTTTCTGCTTGTTCACTTAAAAATAAAAGTAAAACAAATGTATCATTAGGTGTTCAGTATTTTTGTGCATAGTGCCTCGTTCATGTTACAAAACATGTCAGCACTGCAACATGCAGAGGCAACGTAACTGCTGAGGAAAAGTCATCTCTGGGTTAAAACAAGCCAGTTGAGGTGGTCTAGCCATCTGGCTTCCCACTCGCCTCCCTGTGGAGGTATTCTGGGCATGCCCATGTGGGAGGAGATCCCGGGGCAGACCCCGAACACACTCGAGGGATTTCATGTCCCATTTGGCATGGCCCCAAAAGGAGCTGGAGGATGTGGTTGAATAAATGGATGTCAAACTATATTGTGCTTAGTTGGCTGCAACATAGACCCAAGTCCTGGATCAGGAGCAGAAAATAGCTCCTGACAGAATAGTTGGAGATTTAAATCCCTGTTTAGACTTCTCAAAGCAACAAAAAAAAAACAGCAAACAAAAAAAGTTAGAGGATGCAGCTTTATTTATAGTACATATTCTAGTGTAAAACACTTTGGATCACCACATGCCATTGAAGTCTTATGAAAGCTTGAGTACCACATACTCTATAAGACTAAGAGCAGTGGTCCTGTGGAGTGGTGCATGGAACAATTCCTGCAGTACTGTACATACTAAAAAAAAAATCAACCACTCAGGCTTTTGTAATGCACTGCTCTATACAGACATGAAATCTTCACATGGTTGAAAAACAGGGAATGTAACAAAGGTCTTTGTTCTTGCTTGTTCAGTAGGGAAAGCGCTTTTTTCTTACTATTGAAACACAACTTCCCATTGTATCTTTCCACAAAGGGAAGACGATGTTTTATGTGCAATTTGAAAATCCGAATGCACCTAAAATACACGTTTTGAGACAACATCTAACTGAAAAGTGGAAATACATTTTGTATGATGGGGTGTTATTTAAGTGGGGAATTGTATGTCCAATCATTCTGACAATGTCTAAACAAAACTGAATTCTTTTCTTAACTGTTAACTCTGGTATGTTCTGTTAATGGTGTCCACGTCACGCCACTTGTCACAACCCATTTTGTCGTATTTTACAATTCATTCTCTCAAGTGGTGTACATGGAGGAAGAACAACTCAGTTTTCCGCTGTCTGACTACATGAAGAAAAGAGTCATACAAGATCTATGTTGCACGATTGCAGTGAATAACAAATTGACGTAATTCTTTTTTTTAATTAACCTTTATTTAACAAGGAAATAATCACATTGATGCAGAATCTCTTTTACAAGAGAGTCCTGGCCAAGGCAACAGCATGGAAGTCTCAACATACAGTAACAAACAGCAAACAACATACTTAATACAAAACAGAAAAATGACATCAAACACTAAGAAAATCAGAATTCTGTAACAGGACATGTTCAGTGGTCAGGAAGCCCTTATCATATTAAATCTTCCATGCTAATACAATTCTAGATTAAGGTGACTTTGTAGCTCATACCAAGATGACGGAGCAACAACTTTAAAGCACTTCCACCAAATAAAGTACTTGTTTGAAGAATGACGTATATCATTTGTCCGTGTGACCGAAGGGTGCTGCTACTGATAGCTTTAGGCGTCAGTAGAGAACATATGAATAAATTAAGCAAACCTTGACTGTGTCAGTTGTTTTTTTACCTCCGCAATCCATTACGATTGTGGAACGTACAACTCAGAGGTTACTACATCCCCTTGCTTACAAGCATACTAAATATAGGTCACTATTTTACTTATCTGACAATTTTTTTGCTTTTGCTCTTCTATTTTAAACATAATTCACCATACACACACACACACTGTCTAATACAAACACAAGCTGGCTCCATATAATAATTGTATCTCTTACATGATTGAGAAAAGAAATCTCTTAATAACTCATCCACTAAACCACAAATAAAGTGGGATGAATAGCTCACTACATCTTTGTCACATTTTGAAGAACAGAAAAAAGGTAAACCAAAAAAACAAATAGGCTGAGTGTTAAAATCCTGACCAGTTCTAGCCTGGTTTCATCAGACACAAAGAGTAATTTTACTGATTGCTCTCAAATCATGAACAGAGAATAGTATAGTACAGTATTATTCATCTTCACAATGGAAAATACACATAATCGCAAGGCTGGACCAGGCAACTGCCCTCGGGCCCCGGGCTCCAAGGGGCCCTGAAGGCCTCTTTTCACTATAGGGCAATTTGTTGCGGAAATGTGACTAATTATAAATTTGTTTGTTGTATGCAATGGGGCACAATATAAACTAAAATGGTAAGGGTCCTTCTCACAGTGGCCTTAGACACTTCTCTTAACTTTCACACTCATTTTCACATTTTCACAGCTGACCTTCAAAGGGCAGGCTACCATCTTAAATTACACTATTCCTCCTCACTCTCTTTTTTTTTTTACTCCTCTCAACATTTTTGATGGGTTGATTTAGACATCCAGATAGTCGCAACAAACAAATTTGAAATTAAATTTGCGTCATTCTCATCAGCTCATTTTTCTACAGTTACTTTGCATTGTTTGCACAAACTCAACACATACGTCAAGCTCTTAAGCTAAACTGTGTATGCCCAAACTGTTACTTTCATAACCTACAGAGGTGCATTCATTTAGAGCTACTTCAGTTAACTAAGTGTCTAATTATTCTGTTACTAGAAATTAAAAGACTCCTGCCAGCTGTGGACACAAACTGAACAACATATTCAAATTTCACAAGACAAACATTTTTGCATGGATAGAGGTACATGTATTGTTTTCCTCAGTGAAATATAACCCTTATAATGGAGGATATTAAATTCATGCACTGCACCAACCTCATTCCTCTTCCACACTGAATGTGCAAATGTGCTTCTCTTTCTGTGTGAGGGTTAGAGAGAAAGATGTGGTAAATATGTATTAGCAAATATTAGTCTGACTGACAGTGTGTGTGTGTGTGTGTGTGTGTGTGTTAAATAATCTAGAACTGGATTATTATGATTAGAACACACATTAAAATGTGAAGTTTTGCTAAAGAAGAACTGAGCCCTGACATCAAACCCATCCAACACCTTTAGGGCAACATCTTATGCATAAAAATGGATAGGATGCTGGAATGAGATGTTTAACGATCACATATTAGTTTACATTTGTGTGCCCACATGCTTTTGGACATGGAGTAAATGTATCTGGCTTGATTATTGATTTCTTTCAGCACCACCATTAAGAAATACACAAAATAATACCAAAATTCGGTAGTGCTGCATGTAATCCCATTAATGCATCTAGCACAGACATACACATAGACACCAGTCCAATCAATCCTAATCTTTTTACATGCAGGTTTATTCATTATTATCTATAACCTCACACACATATAGCCTAGTATACTTACCTCCCAAAAGGATGCACACAATATCATCATACTGGCATTACATACGCTACAGTATTGCAACCTTAGCAAGTGAAATTAACCAAACAGTGCCACAGCATGCCTATCTCCCCTTGAGCTGTCCACTGTCATAGACCATGTCAACATGATGTTATGTTACACACTCACACTGGAACTCAAACACAGAAAGCTGACTGATATCTTAAATCTAATGGCACTCTTTTTGCAAAACACTGCACACAATTATTTGCATTTGGCTGGAGAATGGGTGGAGAGGGTGCAGAATGACTGAAAGATTATGTATATTTGATTAGCAGACAAGGTTCAACAGAGAGGGAGGCTGAGCAGAGAAAGAAGCCCAGCTAGGTTCACTTAACTGAAGCTTCTTTTGTCTGGGCTTAATATAATCAGAACGGGCAAGATCTTTTATTCACATAATGTGCTTCTTTTTAATAATAGTATAAAATAGTCATACAAAACTCAATTATTGCTGAGCTAGACATTGTACATTTGGAAGTAGAACAGATAACCTAAAATATATGGTTGAAATGAAAGAGGCCTGTCACATTTATTTAGCAAAAAAATAGTTTATGTTCTGTGGTATTTACTTTATTCTACTGTATTTGCGCAGGGACACACACACACACACACACACACACGAGGGATGTTTTTACAGTATTTGACGGGTGAGTCTGTAGGTACTAGGTGACGTCCTACAACTACACACATAATGCATTGTTACCGTCTTTACTGTATTTATTTATTTTTCTTATTTATTTTCTTTTTTTTAACATATAAAATGGCCAGTGAGATCTCACACTGGGATACTGTAGGCTTACTTTTCATACCAAGAAGTATAAGACTAATCAAGCTGACAAGCAGTGATTTTTGTGTTGTATTCATGGTGTTCATGATTAAGCACATTAGATGCATGCGCCATAAACTAAATAGGTAGCGAGGAATGATGAAGTAGATCAAGGTAGATCAAGGCAGTAAACATCAGGGAAGGTTCTGAAGTAAAGCTGTATAGTTTGAAGCTGATTATTCAAGAGTGCCATCTAGTGTGGACAAGTGGAAACGCTGAATACATTCAGACTTTGCCCACTGTTGGACCAGGTCCATTAAATATAGTCGAGCCGAAAAGGGAGTCTACACTAAAAAAAAAAAGCATTAAACCACATTTTGGTCCCCTGAATAATAGTTGAAGAGACATTGATGGAAACATACTTTGCAATATAAAGTAATTCAGAATTTTGTTTTTGCAGTTTTTTTCCCCTACAGTGTTATTCCATTAGCTAAAATGTGCTCTGAAAGAACCTCCTCTCTCTACATCCATCACTGATCATTATGGCATCTTAGCGTAATTGCCCTCCCCCTGTTGTGTGTGCACACTCGCCGGTCCTGAATGCCAGCAGTAATATCTCTGGTACAGAAAAAGGGAGAGAGAGAGAGAGAAAGAGAGAGAGAGAGGCGCATATGCATAACTAGCTCATTTCCAACGCCAATCAAATTACCTGACCTAGCAGCAATACATCACTGCCAAACTGTTTATTAAACAAAAAGCCATGATTAAATTATTAATGACAGAGATTAATTAAGACCCCATGCACCACACACACACTCTTACAAAATGTGCACGCACAAAGGCAGGCTGTGAGGCATGCACACATATACACATCAATCCATACACCACGTACACACACATGAACACAAAAGAAAGCCATTACTCTTTTACACACTTTTCAAGCACACAAATGAATGCACAAATACACAATAACTTAAAATGTCTGCAGTGGCATCAGGGGGAATGTGGATGGAAAATTTTACGTATGACTTTTACACGTGCAGCAGATACAGAAAAATGAGTTTGCTGACTGCGTAAACAGTATCAGCAAGAAGTCAACAAACAAAGCCAACATTAACAAGTTAGTTGTCAGCAAAGTTGTTCTTGATGTTACCATGAGGGTTTGTTTATGGTGGTGCTTATGCTTCTGTATGGCGGTGCTTATGCTTCTGTAATGGTTTGTTAGCATCTGTTGCAGTTTGGGGCTCAACGTGCTTGTGTGTGCGTGTGTGTGTGATGGCAGTTTGGTGTGAGGTGAATATGATTTCTCACAGCGTACTACTAGTGTGTTAGTGTTCATGACCTTTGCATAGTTTTGTTTTGTTTTTAAAAACAGCCTAACTTACTGCAAAGGCAGGTTGGGTTCGGCTGGAATGAAGATTTCTTATAACTACAGGCAACTTGAACGTGTAGGGTGTGTACACCAGTAATTATAGAACACACCATATGTAAAATCTAAACCATCACTGCAACTACAGTGCTGCATTTAAACTGCAATAACTGCCAAATGGCATCACCAACAAGTAATGCACTTTTATACAAAAACATAGGAGTCACACTACTGTCTTGTTGAGGCTGTACTTCGGGACTAAAGTAAATGCTAACTTTATCGTTGCTATAATGCTTACAATGACAATGCTGATATTTACCATGTTATCATCTTAGTTCAACATAGCATTTGCTGATTTGACTTAGAGACAAAGTACAACTGAGACTGTCAGTTTTGTGCATTTGTGGTCACAAAGCATTGGTCAAATTAAAATTTTTTCCTGATGATGGCGCTAGATGTAACGTGTGGGGATCAGCAAAGTCATTACAGTTCATCCGCTTTGGATAATAGACCTTCACATTTTCATGGCAATCCATCCAGTAGTTTGAGAAATTGAATACAGTACTGTAATAATAATTCTATGCAATCTTTTTATTTAGCATGTCTATTTGTGAAACTTCTATTTTACTTTCTTGTATTTTTCTCTGCTAGGAACCCTGTATGCTGTTACCAAGGAGACATATACTATACGTGGTTAAGATGTGATATATATATATATATATATATATATATATATATATATATATATATATATATATATATATATGTGAAGAAGCTCCACTTTGTGTTGCAATCAATGAATTTATTCAAGACATTTTCTAAAGAACCATCCTACTCATCTTTAGCCAGCACAGGAATGGATATGATATGGAAAACGTTTTTGACACAGTTGGACTTGAGTCCTTTTTCTGTTGTTCCTACCAACATTTCAGAATGAATGGGCTGCAGTGGCCCGTATTACTGTAATGGAGGATATCTGCAGAGGAGATGCACAATGGAGGATTACCAGCATGGCTACCAGTCTTACGCTACAGCACACTCATTTTATGATAAGTGAGATCTACTGCTTGAGATTGGTCCCGAGGCAGACCAGTAGACACTAGCCATAAAAAATACACACGCTATAAAAGTATGGTAATGTGTGTGCGTAAAAGACAGAGAGAACAAACGTAGGGTGTGTGTGTGTGTGTGTGTGTGTGTGTGTGTGTGGGTGGGTGGGTGGGTGGGTGACGCGCCTGTGTGTACTTACGCAAAAGAACAAGCCTGAGGAGGCCGAAACAATCAACCAGTATCAGCACTTTATGGTGGAGGATACTATATCACCGTGACAAAAAAGGCAGTAAAGTGCTCGATGCCGCTGTAAAACATTGTGTGATTCTGCGGTGAGATGATCGTTAGCACAGCTGCTTAATTGCCTGACCACTCCTCTCCTGACACACACACATTCACACACTCATCTCCCAATACCCTACACATAAGCAGTGTGTAAGTGTGTATATGTGTGTGTGTGCGTGCACAAAGACTTAAGGATACACACTACAAACATACAAGTACTGTACACATTCACAAACGATTCCCCAAAGAAGCCATAAAAACGTATGATGAATGATAGGGGAGGCAGTGCAGTTTAATCAGTCACAGCAGCATTCAGATGCTGCTTGTTGTTCCAAGACAAATTCATCACACTGCAATTAGTTTGCAGGACCTCAACCCCGCAGTCTCTTTATTACTTTACTGATGCAACCCCACATGTGCTTGTCAATATAGCCTCTGTAAAAAAAACATCAGGATGTTTTGCAGTATAGTTGAAACTCTAATGTTAAAATGCGGAAGAGTTGCACTGTTTAATATATTTTTATGGATCAATTAATATGAATTGTATTATGTATATATATTTTACTCATGATTGATTGATGGAGATCAAATGTGTTAAAAGGAGACTTAAATGTGGACCTACATTTCTCAGATGGCCAGAAACATGACTCCAAATGAATTATAATGTTGCTCCATGTGCTTTAAGCTTAGAGGACTGCACCAAAGTGGTCAAACTGCAGATTTAGTTATGGATGTTGTGTCCGTTTGTGGTGGATTACTGTGATATGTGCGAATGGTATTAAGAGTATGCGATTTCATTAGACTTTATCTGTGAGAAATGTATTTTTCAGTTCAAACATACTTGTTCTGTAGCTCAATTTTTAATTCTTAATTTTAAAAGTCAAAAGTGCCATGAAACTAAATAAAGGTTATTCTGCATTGTCATCTGTTGAGTGCAGACAAGTGGGCTTCACTTTGGTAGTATTGATGATAATGTTTCGAACGACAAGCCTCATTCCCTTTTCTTTTAGTTACATGTGTTTTATATTTTTCCCCATTTAAACATTACCTCTCCTTTGCCAGTGTACTCAATGATCCTTTCAGGTTCATGTGACGAGAGGAAGTCCAACATGGCGTCCCCTGGCATGTGACCAAACCCAAAGACAACACAGAAAAGCACATAGACAAACAAGGTAAAGTACTTCCATATGCCACTATGTGTAGGCGTGTGTGAGGTCTGATGAAATCAATGTATTTCAAACAGGAGAGTGAGTGTCAGACTCATAAAAGGCATCTGTCAGATAACTTTCTACACTGTGCATGGTTTTCTCATATGAGAGAAAGAGAGAGGTATCTGTAATATAAACAGTGCCAGTATCCTGTGACCTATAAATCAGACACAGTCTTGTGTTAACTGTAGCGGCTGAGTGAAAGGTGTGTGTGAAGGATCATTTAAATTAACCATGAAAGGAATCACACTACCACCCTGTCTTTCATTCATGACATTCCTCCCACTCCTCTCCATCCAAGAAAACATAGCCAATGAAATCATCCATGTGTTTCCAGCACAATATTTTCAAAGTTGTCAAGCTAAAATTCAACACATTTTATATGGAACAAACTAGCAATACCATGGCTAGTCTCGCTTGCCAGACCCTCCTCCAAAGCGCGCTAAAGGAGGGTCTGTCTACTCTACATGGCATTTGGGGATCGGAGGAAACGTGCTTAGGTTTAATGGAATTTCTTTAAACCAATCAGAATAATCATGGGCAGTGCTAAACTTTGCACGGGGCTGCTACAAAATAGTTGTGCGAAAGAACTCAGTTTGGACAGATAGTCTAGCTAGCTGTCTGGATTTACCCTGCAGAGGTAGGAGGAGCAGTTAACCATAGTCCTCATAAATCAGCACAAAAACACAAAGAAAGAGGAAGGAAACGTAAAAGTAAATGCATCCGGCGGAATTTCCTGCAGCACCGGAGCAATCAAGTGTAACGCAAAGGATATAGTGTACCATGGGTAACATCCCAATAGCAATACTGATACCATTACCAGATAAATGGCAGTGCGGAGATATTTAAAATCCGCAAACTCTTTTATTTCTGTTGTAATTTTCAGCCGTAACTGTAAAGTTTAAAGATATATTGTATGTAGATTTGGTCGGACCTGATCTGACGTTTCAGCTGTGCTTATTTTCTGTACTGTGTTGCTTTGCTAGTGTCTTCAAATAAACCAAATCTAGTTGTCATGGTCTGTGCAGACCAAGATTTAATTTCTGTTCCTGTACACAGGTTTTACTTATCATTTGCTATGTTAAAGCGCCGTCTACTGGCTATAGTGAGTATTGAAATGGACTTCTGGGTGATTTAACCGCGTACTTCATGTTTATCGTTCAGACACACAAGATCAGTCACCTTGAACGGTTGTTTGTTCTGCTGTCCCTGGACACACACAAAGGTAATGCCCGGATGTACAAAAAGTTCTACTTAAACATGTGTTTGAACACAAGTATCGGAAATGTATAAGCTTTAAGCTAAGGTATTCCTTTGGACTGAAAATAGTTTTATTTTTGTTCACAGTTTTACAACATAAATAAAGGACAGGAGAAAAGGAATGAAGATCTCTTGCATCAACGTTCTTTGTTCGTCCTAGCCTGGTGGTTGTAAACTTGCTGAATAGATGAGCTACACTTAGTGAGGCCGGTATAGTAAAAGGGCAGACCCTCGTCTGTCAAGAGGACAGATCACCAGCAAACGGCGAACAGTTTGAGAGCTAACTGCCTGCTCCACAAGACATGGAACTTCAGCCAGATGCTACCCACAGGGTTAACCAAAGCCATGCTCCACCACGTGGGACACATGGGTGGCAGTAGCTCAGTCCATAGGGACTTGGGTTAGGAACTGGTTCAAGTCCCCGTACAGACCAAAGTACGTAGTGTGGACTGGTAGCTGGAGAGATGCCAGGTCACCCCTTGAGCAAGGCCTTCAATCGCTCAGTGCACTGGTCCAGCACTGGCAGCTGGACCTCAAGTCCTGAGGTCCTAAGCATGTGTGTGTATTTCAGGCCTGTGTGTGTCTGTCTGTATTATTAACAAAAAAGAGTGTAAATTGTAATTTCCCCACTGTATACAGTATAAATACTATAAACACTATACTATAAAACAGTATACATTAAACTAGAAAATTCCGCAGAAATTTTATCAGTGTGCCTGCTACTGGGTGCACATCCACATACACACACATTGGAAACAGCAGTTAGGAGTCAGTTGGTCAACATTGTCTCCAGGGAACAGTGTCATGATAGGTGTGTCTGTGTCTGAGTGTGTGTGTGTGTGTGAGTGTGTTTGTGTGAGAGAGTGTGTGTGTGTCTGTGTCTGAGAGTGTGTGTGTGTGTGTATGGGGGGGGGTGTGTGGTGTGTATGTGGGTGTGTGTGTTGTGTGTCTCTCTCTGTGTGTGTTGTGTGTGTGTGTGTGTGTGTGTGTGTGTGGTGTATGTGTGTGTGTGTGGTGTGTGTGTTGTGTCTCTGTGTGTGTGTGTGTGTGTGTCTGTACGCGTGTGTGTTTGTGTCTCTCTGTGTGTGTGTGTTTGTGTGTGTGTGTGGTGTGTATGTGGGTGTGTGTTGTGTGTCTCTCTCTCTGTGTGTGTGTGTGTGTGTGTGGGTGTGTGTGTGTTCTGTGTCTCTGTGTGTGTGTGTGTGTGTGTATGTGTGTGTGTGTTGTGTGTCTCTCTCTGTGTGTGTGTGTGTGTGTGTGTGTGTGTGTGTGTATGTGGGTGTGTGTTGTGTGTCTCTCTGTGTGTGTGTGTGGTGTGTATGTGGGTGTGTGTGTGTTGTGTGTCTCTCTGTGTGTGTGTGTGTGTGTGTTTGTGTGTGTGGTGTGTATGTGGGTGTGTGTTGTGTGTCTCTCTCTGTGTGTGTGTGTGTGTCTCTCTGTGTGTGTGTGGTGTGTATGTGGGTGTGTGTGTGTTCTGTGTCTCTGTGTGTGTGTGTGTGTGTGTGTGTGTGTGTGTGTGTATGTGGGTGTGTGTTGTGTGTCTCTCTCTGTGTGTGTGTGTGTGGTGTGTATGTGGGTGTGTGTGTGTTGTGTGTCTCTCTGTGTGTGTGTGTGTGTGTATGTGGGTGTGTGTGTGTTGTGTGTCTCTCTGTGTGTGTGTGTGTGTGTGTGTTTTGTGTGTGTGGTGTGTATGTGGGTGTGTGTTGTGTGTCTCTCTGTGTGTGTTGTGTGTCTCTCTGTGTGTGTGTTGTGCGTGTGTGTGTCTGAGTGTGTGTGTGTGGTGTGTATGTGGGTGTGTGTTGTGTGTCTCTGTGTGTGTGTGTCTGTGCGTGTGTGTGTCTGAGTGTGTGTGTGTGTGTGTTGTGTGTCTCTCTGTGTGTGTGTGTGTTGTGTGTGTGTCTGAGTGTGTGTGTGTGTGTGTGTGTGTGTTGTGTCTCTCTCTGTGTGTGTGTCTGTGCGTGTGTGTGTGTGAGTGTGTGTGTGTGTGTGTGTGTGTGTGTGTGTGTGTTGTGTCTCTGTGTGTGTGTGTGTGTGTGTCTGTGCGTGTGTGTGTGTGTGTGCGTGTCTGTCTCTGTCGTGCTGCAGCCCCTCCCTCTTTCCTCTCAGTAACAGAACATGTTGCTATGGTGATTTAATCAAAAAAGGTGCGAGATACTTTTTTTTTATGTTATCTGTAAGCAGTTGGTGAGCCTATTGGTGAGCCTAGCGCGAAAAGTATTAGTCCGATAGACTCCATAGTTACATGTCTGCGACCGGCACAAGATTCCCTACATTTTGACCAACTATGATGTCTAAAGAGGTAAAACTGGAGGAGAGAGACAAATTTGTTTGGGGAAGAAAACACTGAATCGTACTGGTTTTTTCATAGCTTCTGTCGACAGTTGGTAGATCACAGCCAACAGTTTAAGTCCGATAGACTCCAGAGTTACATGTCTGCGATCGGAACAAGATTCCCTACATTTTCACCAATAATGAAGTCTGAAGACTGAAAACTGGAGGAGAGAGAGCAATTTGTTTGAGAAACTTCCAGAGATCCGTACCGAAGCCTCCCACTCTGTTGTCCACTCTAACTCTGAACATTCCGCCACATACACACACATTGGAAAATCTGAGACGGTCTGAAAACGGGACGAAACGTCAACTGTGATTTGGGAGAAACCGTGCTTGATATCTGAACGCCCATTCAGCCCAATAAACGCCAAAGTCTTGTGTTCGGTTTAAACTTTTAATCATGTTTCTACGTTAAAGTATGGCGATACAGCACGGTCCCAAAGAGGGGGCGTTTTGAGCGATGTTGAGCGATTTCCCGAACATTTCCCATTCAAGTCAATGAGAGATTTTTGCCGTATTTTGGCCGATTTCGGTAAAACCACGCAGCAAATCTCTTAGAAAAGTCATAGCACACCATTCCCCGATCATTACCCACATGTCGGTGAAATGTGGTGCGCGTGTTGGCAACGCTTTGGGACTAGTAGCGGGACGAAATTTGGCGGAAGATTAAGAATAAGAAATAAGTATGGGCAATAATAGTCATTGTGCCGATTGCACATCGGCACACTGAATTAAACACGCAGTGCTTCAACTTTGAAGACTTGGTGAACCAACAATATTTCACTAGACGTGAGCTAGAAAATCACACAGCCCTTCCCAGTGCACACAGTTACTCGTCACCAATGCTACCTGCAAAAACATATCAAACACCAACGCGCACCTGCAAGAAAGCATGGCAGGGAGCAACAGGTCACACTCTTCCTGTGCAGTGGTTTGCCCTCTCACCACACACCAAAACTAGATGACCACGGCGCTGTAACCACAGATCTAGCCAGCCAAAGAGTCTTCAGAACAGGCACGCAGACTAAGAGCAGCCCACATCAGAGATCCACAGAGCGGCCTCAAGGCTATCTGGCAGCGCCTCAAAGAGAGTTATGGCACTCCGGAAGCCGTTGAGGAGGCGCTATTCACAAGACTGGAGAACTTCCCAAAGATATCCAACAAAGAACCAGCAATGCTGCGTGAGTTAGTCGACCTCCTACAAGAATTGCATGCTGCAAAACAAGACCGCTTTTTTTCCAGGACTGGCTTATCTGGACACAGCTAGGGGAGTAGCTCTAATTGTTGAAAAGCTGCCATACAATCTGCAGGCAAAGTGGATGTTCTACGGCTCACAGATCAAAGACGAGTGCCAGATTCCCTTCCTTCAATTCAGTGTATTTGTGGAGTTCATTCACACATACAGTAAGCCAAAGCTAGAAATGATCCCAGTTTTACCATCAGTCTGCCTACAACGCCCTCCACCAAGAGAGACAAGACCAGAGGCCGCCCCAAGTCATGCAAATCTTTAGACTAGGGCTTCAGAAAGAAGTGCAGGGGCTTCAGAGACAAGTTGCTCAAAGAACGCAAACAGTACCTTAAAGAAAACCTCATCTGTTTTCACTGTTGTGCATCAACTGCTCATATTGCAAAAAACTGCAACACAGCCATAACATGTGCAGAATGCCAAAGCGACGAGCATGTTGAAGCCCTTCATCCTGGTCTATCACCATGGGAGGTAAAGCCGACCCCACACATTTCAGATGACGGCAGGGAGAACAACGAAAGTGTCACGTCCAAGTGCACTGCAGTATGCGGAGAAGGGGTGAGTGCGAGAGCCCGTTCTGCTTACTTAACGTGTACACCCTGGGCCACCGGGAAGCTGTGAACAAAGTGTATGCCATCATTGATTAACAAAGCAACAAGTCTCTAGCCCAAGCTCACTTCTTCAAGTTATTCAACGACAAGAGCACTCCATCACCATACACACTGAGGACATGTACGGGCAGCATCAAGACATCCAGAAGGAGGGCGTGTGGCTACATGTTGGAGTCATTCGATGAGAAGACCTGCATTCCCCATCCAGTCCTACTTGAGTGCAACAAGCTACCAAATAACAGGTCAGAAATTCCCACTCCCAATGCAGCTTTACATCCCCCCCCCCCAGCCGGCGAGATTCACCTCTTAGAGCCCAATACAGAAATACTCTTTTTGCTGGGAAGAGACATTTTAAGAATTCATAAGATCTGTAAGTAAATAAATGGACCCAGCAATGTCCCTTTTGCTCAGAAATTGGACCTAGGGCGGATGGTGATTGGATATGTGTGCCTTGGCACAGCACACTGGCCTTCAGCAGTCACCGCTCTCAAAACATCCATCTTAGAGAACAGTCACCCCAGCTACCTCACGCCCTGCTATAGCCACCTGTGTGTGAAAGACCTCACACAAAGCTACTCTGTCCTGTAGTTTCCTCCACCTCAGCGTGCTCCTCTTCTTTGTGGAGATGACATAGATTCCTCTCTCTTCACCTGCACCAACAATGACCACCAGCCTGCTCCATCCATTGAGGACCTCGTGTTCCTGAAAATAATGGACAAGGAAGTTTTCAAAGACGATATTCAAAGCTGGGTTGCACCCCTCCTGTTCCGGTCTCCTAGGAGACGCCTGTCTAATAATAGAGACTATGCACTGAAATGCCTAAGGTCAGTCTGACACACTTAAGAAAAAAAACCTGTTACGAAACAACACTACATGCAGTTCATGCAAAAGATGATTGACTGTCAACAAGCTGAAATTGCCTCAGCCCTTCCAGAAAGAAAATAATTCTGGTATTTACCATCTTTTGGCATCTACCATCTCAAAAAGCCAGAACAGGTTTGCGTCATGTTTGATTCAAGCACCCAGCATGAAAGGAATCTCACTCAACGTCCTGCTGAAAGGGCCTAATCTAAACAATAATCTGCTGGGTGTCCTCATTAGTTTTAGAAAAAGAAATTGCAGAAACCACAGACATTCAACATATGTACTACTGCTTTGTCATCAATGAAGAGCACAGAGACTACTTGAGGTTTCTATGGTTCCGTGACAATCAGTAAGATAATGACATCGTAGATTATTGAATGTGTGTCCACGTCTTTGGAAACACGCCATCCCCTGCTGTGGCAATCTACTGCCTCAGAAAAGCAGCAACAGAAGGAGAAGCTGAATTTGGCTCAAACGCATTTATTGAAAGAGACTTTTACGCCAATGATGCTTTGAAGTCCTTTACAACTGAGTCTGAGGCCATCAGCGTCATCAAGCGAACACAAAAGATGCTCTGCACAAAAGATGCTTAGGCATAAACTGGAACATTCTCACAGACACTTGAGATGTTTGCTGTCCACCATTAACAGCATCTTCAATCCTCTCGGCTGTCTCTCACCCATCACCATACAAGGAAGATCACTGCTTAGACAACTGACCATAGAAAATGGAGAGTGGGATTCACCTCTACCGGAAAATCTGAAAGCACTAAAAGAGTGACTGAAGTGGAAAAGTTCCCTCCAGTGCCTTCAGGATCTACAGATTCCCCACTGATATACTTCCCTCTCTCCATAAGCGGCTACCTCAAGAGACTCAGACTCGAACTCAGCGCATCAGTCCTAGCTGTGAAACTAGCAGTTTGCCATAAGCAACATTCACCTGCACATCAACTCTGTGTCTTTTTTCTCAGTCAGTAAAGTTGTGCTAGGCTATGTCAACAATGAGCAAAGAAGATTCTTTGTCTACGTGAGCAGCAGATGCAACACATCAGACAAGCTACTTCACCACAACAATGGAAATATGTTCCATCAGAGCTCAACCCAGCACATCACGGCTCCAGATCTGTGCCTGCAGCCTCATTAAAAGACACTAACTGGCTGACTGGTCGAGTTTTTCTGCTCGGTAAGCCACCATACGGTGTTCAGCAACAATTTGACTCCATGTTTCTGCAGCAGCGTTTTTCCTCTCTGACACACAAAGTGCTTGTCACATTCATGGCAATGGTGTACGCAATCATAAATGCAAGGCCTCTGCTGCCTGTTCCTACTGACCCAGAGAGCCAGCTCATCCTTATCACATCAATGCTGTTGACACAAAAGCCTGGAACTCCACCTTCACCTCCAGCAGACTTCGGCAAAGCAGAGATCCTCCGTCAACAGCGGAAACAGGTGCATCATCTTGCAGAGACTTTTTGGCACAAATGGCAGCGTGAGTACCTGAACACCCTGCAAAGTCGGACCAAGTGGCAGGACACAAGGCCCAACTTGCAGGAAGGAGACATTGTCTTGATGAGAGACGGTGCTGTTAAAAGACACTACTGGCCTACGGCTATGGTCACGAATGCTCTTCCCAGCAATTACAGCGCAGTGAGATCTGTGGAAGTTAGAGTAATTTGCCAAGGCACTCCTAAAGTGTACACCAGGCCAGTTTCTGAACTTGTTTTACTGCTTTCTCCCAAATCTGATACTGAGAGTGTTTAGACATGTGGGTTCATAGATATGGTATCCCTAAGATACCAGGTGGGGAGTATCATGGTCTGAGAGTGTGTTTTATAGCGTAAGATGAGATAAATGGACTGAAAATAGTTTTATTTTTGTTCACAGTTTTACAGTATAAATAAAGGACAGGAGAAAAGGAATGAAGATCTCTTGCATCAACGTTCTTTGTTCGTCGTAGCTTGGTGGTTGTAAACTTGCTGGATAGCTGAGTAGCTCTATACTTAGTGAGGCCAGTGTATTAGTGTTACGGACAGCAACATCTCACCGCTGGTCGGACTGAGTGCTAGTTTAGGTGGTGTCATTTTATTTAGTCTTTGGCCCAACAGGTAAATTAGGTCTACAGCCTAACGTTATAAAGTGGTGACATATGACATCATCAAACAATGAATGGGATGAAAGTATATGTAGTTGTTCCTCATCTCCGTTTACTCAGCACTCTTAAAATTTATGTTGCTATGGACGCAGGAGTTTTCTACCCAGAAGTTATTGTAAACGTACATTGTGATTGAGGGTATTATAATACACAATCTGCAACAACTGGACTCCCTCCTGTGTTTTTTTTAACAGCAATTTTTAAAGCTTACGTTTGTCTGATTAAGTTTAAAGAATGGTTCATGTTTATCTCTTTTTTTTTGTTGCAATTTTTCTACACAAAAAGCCATGTTAAGGGAAATAATAGGTTTACTCTGAGTGGATTTAACAGTATACTTTATTATAAATATGGTACTGCAAAGTATTGCTAAATAAAATAAAAAAAAAAATACTTATTTAAGTGAGGATAGAAGTTACCAATACCTCGGTATTACTCCACTCATCCCCACTTTGAGGAATGCTCAACTTACTCATACCATCAGGCAGACTAGTGTATGGTCATTTACATACACAGAGACTGGGTCATATGGAATATTTCATATATTTAATATCTTATCACCCAAAAAAACAGATCTCCAAAAACCTCTGTGAGTTCACATTTTATGCAAAGGTTGAGTGAAGCAATACAACCTTCTATCTTACTGCCCATTGCTGTAGACATTGCGAGTGTGTGTGCATCGATGTGAAGTACTGTATGTGTGTGCAACAGTGTTACAGTGTATAGCATGTGTGTGTTTGTGTCGGCTAGTTTATGGCTAGTCAGCACTAATAAAGGCACTCAACGATAATGAGTAATGAAGGGGCATCAATAACAGCCATGAGTGACATATCTGACAGGACAGATTTTAATAATGGCCACCATCAGCAGAGACAGACAGACAGACAGTTGGAGTAAGAAAGAACGTGATGCAAAGTAGAGATCAGAGAAGTAAAGGAAAGGAGCAGAAGAGAGAGTAGGAGAGATTTGAGACAGATGGTTAAAGATTAGGGAAGAGCAAAAGATAGAGAGAAGTTGGGTAACAAAGAGAGACAGAGAGTAGCTGGAGTAAACATGGGAGGATCAACATGGGGATCAAGGGTGATCATTCCATCCTTTTGTCCATTATCATACCCACTTATCCTTAGTGGGGCTGCAGTGGCTGGAGCCTATCCCAGTATGCTTTGGGGGAGAATCTGGAAACACCCTAGTGATCACTAGTCTAGCAGAAACCATTTTGCTGTGCGGCAGCCATGCTACGCTGCATCACAGCCATCACGCTGGTCGAGGGTGATCGGTCGAGATACTACAAAAAATATTTTAGGAGTGATACACAATGGCAGCGTCACGGTAATCAAAAACAAGACCAAAAAAAAGACCGGAATAAGTGCGTAACAGCTAGCCTGGCTCTTAAAGTTAAGACATTTCCTAAATAACTCTCTACAAGAAAGTGATTAATTATAGTATTATGTATATTTATAATTCTTAAACTTTTGGCCCCTCCATTATCTAGTATTTCCAGTCAATCCTACATTGCCTGCTATCCCACAGTACATTGGGTATAATGAATTCACTGGTGGATTTGTTGTTAATTACAATTAAATTCATGAACGTAGACTTAAGCTGACATTGTGGTTAGCTGTAGCACAGAAAAATTAATGACCCTCACTGGACTATTCCTCATCCTAATGCCTAATTTCCTCAGGAACCACAGTATCCTGGAACACGATCAGCTTGGTCCAAGCTAACTTTGTACTCAAACTAAAGTAATGCAGCTGAACTTTTATTCTTAATTATTTCAAGTAGCCTGCATCTGCACCACACTCTCCTCATTATCCTCTCTGTTCTTGGCCATTTCCTTTTCTTCTCTTTTTTTCTTCACTTGCTACAGTTTCTACATGCACCTTTATGCCCATTTATTGATTTCATATTCTATTTTTATGCACCTGTAATATACTATTTTAATGACTGTGGTTAGTTGCCACTGGCATGTGCTTTGTCTTCCTATCTGTCTTGTCTTCAAATCACATCAATTCTCAGAGCACATCAAACTTATTGTTACACTTAGACTTAGATTGTCATTGATCTAGTAATAAGTCTGTGGCATGTTGATAATAATGTTACGGAAGGAAGGGAATCCGTTCCTCTTTCCTTCATTGACTGCAGGACATGACTCAGCTTTATAAAGAGCAAAACCTAAAGCAATTAAGACCTTTTGCTGTTCATCACTGAAATTGAATTGTGTGAAATACGAATCATTATTAGCTTGTTGCTGCGCCACTGCCAGACACTGACGTGTACATACGGGGTTTTTTTTACAAATAATTTAAAAAAGCTGAAGAAAAATAGACAGGGAGATTGTAATTTGGCCAGAGCTGTATTATATTACTATTGCCGTAATAACATAGAATGCCCATGGCCAAGCAGGGATACAGTGTCCCATGAATGGTAATTCTATTATTACCTTAATCAAACTGATTTCACACAATTCTGGTTGACAGAGAGATACTTCAGTGGAAAAAGAATATGCACTTGTGGTACCGAAGTCTTTTTCTCTGTGTTCGGTTTCATGCTTTTAATGAAAGACACAAATGTTTCTGCAGCAATTTCTTTTGGGGCAGGAGCACAAACTTTGGACATGAATATGTGTACGTGTTTGTGTGATTGTGCAAGGGTGATAGATGGACAGAGAAAGAAAGAAACAGATACAGACAGAGAGGCAGACAGGTACACAGACAGATAAAAGCTCCGTTGTCCATCTTACTTAAAATGTAAATGGTTGTGTTGGGATTGGTTAGGGCTTCACTGCTAACGAGGCACATCGGGAGGATAAATGGAGCTTTAATTCTGAAAAGGAATTGAACTACAGGCCTGGGAAACATTCATTAAGCAGCATGACACACTTCCCATCCATCTGTGCTTCCCCACCCTCCCTTTCAGCTCTTCTTTCTGTCCATTCTGCCACCTTGGTTCACCATTAGTCAGACACCATGTCCTGCCTCGGCCATCTATCAATCTATTGTTTCCTCCCTTTTTCCCCTCAATCCACCACTTTCTCATTTCATCTGATTGTCAGTCCTACCTCATCCTCTTCATCCTCTGTTCATTCCTCCAACCGTGTGTTACAAGTGTGCTAAGCTTACATTTAGAATAAATAAATTCTGTTTTTAGTGTCTTTTTACAACTTTGGTCCAGCAGTGTAATCAAGACCGCCTGAACCGAGACCAAGTCATCACAAAGACCAGAGTGTATCGAGACCAAGTCACGATTAAGACTTTGACGGGTTGAGACCGGCACAAGACCAAGACCAAGACCAAGGCAGGGCATGACCGAGTCAAGACCAAGGGGGGGAATAAATTTCAAATTAGAAATGCATTTGAAGCAGGATGTTTTATATTTAATAACAGTAATGATGTTAACACATACAATTAGACGAGGCAGAGGCAACTTAGTGATATCCCTGAAGTTGTGGTCTTGACCAGTCTTAAAATAAAATCCTGAATCCTCTTTATCCGAGACAGAGACAAGACCAAGTAAATATGCGGTCGATTCTGAGTTGTGACTAAGGCCTTCAAAATGTAGTCTTGAGACCGGTCTTAAGACCAAGACCGATCTCATGTACTACAACACTGTGGTCCAGATGGAAATATCTCAACAAATGGTGGCTGGATTACGATTATGGTGAATTTGCAGTGGTGGATAGTAATTAAACTGTAGTGTATGTGAAACACAGGAATATGCCGTATCCTCGCGAAGAAATCTCTAGGATTTCCATATTAAAAGGTTACGTAACAAGGGTTGACAGAACCTTCACTTCAGCTATTTGTTTTTGCAAATACGGGGTCAAGAGATGTAACAGCAAATTGAACAAACACTGAAGAGCATGCAAAACCATACAGTAAGTATACGCAGATAGTGTGTTTATCTACAATAAACTAGAGTATACTACACCACTGTAACTGAGTACATTTACTCAAGTACTGTAAGTAAGTACAATTTAGACTGACTCGTACTTTACTTCATTATGTCACTCTATACTTCTACTCCACAATATTTCAGAGACACTTTGTTTTTCAAATTAAGATTTTACACAGAAAAAATATGATCAATTTATAAATTATAATACTTACAGATCAAACTACCAGAGGTATATGAAGTAGTTAAATGTATGTATCGTTTACATGCAAATAGTACATCAGTAATAATAATGTAATACACTGACAGTAGCTACTCTGCCTTATGAGTGCTGTTACTTTTGATACAAACTTTTACATTTTTGAACGCAGCAGTGATTTTCGCCTGTGGTATTGCTACTTTTAGATAAGGAAATTATATTTACTAATGATATATTTTAAGTGTGAAGGTAACCCTGCATCACTATTCCGTTCCCTCCCCTTATCTAGCTTTCCTTACTATTCTCCCGCCTACAGCGTTCACCATTCATCATCCCGTGTCCAACGCTGTTTCATTCTTCCTGTGCGCTTACCCTCTCTCCCCCTTCCTCTGCAACACATTATTCCTCACACCAACCATCCGCCCAGCCGGTTTGATCCCTCCCACTCCTATACTTTTTCATTCCTCTTCATCTCACCCTTACATCTCTCTCTCTCTCTCTCCTGACTCTCCGCAGCGCCACACCCTGACATCCCTGCCTCTGTGTTACATTTTCTTCCCTTTTATCAACTCTTCTGCCTAAAATCAAAACACTTGTCCCCTAACCTGTCCTACTTTACATCCCACTCTCACAGTTCATTGACTCAGCCTAATAGTTACTTTGATGCTGTTTTCCTTTTTGGTAAATTGTTCATCCACCTTCCTCCACCTATGCTCTTTCTTTTGTTTTATCCTGGGATGTCTTTACCACAAATGCTCCCGACACATTTACCTTACAGTGAGTGTAGAACTGTATTATGAGCTCTTTTTTTACATTGCAGGTTTAAGCCAACAATCCGTTTCTCTCTGCTTATGGTCAATCCATCTTTCCCTCTTTTCCTCCCCCACTGACCACCCTCTCTCTCTCCCTGCATCCATCCATCTACCACCCCTCGTCTCCTCCGTGTTACATATGAGCCAGGGGCGATGTAATGATTGGTTTAAGTAGGTAGTCTGAATGCATGGAGGCTCACTAAACTATACCAATGTGTGTTTGTGAGCAGCTACTTGCTGCTGTCCTCTGTGAGTGTGTGTGTGTGTTTGTCTGTGTGTGTGTGTGTGTGTGTGTGTGTGTGTGGGTGGGTGTGTCGTAGATTAAGCTGTGCTCTCTTTATCACATTATCAAGTACCAATAGGACGAGTGTGTGCTGCCAGGGATTCATAACCGTGTGTGTGTATATGTGTGTGTGTGTGTGTGTCAGGTGGTACTATTTCTCTGGTGCTTTATCAGGAGTTTAAATCAGAGTTTATGGCTAATGAGGACACATTTTGTGTCTGTGATGTAGTCATTCTTTTAACTGACACACGCGTAAATGTGAAGTAAAGAATGTGTATGTGTGTGTGTGTGTTTGCATCCTTGGCAGTCCATCTGGGTATAATCTGATTAATTCATTTTCCTTATGAAACAACATGGCAGTGCAGTGCATTAGACAAGTTACTGTAAACCAGTGGGCTTTTATTGTTGATAGGATTGTTGATAATCTTGTGATGATGTTACTGGTGTGAATACTATCGACTGTATTAAATATGGACATAGTCTTCACGACGTCACCAATATCATATCATATCATATCATATCATATATTACTCATGAGCTTGTATATCCTTGTATGCACACTAGTAGAATACAATGTCCTAAGAAAGGGGGGACCTGCTCAATAAAATATGTTTCCATAGGGCCGCTAGTGGTCAACAAACTCCACAAGGGAAAGGAGATTTTTACTACAGTTGTTTCAATCACTGCAATTTAGTTTGCAGCATCTGTTCAACCTGCCCTACCTGTTACCTCAGCAGTCTGTAATTTACTTTGTTACTCGGCCACATAGCATTCCCTCTGCAACCATTTGTGATCCAACAGATGTCTTCTATCCCCCTATAAAGATATAATAATTGTCTGGGTTTAAAAACAATGTTTAAATCCAAGATACCTATTAAAGTTATGTTAAGAAAAGCAGAGGTGCCATCATCTGTGTAAATAATAGATTTCCCATAAAGTCTGCATAGGGAATTGAATGTGACCAAATCACAGAGAAATTTTCAGAATGCCGAGGTCACAAATAGGACTAATGTCCAACAACCATCTTGACTGCAACAAGTACTGTACTGTGGGACTTCTGTGTGACTGGCAAGTGGTCTAGATTGTGCTTGTTTGTGTATGTGTTTGTGTTGAAGTACGACAGAGAAAGAGAGAGTGAAGAGAGAGATTACGCCAAAGATAAGTCGTGTTTAAACGGAAACCCTGCTCTTCTGAGTCTTGCATCACAATAGATGAGTACCCACAAATTCACGCTGTGTTTCTAGAGTGGAAAAGAAGCCAATTCCTTAATGCCCATCAGAATCATGAAGGTTAATTCTCATTCAGTGCCTTGCTGTAGTGTTAATGTTTACTCTCATACGTAATAAATGAACTTTAGATGGAAATCCATGTGTTGTTCCCACCGTCAGTAAGCAACTTGTCTGAGCCTTAATGTCTGCCACCAACAGCTCAGCAGCTGCATGACTCCAACACAGTGAGAAATGATGACACTCTCATCTCAGAGGACAGGAGGGCAGGGGCCCAACACAGGTCGGCTCGTATATGTGCCTGATTGCTCCAGAGCATTATTCGTCTTCTACTGTGGGTGTGTAGTTGTGTTTGTTGTGTGCCTCCTATGGGTATCTATGAGCTAACTAAGTTTACAATTTAACATGACAGACCAGCACATATACTGCGAGTAAGGGGAAGAGAAAGAAAAAGGCAGAAAGAGACACAACGGGGAATACTGCCTCAGCCCACTTTAATGTTAGAAAACCAAAAGGAAAATGCCTTTTGTTGAACTTGCTGGTAAAATAAATAAAGCTTGTTCACAGCGATGTGCTCATTTGTGTGAACCAACGCCTACACACGCCCACACACACACACACACACACACACACACACACAGTCACAAAACTGAGGGAGAAAGAGTCAGAATAAGAAAATACCTTTGATATTTAGCTTTCATCAATTGGGAAATATCTGCTCTACCAATCTAAAATTGGAAAAGACCAAAAAAGTTTGTTTAACCTAACACAACCATTCTTTTTTTGTGAACAACTGTTTATTGTACAAGTACACCATTCCAACTACAAACTCGGCATATTACAATAAAAAAAAGGAGAAAATATAACATAACCATTCTTAATAAATAATGTAATACTACTTCATATGCATTGTGTGCTCAACTATGGGTGGATGTTAAATTTCTTATTGACCTAAAATGGAAGGTGGACTATTTTGTGTAATACTATTTAAAAAAATGAATGGATCATTTATATCTGAGTGTCAGCTGGCATACAGGACATTTATCTTACAGCTTCCTGTGCTCCTCCTTTATGTGCAAAAGGTAAAGTCCACACACAATGCAGCAAACTAATCCAGACATGCTGCCTCACTTGATGGTTGTCTGTTGTTGTCGTCTCTGTTTGCTGTTTAACAGTGCCACTTAGAGGTACAGGAAGGTATAACAACAGCTGCTCTGCTTAACCAATCAACATAGTGTAGCGTCTGTTTTCTTTCTTCAAAAGACGCAAAGAGAAAGATTGGACTTTGCAATATTGTCCCACTGCAAGTGTTTTTAGAAGGGGAGGAAGTGGATCATGGGTGTGTGTGTGTGTCTGTGTGTGTGTGTGTGTGTGTGTGTGTGTGTGTGTGTATGTGTGTGTTTGTGTGTTTGTGTGTGTGTGTAAACATGACTTGTTGGTCAACCCACAGTGGTCAAGGATCTGTGCAGCTATCGATTACCAGCATTATTCATGATCGGTCATGACACGCAGACTGATGTAAAAACACTCACTCACACACACACACACACACACACACACACACACACACACACACACACACACACACACACACACACATTCTTTATCCAGCAGCACTATAAATCAACATGTAGATCTATAAAGCTACAGACACAATCCATCATGAATGTATTACACACACACTACAGACTATGCCCAAAAAAACAACATTGAGTCCAAGTTTAATTTCTTTCCACATTATTAAAACAGAGTAATTCAAACTCTGTCCAGAAATTGAGTCATTTGTTTCGCAATATTAAGTTACCCATTCTTTTTCATTTCAGAATTAGCCTTGATCAAACACAGTTTCTGTTTCTTCCATTATCTAGTCAGCCCCACTTTGAAGTTAGAGCCCACTCAACCCAGAGAGACTATAGATGTACGAAAAGCAATCACACACACATTCAAGCACACAAAGTAGTGTTGGAGTAGAGGTGTCCATCAGGACATTGTGTGTGAGTAGCCTCGGTGTATTAGTGCAGTATTGGCTATTTCCTGTTTTGATGGCAAGTCATTTTACAGACGGACAGAGACACAGATGGCTTGGTCACCTCTTGGTGATAGTCTGTGACTGGCATGATTGCTGTGTGGTCTCTGTTACCATGGCTGCCTCTTTTTATCACACTGCAACGTCCTTCATTCATTCTCTATCAGTCTCCTTCCTCCGTGTCTTGGTTTCTACACGTCTCTGTTGCTCTATCCCTTGGTGCGTGAACAGGAAAAAAAAGGATGTGAATATTTTCATAGTTATCTCCTGTGGAGAATGTCAGGTCAACAGTTACAGCGAGTGTGCCAAGCAGGAAGTGGAGGGAATAACTCTTGCCTTGTTTTCAAGGTTCAAGGAGATGCAATTGTTCATAGATGAGAAAGAGCTGTCAGTCACAAAGGTTAAAATAACAGCTTTAATGTAAGAAGCTTGTTGGCTATCTGGGGAGTTAGACTGAAGAAACTATTCATGTTCTGTAAGGAAACATATTACAAGATTTAGAAAAAAAAGTTATTTTTCAGAGAAGTTTTCAGCACATTTAGTGTTAAATTCTTGACAGGATGCTGCTCGCAGTTGGAAGATTCATCCTGGTTAAGTAAATAAAATAAATCACCCCTGCTCCCACGGTCAATGGTGACAACTGGGACAGGAGAAACAGTAAATTGTTCATGTTTTTTTACAGGAGCACCACTAATAGTACATGTCTGCACATCGGCTTATCGTCTACCGCTGAACAGACAAAGTAAGAGTAAAACACTCTGCTTTTAAAATAACAGCATCAGTAATTGCAGAGGAAACATTAATTATCACCTAATCTACCACTGATGAACGTACCTCAGACTTTCCAATCACCCTGTGATTATGTTGAGGGTGAAATGTTGATCCAAATGCAAACTCATGCACAAGTGTATTCTCACTCTAAGAGACGGATAGAGAAAAAGTAACACTTTTACAAGGCATACATTTGTCTCAGCTCTTTCTCAGTTGCATTACATATTCATGTAATAAGCAACAATGAAAGTTTTGGGAAAAAAGAAATATCTACAATTATTTAAAATGTTGACACACTCAGCTAATTTGCTTCAATAGGACTGTGTGTCTAGACCTTTTGTCTTACTTTTTTGTTGTTGTTAAAACTGCCTTGCAATATCTTTATATTACAATTGAATGAAATACTGGTGATTAGTGTGATAGGGCTTGTTCTTGGTGACAGACCCACTGACATTTTGCAGCTGACTGTGTTTCCCTTCGTTGTTTTAGCAGCGTCTCCAAGATTAGCAGGCAGCTGTTTTCTGTAAAAAAATATAAGCTTTGACAAGCCCACTTTAGATTCCCTGCTCTGCAGCAAACAGCAGAACAATTTAGCAACTAGCTAGGGAACATAGTGACAGATTTAACAGCTAAAGAGACACATATTTCTCTCAGAGTTGAGACAACAACAGATCTAAAAATATTGGACTTACAATTGACAGGAAGCCAGAAAGATGCTCATAATGAAGTCTAATGCTTCTCTGTGTGATGGATGTGTACATAGGAAACTTGTTGCACTGCAAAACAATCTGTTACAGTAATGATGGTTTAAATACAGTTGCAAACCTCACATCCGTTTTTGCCAAATTCTGATTGGTTAACAAATTACATCACCTTTTGCCAACAACTAATTAAATCTGTCATGCAAAATAACCAAAGGTGTTCTAAATTTGGAATAAAATAATGTAATAATGTAGGCTCACAGAAAGAAGCTGATTGAGGGTTTACAGTGCATAATAAATGTATAATAAACATCATAAATCCTTTTTTAATGACCCACTCAGGGCTCCACTGTGAGCACCTAGACAGTTAGTGAGGAAGGAAGGAAGGAAGGAAGGATGGGAGGCTGAGGTGTATACTGTGTCCGTTGATAGCCTTGGCAGGATCATGGTTTGAAATATGACTGCTCCACTTCCTGAACTTTGTGTTTCTCTAGTGTCAAATTCTTTCCAGCCACCTTTGTCTGTGTTTTGTATTGTTATGAGTTCCCTCCCTGTGTCTGTCTGCCTGAATGCCATTGGGCTTCACACATTTCCGTTTTCTCACATCACACACGCACACATATCTACCTACTGTATCACCGTGGACTGCCAGTATGATCATGTGTCATCCCAAGCCGACTTCGTCATTGATTGCTGGCTGTAATGATCAGGAGATGCAGATGATGGCGCCATCCTCATTGATTACCAGTGACAGTTAAAAAGTATGGCATAATTTCCATTGATTGTGTGTGACAGTGTGTTAAAAAATGGTGTCATCTACATTGATTAGCAATAAAAGTATGTGGCAAAGATGTGTCACGAGTGCGCAGCAGATGAGCCCTCACACACACACACACACTGCTATTTATCATTTAAATGTGTATGGCACACGTGCAAACACACATTTGAGATGAAGAGCCCCATGATACCAATGAGTCTGAGATTAAAAATCAGAGAAATTTACTGTACAGTCGCTCTGTGTAGAATAGAGAGCAGTACTTAGACTTTTCTCAAAAGTCATATGACAATACAGGTAATTTATACTGTACCTACCCTCTGGTACAATCCATAGGAGCATTAATAAATCGTAGCCCCTAGTGGTGGCAGGAAATACGACCAACAGGAGTGTACACCTCCCCTCCTGGGTAAAGTGCTGTTTTTGTTTACCCCATCCCCCCAACAGGGTACTAGCAGCCAAAATGGGTTTCCTCATGAGGGTGGCTGGTGTCTTCTTTAGAGATAGGGCGAGAAGCTCAGTCATCCGAGAGGAGCTCGGAGTAGAGCCGCTGCTCCTTCGCGTCGAAAGGAGCCAGTTGAAGTGGTTCGGGCATCTGGTAAGGATGCCTCCTGGGCGCCTCCCTAGGGAGGTGTTCCAGGCACGTCCAGCTGGGAGGAGGCCTCGGGGGAAGACCCAGGACTAGGTGGAGAGATTACATCTCCAACCTGGCCTGGGAACACCTCGGGATCCCCCAGTCGGAGCTGGTTACAGTGGCTCGGGAAAGGGAAGTTTGGGATCCCCTGCTGGAGCTTCTCCCCCCCACAACCCGACTCCGGATAAGCGGATGAAGATGGATGGCTGGATGGCATCCCCCCACCCCCCGTAATCTGCTTCCTTTTGCAAAATTTGGCGCTCTTATACTTCCTGCTTTACTCCCGTCATAATTACTTCTTAATCACCTTTAGAGGGTGATTCCGCCTAACAATAAAATGTAAATATGGGTTGTAATTGCTGATTGTACAAACGACTTATAAAGTTGTTTTTCTGGATAGGAAAACGTTCCCACACTAGTCTCAACACTTACAGAAACAAAAACACGATTTCTCTTTTTTTAACCTCAAACGTCTGGAAAGTGAACCCCGGCTGCAACCTGGGGGATTCATAGAGAGTTTGTGAGAGTTTAGACATATTGTCTCACCCTAAAAATACATAGTTAAACCTGAACAAACATATTATTATCATCACCTTCATCTGGCTGTAATTAACATTTCAACAGGGTTTTTATTGTTGAAACATTACAGGAAATGTCCAATCATCAAAATGTCATTCACGAAGGAACATTGGATGCTGTGAAACTCTCCATTACCTATCTTGTTTCCTTAACTTTTACCTCTAAAATCCCTGTCTGACACAGAGGCCGAGCAGCAGTCACTGGCACGGGCCCGCTGTGACTGGTCCGTATCGATCAGAAACGGAAATAACTATATAACTATTGCTTGAGGGTTCCAACAATATCACTGCAACAACATGGTTAAATGGGTCTTTGCTGGGACTAAAAAGAAATAAAAAGCCATGCTCATGTTCATGATCCATTTAATCATCTTTTCAATAAAGGCTGATTTTTTAATAATACATACTAATAATAATAATACAAGGGCATCTGGTAACACACTGTGTTGGCCAATCAAATGCTACCTTTAGTGGGAGTAGATTACTTTAAAATGACATGCAATATTGTTATTGTTATTTATTGTTTTAAAAGTTACATAAGTCTTTGCTTTAATTAACTGTGCCAACAACTAATACTACTACTGTACCACAACCACTAATAATTTCTTTTGGTGGCCCTAAACTCAAAAGATTTTATTTACCAGAAATACAAATCTGATGATGCAAGACCATTCCTTCCTTATCTGAGAACCAAAATCACATTGATTCTTGTGTTTCCTCCTGTGGCAGACCCTGAGTGTAAGTCATTACTGTTAACTTTAACTGAATCCATTTTGTTTTGTGAATCACACACTGTGCTGTCCTGTACACTATTTTCCATCCATCCACTTTTTTATTGTCTTCCAGTACTCTTCCCTTGGTTCCTTCCACCCATTCTTTATTCACTTCTTCCTTGATGGGTGGGCTAGATTTCTTCTTCCTCTCTTCCCCTATCTTTGTGATTTATGTGTCCATGGTGTGTTTCCCCCCTGCTACCGTGATGAGTGCTCAACCACATATGCACACACACACACACACACACACACACACACACACACACACACACACACACACACACACACACACACACACACACACACGAATAGATGAATGAGCTGGTGATAGCTAAACCAGCCAGACTTCACTGTGAATTATAATCACCTTCAATCTGTGTCTCTGATTCCCTGCCCAGTTCTTGTGTGTGTGTGTGTGTGTGTGTGTGTGTGTGTGTGTGTGTGTGTGTGTGTGTGTGTGTGTGTGTGTGTGTGTGTGCTCTGCTCGGCCTCACCAAGTCATGTGTGATTATCTTTCATGACTGTAAGTGATGGAGCAGTGGATAGTTTGTTCCCTGAAGAGCTGTGTGTGTGTGTGTGTGTGTGTGTGTGTGTGTGTGTGTCACAACGTTCCTGCCTATTATTCTCTCAGTCCCTTGTTGTCTTCCTGCTCTGTTGAGGTTGCATGTGGGCTGGAATTTAATTCTATTTCCAGTGCTGTCACATTGTCAATGGCAAAGTGTGTGCGTGTGTGTGTGTGTGTGTGTGTTAATAAAAGGTGGTTTATAGCAGTCATTGAGGTAGGGGAGGATACACTCTGGAAATCTAAATCTCATAATAAAGAGAGTCAATTCAGTTCAATTGTATTTATAGTATCAAATCATAACAAGAGTTATCTCAAGACGCTTTACAGATAGAGTAGGACTAGACCACATTCTATAATTTACAAAGACCCAACAATTCCAGTAAATCCCCCGAGAGCAAACATTTAGTGCGACAGTGGCAAGGAAATTACCTATATATCTAAAGGTTACAAGAAAAACCTACTCTTCTACACAAAAAAAATCCAATGAAAAAGTGTCAGATTAAAGCCAAAGCCCTCCACTGTGGAAAAGTTTGAGCAATCTGAGGTATTATAAGACATGTGTGCCTGACCCTTGAGCCAAAGACGTTCAGGCTCCAAGTAATTGACATAAATTACGCTGACTGTCTGAGCTATGGTTAATTACCGCTGGCTCTGTGATCTGGTGAAATCATCCTAACACTAGAGGACACTTAATATATATATATATATATATATATATATATATATACACGCCGCAGAAACATCTGGAATAGCATTTTGAGGGCATCGGTGGAAAAAAAACACACTTTCTAATGCCATCTGACACTTAATTTTAGACTAAACTTGAAAAACTAAATCCAGCACTTTTTTAGATAAACTGTGATTGACACTTCCAAATTGTGAGTAAACAACTAAAGACAACAGTAGTACAATCTGGAGGAGTCGGTGCAGTGCAAAGAAGAATTCTTACATTACATTTACATTTATAAAACATTGTACTGCTCTAATAACCACACATTTCAATGGCCATTGGCTGATACAGATGTGTTTCACCTTAATGCAGTGCCAACAGGTGTGAGTGTAAGTAAATACTGTGACAGTGATGATTTTTTGCGTGCATGCATTTGTTTAAGAACCTAACTCCACTGACAGGGATGATGTTCAAAATTTACATTTCTATGGACATCTTGCAAAAAACAATAAAAGATAAACCTCAAAGCTCCGCCAACGTATTATCCATTGTACAGTCCAATGCTGTGGATCCTCATTAAGGTGTATTATCATTAAGTCATAGGGCATGTGACAGCTGACGGCCTTGCTGTTACCAAACTGCAGCCCTTCACTCACATCAAGTCTCCGTTTGGATTTGATTAAGTGGTTATTAAAGTTATGAATGAAGTATGGAATGCAATAAAGGACAAGAACTGAATCATTATGTTATGTTGACGGTCTTTATTTCTGGATGTGGTAATAAACAGAAGCCAAGTCAGACAAACAAAATGTGTGTTTTTCTGACTTTGTGATGGAATTGAAGAGAATCAGATGTGACGACAAAGCTCATAGATAACTATACTGCATGAAAAGCCTGCCTAGACCACATGACATAGCTAAAGAAAGAATGAAGTTGTAAAATATGTCTGGCCGTGTGAAGCCTGCGTGGATGAGTGTGGTGTGCAAGATGGGGTGCCACTGCCCCCTGCTGCAGAATGCAGGAACAAAACCACGTCATGTTGCTCCTAAAAAGCTGTTTTTAAGTCTGTCCACTCTACTTTGCTAAAATGCATCATTGCTGGCTTTTCTTAAGGGGTTTTCCACCACTAGTATGTCAGTGGTAAGTCTCTCCTCATATCTATTTGTAGTTCAACCTTGTATGCTTGATATTTTTCACTTTATCTTACACCATGACCCCTGTGGTGAGAGACACAGCCATGACAGTGCTCCAAATCATCATAGCGACCCCAAAAACAGAAGCGTTGGGAAGGGTACCGCTGTTGAAGGTCTTCTCATGAACATATGTGATGATGGAGAGAGCTCCTGCATAGGCCTCCTCGCAGGCTGGCTGGATCTGCTCCTCTGGTAGCAAGTGGCTGAACTCACCTGGAGGATCATTAAATAATACCAAAACAGGACCAAGTACAGGGCATTACAGTGCATTATTTTTGGCTGATGACTATGTAGAGTGCACTTTACTGAAGTCCATCTCACCTTTGTCTCTCAGCTCAAAGGTGTAAGAAAATGGGATGCCAATGAGACGAGCCCAGTCACGGCTTGAGCCTGAGTTTGGATCTGAAGATTAAAGGTTCACAATGACCCCAAAAGGCTATATGAATTTCAAACTGTGGCCTGATTCGCCTCGCTGAATATTGTTTTTATTTAGGATGCTAAGCCTAAGAGCAACAGAATGACTTGTTAAAGTGAGTGCAGATCCGCCTGTGTGTTAAAAACAGCTATTCAGGACAGGACCGAACAGTTCAGCTCAGTGTGAGTCTTACAGAGGATTTGTGGAGATGTTCCTACAGTGTAACCCATTCCATGGACTTTCTTCATTTTTGCTGCTGCTGCTTCGCCGACTGAAACCTGCACAGTGCGCCAAAACATTGAAAATACCAAATAAACCATGTGCTCATATCCAAGAAAAGCAGAGATGAAAATGATCTAACGTACTGTGATACAAATTCATTGAAACACACACACACACACACACACACACACACCCTTACCAGTTCATCATAGTTGGGTGCAGAGATCTCAGGGTGGCCATATGGCAAGAGTATGAGTTGGCCAGCAGAGTGGATGGTGAGGAAACACAGAGTCTGGTTAACCATCCTACCTAGATACAGACAGAATAAACAAGTGATTAATATCAAGATGACATATCAAAAGTGTGTTCTTTAAGGCACTACCCCTAAGTGAATGTAAAGAAAAGTCTAGCACTGCCTCCGTAAAGTGTCAGTACACCAATGAGGTTTTTAAGGATATGTCTATTTCATGACATGACAATTGGCTCAGGAATCTATAATCCCTAAGAACAATTCTCCATTCATCAATATACTTGTAATAATAATAATAATAATAATAATAATAATAATAATAATAATAATAATGCATATTTTTTAAATGTAATTTAATTGATAGATGGTAGTTACCGACAAATTCCATCACAGCCTTAGCCTCTGGCTCTGACCCTGGTGATTTCCCACCGTAGTTGTTAGCACAACTGTCAAATGACACACCAACCACTGAGGAAAGAAACAACATCAAGTACGTCAACACATATTTGTGATAATATCATGAGCAGACGATTTATGGGGTTGTTTTTCGTGGGAGGACAGTCTTGGAAAAAGATTTGGCTGTTTTTACAAGGCACTGCCAGGTTCATCTTTGAAACATATTTTCTTATGTCAAACATAATTACAAAATGTGACTTCATAGAGAAAGGCTCATGAAAACCAACCCATTAAGTGTCAAAGGGCTTGAATCATGTTTTACTTGTATTGTGCGGCCTTCTAGTTTCAAGGAGAAAGAAAAAGAATGAATTTGGGTGCATTTACTGGTTGTCATATTTTTGAATAGAGTAGTCTGGCATGAAACAATACAGCACTGAAATTAAGACATATTCAGCTACAAGTGGTATTTTTTTTAAAGTTTTTGTTGTAGAAAAATTACACATCCTGTTAAAAATTGGTTAAGCCTACGAGTTACTTCCAGCACTCTCGTTTTGGGTTTGAGATTTTTATATGAACAATTGAAGTTATGTTTTTATTCTACACATGAGTCACGAGTCACTATTCACTTGAGGGAAATGAAGGCTAATAAGTCATGTTGTGAATCTTAAAATCATACAACTCACTTCCCCAGTTGGCATTAAAATTTCTGTTGAGGTCAACACCATAACAGCTACTCCCTGGAGGAGGGGTTGAACGAGACTTTCTCCACAGTCGAGTCTATAAGAAAACACGCAGACAGCAGTGAGGCTGGTTAGTAAGATTATTAAGGAAATATGACGTTAGAGTATACTGTCTTTGAAACAAAGTAATTATAATCCTATCAGAAATGTGAATGTATAAGAAATATACAAACAGTAAAACCTGAGAAGCACTCACGCTGTCATTAGCCCAGGTGAATATGTATCCGTCCACATTGATCACAGGAGTAACATAGACATCAAGGTTCTGCAGCATCTGCTCCAGCTTCTTATTGGTTTTGTATGAGTTCACAATCTGAACATATGCTCACATGTCAGAGTTAACTCACTTGGGTGGAATTGTGTATCATTGCAGTTACCCTGATTGTACAAACCTCTTTGACAAACCACTGGCAGAAGGCAGGAGCGATCCACTCCCGAGCATGGATACCACAGTCCACCCATATAACCTTCTTTTCTCTGCCCTCTGGGTTTTCTAGTCCCAACTGGAGACACACAACATGACCCGCTTTGGGTGAATGTAAGATTTAAAGGTAAGATATTCCACATGTATCTTCATAATTACCATACAGAATTGATAATAGGCCGAATAGATGTGTGGCCTCTGTCTTACCATATTGTTTGAGATACAGAAGTACCGCACCAAAAACACTGTCATTCAATTCACAATACCAAATTTCAAGAACTAAGGAGAAAATCAGCGTAACCACGCAGAATCCTTGTACCAAGATCTAATAACGCATGTGATTGCCTATGATGTTACATGTCGTAGAGGCATGCAGGAAAAACACTTTGATATGCACAGAGACTTGTCTGTGTGTGTTTTTGTATTGTGAGAGGACTGGCTACAGTCACATAGGTGTAAAGAAGCTGAAAAATTAAAGATTTGTATTGTGATGTGTAATGTAGTAATTTCTTTTTGTTAAAATGGATTTTTATAAAATTTGTATCGAAAAAAGTATCATTAATGAACCGGTATTGAACTCCCGGTATCAATATCTAATATTTTTTAACAATATCTTGACCTACACTTTGGGAGGATTTAGCTTTGTATACACATAAATAATAAAATATTTTATTTAAAGGTGCCTTTATCGGCACTCATGGACACCGTACAGGGATATATAAGAAATTTCAAATAAAATAAGCAAAAATTAAGAATACAACAATTATAATAGAAAAAGACAATGGACATTAAGTGTAATTGGCAGTTTTAAAACAGATGTGTCTTGAGTTGTAATTTGAAATGGGGGAATGAATTGATGTTTCTAAGTTGGGGTGGTAAGGAATTAGGTGGAGCATCCAGTATATTTATGACTACAGTTCATATGTAGTTTGACATGTAGGATTGCATTATGTGAAGAATTCTGCAGTTGTGTCTGCTACTGTCTGTCATAGTGACTGTGTTGAATACCTTCAGCAGTGTGATGTTTCTCCCTTCATAAGTGTGTCCGTAGACAGCAGAGGAGACCAGCTCTGGGTTCCCTCGCACCACATCTTGCATCCACCTGTATATCTGCATTGCAATTTAACCAGTGTTATCATTCATTCTGACAATGGTATTTATAGTTTTCTTTGGTCAAGGTCCATCTGTAATCTACAAGGAATAAAGTTCACATCAAAGTCAACAAAAGAGGAGTGAGACAAAACCAGACAGATTAATTTATAGTAAAATGTACTGTTTTTATCTATCTAGAGCTCTAAATCGACTCTGACCTCATCCATGGAGTGATATTTGGAGTAGTCATAACTCTGTGTGGATTCCAAACTCTCCACTAAACTGTGAATTAAAAAGAGAAATAGAGTTATGAATGCAACATTGTAAACTAAGTAGTAATTGTTTGCGTTAGACCTAATGGCATGTCACCCTTTTAGGACAATGTCAGGTATAAAGCTGTGACTACATACATACAGTGATAACCACAGATACATTGACATCACTCAAAAGTTGATCTAGATTCAGGGTGGTGTCACTTTATTTCATAAATGGCTGAATTTATATGATTCACAAACCACACTACTAAACATAGCGACATTTGCACATACAAACTTAAGATCAACACAACACAACAGCAGAGCTCACCTGTTAGAAGTCTCTAAAACACTGCTTAAAATCAGCAGGAACAAACCAAGTATCCAAAATGTTAGTGTCTTCTTCTCCATTTGCTCGTTCTCACTTTTACTTTTACAGTCTGCTCACTCAGCGATGTGAGGCTACTGCTCCACACCCTTCTGTAGCTCTGCAGCACTAGCTAACACTGCTGTTAGCTACATCCAGTAGGAGAAGTACATTATATATCAGGTGTCGCCTGTCATCATCTTGACAAAATCATTTCCAAGTTTTACAGCCTCACACCGAGGTAAATGCATATCAGCTATGTGGGATTATGCTAGAGACAGTTAAAAATCAGTTATTTATTAACATTTATGAAGGGTCATTAAAATTATATAGCAACTGATGTCACAAGGCAGTAGTTTTCTTTCTTGTGTGTGTTAATATCACACTAAACACTAAACTCAAAAACTCCTCATCCTTCTCCAGAAACATTTACGGTAACATCACAGATTACATAGCAGGTAGTACATGATAATACAATTCCAGCTCTAGATTACAGGTTGTGTAGTGAGCCTGTGTTTTGCAGCGATAGAGCTAGAAAGCTATACCTCTCCTGCTGCATTCTGCAACATCGTGAGTTGCTGAATAAATGTGCCATTCATCCCTGTGCGGTCCGGTGTGTGTGTGTGTTGTTGTTGTTGTCCCCTGTTTGCAACTCACGTGGATAATGTAATTGACAGCGGCTCTCATTCAGGTCAGGAAAGGCCCAGGGAAAGGGGGATGGACACAACAAGTAATATTGCTCAGATATTTTGGTCTCCGACATTTGCAAGTGGGGACATTTCAGGTTGGAAATATTTAGATTTTGTTAGGATTCTGGAGGAGGCGTGATTGTTTTGGGGATTTTATCAGGAAGAATTTTTTATTTTTTTGTTGTTTTGGAAAGGGCCAATGGGTGCCACGTTTACCATCTGCTGTTGTGATTACTATCTGAAACACAACAGGGAAGAGAAGAATGCTATTTTGTGGTGAGAAACACCTGATAGACACAATGACAACCCAAAAACCTTGCCTCTAACCATGTTTTTAAACTAGGTATTTCATCTAATTCTTCTTCCTTCCCTCCAGCATGCGTACCACTGCAGCTTCCACACAACCAGAGTTGTTATCCAGTGAGTCCAGCGACAGTGACACAGAAGAGGAGAGCCTTTTTGGGCCCCAGCCTTCGAGAAGGAGGCCACAAAACCACCAGCCGAGCCAGAGGAGCACTGTGGATGGGTGGGCATCCACAAACAGAGCCTGTGAGTCTCCCATCAGGAGAGGATCGGACAGAGAGTTACAGGATTTTATCAGCATGAGAGACAAGGCTGACCAGGCTACAGAGGTGAGAGAAAGTGTGTTCTTGTTGCATTTAAGATGCAAAAGACACCATGTGAGAGGGAATGAACACTCATAGACAAAATTTATCATTTCACTGTATAATATTTTGTTGAAAGATCTGACATTTATGTTGTTATTTTTTTTTAAGTGACAAGTAATAGCATTTAATCTAGGCAGGAGAAAAATATGCCACCATTATTTGATTATTTATTAATATTATTGACAAGATTTGCGACATCATGGTTGAATGCTAAATGCTCTTGAGAATAAATGTGGCCTTCATTGTATATTTTTAAGATTAGATTGGGATTTAGATTAGGTTAAATTATAAAAATTATAATTATAAATAATTTTGATTAACTAGGAAACATGCTGTAATCATCCAAAGTGTTAATCAGTTTCATTTGTTCTGCTTCAATTACATTCTTCTTTTGGGTGATATGTTGTCTTTTTTTAAATGCATGAAAAGTGTGAATAGTAATGTCAATTACTATTCACATCTTTGAAGTAGCCTAACTGTTAAATATAGGGTGTAGACACCACTTGTACATATACCATACACAACTGTGAATATACAGTACATAATATAATTACAAAGTGCTGAAAATACAGAAAGAATCACAATTCTTTAAATTTGTCATTATCATCATCATCTGAACAAACTGTATTTCATGGCAAGATGCTTTTGGAATTTCCTCGTAGAGCAATACCAGGAAGTATTACAGTAATTCAGTACATGTCCTTTTCTATTCCGCTGCAGCTATCTAATGCAATTATTCAATAAGGGGAGAGGACACCAACAGGTGGCTCTCAAAGAAGCCTTTGACTCACTATCATGTTAACTCCCATCAGTAAATTAACTTGACCTAGATTCCTAAATAACTTCATACATAATCACGTCACATTAGAGGATGTTTACCTGGTGTTACCAGAACAATGAGAGGTGAGCTAGAATATAGTTTACTGCTACACAGATGCAGACACATACACACACACACACACACACACACACACACACACACACACACACACACACACACTAATCCATTCTAACTCTCTATTAAACAACCTACGGTAAGTTACTGTGTTAAAAATATTGAATCAGTGATTAAGTAAGTGAATAAAGTAGTCTTCTGTGTGTGTGTGTGTGTGTGTGTGTGTGTGTGTGTGTGTGTGTGTGTGTGTGTGTGTGTGTGTGCGTGCGTGCGTACGTGCGTGCATGTGTGTGCAGGGTTTGGCTAATGGTATCTTTGAATGATGATCCCTGCAACACATAAAAGACCCTTTTCCTCCATTTCTCTACAGAGGAAACACATTGGGAACATCACTCAGAGGTTTTGTTAACTCAAAACTCAAAATGTCAGGATCTCAGTAAATCTCTACTGAAGACCTGCAGTGACTGCAATCTGTTGAGTTTGGTAAACATGTGAGCAGCAGTCTCCGTGAAGAGAATAGCAGGCTGCAGGACACAGTGGGCACATTGTGTTAATAAATGAATTCCTTAATGGAGATGTAGGCCAACAGCCTGGCTGGCCATTCAAAGAGAATATTCACTGAACCATTCCAAATATGTTGTGAGACTGTTTTTAATATTAGGCCAAACAAACTAAGAATTGGGTTACATTACATTAAAAGGTAATTCAGCACTGGGGGAAAAACCAGCCGAGTCAATAAAGAAGATAAACCCTCTGCTTTGTGTAATTTACAGTTACAGTTGTTACTATGTTTCTTGTCCAGCATGAACATCTGTTTCAAACCAATTAGGTTGTAAGTGTGCAGTTTTAAATGCCTTGAAAAGGTCTTTTTTTCACATCAGAGATTTTGACTTGTCATAGTGTACAGGTGTTACTGATAACTTTAATGGTTCTTTTGATCCTTTCAAGTGTCCCAGTAAGCCGTGCCACATAGACCCTGTTTACACGTGCATGGTTGTTTTGACAGAGACATTTACAGTACCTTCATTTGTACCCTTGGTTTTGACGCCAACGGAGAATTTGCCTCTGAAAAAGAGTCTTTCTAAAACCTCCGGCTAGAATGGAGATTTTGGAAATGTTCATTAGCACGTTTGCATGTAAACTGAGACAAACCGGAGGCTTAAGCAGCAGAGGAAGTGAGGAAAAGAGGAGAGAGGTAGTGATTTGTTGCTGTTGTTGCTATTTTCGGGATTATGATTGGCTAATGTGGTGTTGAGCTTCTTGTTGCACTGCCACTACAGGTTTGGCATGTTCTTATCAGCATTGGCGGCATATACGTGTGGGGTAGGTTGAGGTTGAAATGTCCGTTTATGATAAAAAACGTGTAAACATAGTCTAAAGCGCGCCCAATACCAAGTTCCTGAAACTGAAGCATCTAATTCTAACGTTATTTACACCTGTGATTTTCCTGCATGTCAAAGTGTCTGCTTTGGGAAAGACTGCCAGTTTTGAATGTTTCTTTTTCTTAAAAAATAGAGAGAAAGGGACATATTCTATAAAGACCCCGCATAACTCCGTAGGTGTTAACTGATTCTTGCTGATTAGATCTCTGCTCAGGTTGAAGTTGGGCCCCCAAAGTATATTGACCACATTGAATCATAGACAGTTAAAGAAATGGACAACAGATCCCGTTGCTCTGGACGGAGACCAGTGAAGGATATTAAAAGCACTTTTCCAGTGATAGCTGAGCGTTACTGCGCAGCCTCCAACTGAGTTTGACGACGTAGATGTGATGTGAGCAACATGTCTGAAAGCGAATGTATATTTTAGGAGATAACATAGGCACAGGCTAATTATTGCTAACTAAAATGCTGGTTAACATTAGTAATTAAACTAAAACAGCTAATGTAAGCGAGCTGTACTATACGGTGATTCCTCTACTGTGTGACAGTAAGTTATGACACAATCATTGGCCTAGTTTTACAAAAACGTCTGCTACGGAACCATAACGTGAGGTACAAGGTAATGGAGCCTTTTATAAATTGTCGTGTTTTTCTTTAGAAATAAACAACAGACAAATAGAGTCTTTAAATGCTTCAGATTTAAAGTTATCTATCTAAAGTTATCGCTGTCAAATTGGCGGCAAAATGAATTGCAGTCAATGGAATGCCAAATAGCTGTAGCATCAAAATGGCGCCATGGGAGCTACGCTTAGAGAGGAGAGGCTTACCCACTTGCATAGAATGATAAAGCTGTAACGTCCCTAACCTAAAAGGTGAAACCAATCCAATGGGAGGGTCAGAGAGATATCAATAAAGCCCAGTCAGTACTGTCCATGTTACAACAAAAAGTGAACAAAAGTGAAAACACCTGTGTGGGTGACTGTCGGGCCTTTACTATTGTGTGATATGTCTCTGTTTGTGTGTTTGCTTATAGGAATGGGAGAAGCTGAATTATGACATCCACACTTTACGCTACGCCAGACGGGAAGTCAGATCTCGATGGAAGAAAATCCTGCTGCTGCTAGGTGAGACACTTTAAAATTGGTTTTCTGTTCAGTTAATATTTGCTCCAGGCCATTCAACTCAAATCTGCTACATTCTGCTATGTGCTCTGTTATCAGTATGTGGTCTACCCTTTATCTGTCTGCAGGTTATCAGTGCGAGGTGGACTCCTTGCTGTGCGTGAACAGACAGAACCGCTTCAGCCGAGATCAGGAGCATCTGAACAAAGCAACTGAACTGTTGAAACAGCTGCTAGACCACACCGCTCTGTTTCCTCTTGAAACTGAACACCAGAACACATACCTCTGTGTCATGGTACACACACACACACAATTTATCTTTCCTGTATCCTTCATGTGTTCTGTTGTTTTGTTTGTCTCTTCCTCCATCTGCATCTGCCTACCCTCCGATCAAACATGTTTTGTTCTTATCCTGCTGTCTCCATCTTTCTCTCAGGACCGCCTGGTGTCACTGGACAGTGCTGAAGATTTTGTCAGACTGGCCAAAGAAAAGTATCCCAAGAAAGTAGGCTGAGAGAGTGACAAAAAGAAGACGGCATAAAGGCTGGGAGAGGAGGGTAAAGAAACGTCAACACTCTAATATTCATTGAATTGTAAAGGAAAATGTCATTCTAATGGCAAATTAAAATACCTTCTCTTTGACATGTCCTGTCACCTTTTGATCAAATGAATTTAAATCCACTGTGTATTGGTAAGTTGCACATTTGTTGTTTACACCAGAGGTTGTCAACCTTTTTTCATTTTTTCAGCCAAGGACCCGTTTCAAGATAGAAACACCAGGGACCCTAATGTATATCCTCTGGAATGATTTTTTTACACCTCTATAGTCTTAGATATGTGAAGGAACAACACAAGAGAAATGTTTTAGAACAACATGAAACATGCATTAAACAGATGAAGTTATAGATTTGTTAGATTAGATTTAAAAATCAAACTACTATTCCTCGAACTATGAAGCCTTTTGTAATATAAATATATCATGATATTTTAAATGAATGCATCTGCATCTTTTCACAGACCTCGCAGACCCCTTAGAGTAACACTGGCCTACCATTCGTAATTCTGTATGCACTGTGCTTTTAATGTATTCGTTTCCTTTTAAAAGTAGAAGTTTCACTCTTCTAGCACTTCTGTTGCACTGCTACACTGTTGCCCAGCTGGGCAGGATTGCACTGATAAACAAAGTTACGGTTGTTTTTTGGGGTAGGTATTGTAGGTATAAGGACACTCAATTCAAAAAAGAGATAAGTAAACTTCTGCAGGTACAAATATGTATTTGGTGTCTATATTAAATACTATTTAAATGTCTTCCTTTATCTCGCCACAAACATCTTTAACATCTTTGTTGTTAACTGAAAATACTGACGATAACAAACTGTGTGTTTCTGGTTTATTCACCCTGTCCCTAATAAAGAATCTTTGCTTAGTCCAGCTGGATATGCTCAGTCAGTTAGTCTCATTCAAACATACTGTATTTGGCTCAGTCTACCACTGTGTTAGCCACTTCATCCAACAGGTGGCAGCATACACTTCCTGTGTGTGTTCCTGTGGGTTGATCTGGAAGAACAAAAAACAATATACTTAGTTGGAAATGTCTGTCTCGCAAATTGGGTAAAGCTTTCTCACGTTATTTAACTTGCATAGTTTCTTCAAAAAACTTAAAAAGAGATTATGTTTTCATTTACTGTTGAAACAATTTCGTGGAATGACGTGGAATATAATTAACCAATAACTAAAAAAAGAATAATGTAAGAATATAGTGCACAATGTCAGTATTGCAGTCTATCCATGGGAAATTAAACTTCCCTTTCTTCATTTTCTGAACATCCCTTTCTTTAACATTTTGGCAAGATGCAGATGAAATCGTCTCATGTTGGCTTTTAAATAACTATCAAGAGTTAAACCGTACACACACCCATGTGGGATACTGCGCTATCTCTGGTCAAAAGACTGTGTGACAGTCTTATTGCAGCTGATGATTGTGGTATGTCGTACATACACACCCATGCTTCTGCGCACACATGCACACAGAAAGAGAGAGTTTACTCTGACCCAGATATTGTTCTCTCCAAGGCCCCTTCCCCAAGTTTGGGAAACAGATGTGGAACTAAAGGGAGTGTGTGTGTGTGTGTGTGTGTGTGTGTGTGTGTGTGTGTGTGAGGGGGGGCACAGGAGGAGGGGAGCAGTATGGGAGGCGGACCAATGGTCTGGCAGCACTGAAAGGCATTGTGTTGCTTGCTTGCACCTTTTTCTCATTATACCACTATGTGTGTGTGTGTGTGTGCTTGTGTGTGTGTGTGTACACAACATATTTCCAAAGGCCAGTAAGTGGTCAGGGCGTACATTGCATTATGGTCACACACGCTCATGGAGAGATGATGTTCATTCAGATTGTGGCTCCTGCTGACGGTCATACAGTATATTTTATGAAAGTCTCTAGTGGGGCGTTGTCCACAGAAACACACACACACACACACACACACACACCAACATGAGTGGTGAGTGATGGTTTTCTCGTCAGCTTTGGGTTTTCACAGAGAAGTTATGTCTGAATAAACGGTCTGTCCATCTAGTCTTTATTCTGTCTTTCCATCCATACCCTTATTCGTTTTTTTTTTGCCAAGAGTAAAATAACAGCATTGCTACCAATGGCCCTGTTGTTTCTTTTCTTTCATTCTTAAACTGTGCATTTCTTTCATAGCCCTCTTTCATCACACCCTCTCTTTACAGGTCTCATTATCCCATCCACTTCCCGAGGCGGTTCATAATGCAGAGCCATGACTCATGAGGTCAGAACCTTCATGTTTATGTCAAGACACAAAGCACAGTGACTAGTAGTTTACTTAGTTAAATATCAAAGTCTGTAATGACGAACTATGGAGTGCCTTTTCAATTTAGAATTTGACTCAACCAGAATAATTCAGACAATAAACACCGTTCATTACAGTGACAAGCTACATATTTTCACTCATCCTCTTGGAGACTAAACATGGTAATAATTATTTATCTTGATCCCTGCCATTAACACTTCTTTACTCTGCACAAACAGGAACCACACTCACAGATGGCCTGACACACTGAATTAGTCAGACTTGTGTATAACTTTTGAAACATCTAGACATGAAGAGTTTAATTTTGTAAGCCACCGTTGTCTCAGCATTTGACTCGTTTTTAGCCAGGTAGGTCTATGGATGGCAATGTTTATCGGGGGCTCCACCACTTTGTTCCAGGCTAAAATATTTTCACAAATATTGTGGTCAGAATTTTCCAATCCTCCTTTGATGTAGGACAACCTTAGCTGTGCTTTATGATTAGCACTGATTAACAAATGCATGCCAACTCACTAAACTACAGTAAGTAACAATTAAAACCCGCCAAAAATCTACATTTTAGAAATGTCTTTGTGAACATGTTAGCATGCTGAAATTAGCATTTAGCTTAAAGCATTGCTGTGCCTATGTAGCCTACAGACTCAAAGAGCAGCTAGCGTGGCTACTGACTCTTAGTCTTGTTTCAGGATAGGACACTGAGGACAAGGTTATTATTTGTGTTTTTTTTTAGTTTTGTCTTAGAGATGAGATGGTTAAGGATTTAGGATTTTAAGCTTAAACCCAAAATTAGAATAACATGTGTTATTCAAATTATGTAGATTAGTTGTTTTCTTACCCTGACCCAAATGGTGATTTGAGTAAATGGAAGTAAGCATCATGAATTAGGTTGATAGTGAAGGTATATGTACAGTGTAAGGGCTTGATTGAATGTGTTACCCTTAAATTGAAACTATACAGATTTAGTTTGTCCACCTTTAGTTTCACTCAACTAAGGCAGTATGATTTTTCAAATGCCCCATTTGAACCTGAACTCTCAAAACTTTCACTGTTTGTCTCATAGAGTAAATTATGAAAAGGTAGTGTTGACAGCTGTGTTACACCCATAAACACAAACATTAATCCTTCTGTTGTCCTTTTTTTAACCATTTGCAAAAAGTTTCTACATCAGAAATTTGGGTTTTTTTCAAACAAATTGTCCAAAAAAATAATGCAAATAGTTCCGTACAACGTTCTACACGAGTAATATAAATGACCAGTTTATTTATACATTTATTTAATTTGGTTGTTTATATTCATGGCATTTGAAGAATTCTTTTATTATAAAAGAACATTGATAAAAGTGACAAAAATGTCAGAAAAAACAACAAAAATGTCCCAGATAGCGCAGAAAATAATCGATCAAAATATCAGAAAAAGGGACAAAGAACTTTAGGAAAAGTGACAAAAACACTGGCGATGAAGCGGTAAAAGTGTCTTTAGGTTTTAATTTAAAATTTGGACCCAGAAAAACTAAAAGTTGAATGGTTGACGGGAAGACAACACAAGGGTTAACAGCAATATACTGTACACACACACACACACACACACACACACACACACAACACACACACTAATTTGTAACGGATGTTTAGAGAACCAGGCACAGTGTGCTGACCTCTCTGACTCCCGACAGAAGGTCAGAGGTCAAGAGTCTGCTCAGGAAAGGCAGCGTTATTATGTCGCTTTCAAGTCAAACCCTCCCAACTGCAATTTTAATAACTTCTGTTGCAAGAAGCAGATTTCTATAAAGCCACAGTCTATAACATTTTAGCTGCATCACTATGAGGCAACTAGATGTACCAATGTCTTTACAATGGCAGTTTATTCTTATTTAAATGCATCAACTTTCCTTAACCCTCATGTTGTCTTTGTGTCAGATTTGACCCGTTTTGAAAGTTTCTGCAGCAGCAATTTGAATTTCTTCCTACCAAACGGATTGTTCCATGAAACACTCTTCACAAGTCTAACTAAGGATCATTTCACTACTATCTTTGACTTTTGGGTGTTTTATTCAATTTTATAGCATTATTCTGACTGACAGTCTGTGATTATCCATCAGCATCCTCTGATCTTAAATATTAATCAAGTCATACTTTCTGCTTTTTTAACTCAAAAAGTTATCCAGTATATATAATTTCATAGGCTATATAAGGTTTAGTGACCAGAAATTCCAAAAGTAGTGGTAATAAGTTGTTGTTAGTGTACACTGGTGGAAGTGGGAGAAAAAGAACCGAAAATGTCTAATAATGCTACAAAAACATTGTGTCTCTTTAAAACATTTTTTTCCAAACGTTAAAAATAAATAAATAAGATAAACAGCAAAATAAGTGAAAAAAAGGGTTCATATTCAATTGACCCAGAAGGACAACACAAGGGTTAATTCTAAGCTTCTTTTAAACGCTCTAGATTTACAATTCTACATTGTTTTTACGGTTTCACAGACACCACAGTCATGGACAGCCTGTTGTTCTTGAAATCACTTTCATTCTTAGTGGCTCAGTGCGGCAGAGAATAATGCCACACACACACACACATGTGCACAACAATGATGGTCTTGAAATATCCTGATTTATTTATCTCGTATGGAACGTGATTAAAGGAGACAAATGGAACAAACACTGCATGTACACATATTGTTGTATACTGCAATTGTTATTTTAATAACAGCATTGGTTTGGGGATTCAAAAGAAAGATCACTGCATGGCGGTTCAACATCTGACAGCAGCACTTTACAAGTACAGTATGTTTTGATAGGCCTTGTGTTTCCAGACAACTGAAAGGAGATTACAGCTGACTATGAGAACACACACATCTTATTCACATGATCTACTCATGGCTCCTGGTTTAAGCCAACCAGCTTTATCATGGGAATAGGGATACTTCCAGATGCAGCTGTGTGTTTAGTATATGTGTTTCAGCATTTACTGATGGGGTTTTGGATGTTTGAGTTGTCTCCTCACACAGCTGTTGTCCTACCCCCAACCTGCCGAAAACAAAAATGGGTACATGTCTTCTTTGGTTGTTACTAAATAAAAGCACTGATTTGGACTTGTCCATCTCATAAATGATTTGTGCAGAGGAAATGGAATTGCCGTTTTTACATTTATGATATATCATCAAACCATTATACATGGGCATAGTATGCACTGTATTGGGGAAGGACACACTATTGCTATGACCACACATTAAAGCTGACTAAAGTATTTTAGTACCAAATCACAAGTTAGAATACAATGCATTAGACGTTATAAAAACCCTATTGTGTGTATGATGGAAAAACCAAAAGGAAGAAAGGAGAGAATTATGGATAAACATCCTTTGAAAAAGAAAAAGGAAAGAAAAACAGGAGAAACTAAGAAACAATTGGGTGAAAGAAAGTTAAAGGAAGCAAAAGAAAACGTAGTAATGAGTAAACATTCTTTTTTGTCATCCTCATATCTCCCTTGGCCCTCTTTCCAGGGCAGAGTCAGACAGTGATTCACTCCCTCGTATGATCACCTGGCTGGGTTTTCTGTCACTCAAACTACCTGACAGCCCCACACTTTAACCCAATCATGTTCATGTTCACCGTTCCTTTGACATGAATCAGAGGCTGGTTCAGCACCTTGTACTGATGGCATAGACTGTATCCATACTGACAAAAAAAGAGAAGAGGCTCCATTTGTTGTAACAAACTGTGGATGATGTCATGTAATGATGGTGCAGATGGAAGAGTGGCTCTGCTTTATACAAAGACAAACACATACACACACACACGCCTGGTGGTGACGTCTTAAACACCGGACTGGACTGACTATTTTAAGATATAAACACAATTTGTTTATGCTGTACAGTGACTATACCTGTGTGTGTGTGTGTGTGTGAATACCACATTGGAATGTATGTGCCACAGCTGGGAGGTCAATCATAGAAGAAAAAAGTGTCCCCTCATAGAAATAGAAGCAGTTCTGAAATACTATTAGAATTCTAATTATGATTCCATGATGCATCTACCACAGGATTGGTCAGACTAGAACAAGACTTCATATTCTATGTTTGTCTCTTTAGCTGTGTTTCCAGCAAGTATTTTATCTTCTAATTATGATGTATTGAATTACAAAAGTAGAATAGAATGAGAAAAAGAAGATGTCATTGGTTCAAATTGAGGCAGGTTAAAGCTAAATCAAATATTTTACTTTACAATGGCTTGTTATAGAGAAATACTGGCATTATCCCTTATAGCAAATCTTATGAAAATACCAGAACCAACAAATGCATTACTCCATCTGTCAGTATTTTTTAAGGTCCCCATTTTTTGGTCCATGCCCATCAGTCTAAATATTTAAAAAAATCGGGTATATACAGTATATGGATTTTTTTTTTTATAAAGAATAAGCAATTTTCAAAAGTAGCTGGGCACTGTTATTTTTTAGTAATCAATCAAACAGGTGAAAAAAGTACATTTCTTTGGGACTATTTTCAGTGGCATATTAATATATATTTGGTTCTCTAGTTAGTATGTACTGCACTAAAAGTTGTAGTTGTGGGATTGATTTAAATTAAGCTAAAATGCCTATGTTTGTTGTAAGGAAAGAACGTGTGCAACAGAGTGGCTCACTGATACTCAATAAAGATGTTTGGACAACAATGAAGGTGTTTGGCAAAGAGGAATAAGCTACCCTAAAGACAGGCAACGTTGACAGCTAGCTGGTGAAGAAATTTGAAAATCTCCTAGCTAAAGACTTTTATTTAGAAGATATTCAAGGAAAAAAACAGTTAAAAGGAGACTGAATATTGAACTTACAATCATCAGGTTGCCAGAATCCCAATTATCCAACAAAAAAATTCCGTAAATAAATGTGAACAATATCTGTGGGAATGTATATTGTTGAAAACGTAATGATGTTAGCTCGACAGAATTACTGATGCATAGCTCAATTAAAATTACAATTCCAAGATTGGTTTGGATGTCTACAGTAAAAATGTCTTTATAATATGGTTTACTTTACAACATATTAAAAAGAAAACGTTGTACATCATGTACTTGTCACTTTTGATTCGTGCACACACTTGCTACTCCCACACACATCAGACACACACAGGCACATGCACACGCACGTACACACACACACACACACACACACACACACACACACACACACACACACACCGTCATCATCATCATTGTAAAAAGCAGTTTATATAATACATTTATGTTCTTCTATGCTGCTGTTTACTGGCGATAGATGAAACCTTTCCGATATCTGGAACTGATGAAGTCATCGTCTCATCTTGATTTGCAGTAGATGAATATCTTTGGTGAACCTGGATACTTATAACGTCTGCTCAAAGCTACCAGACCTCATGGATGATTCATCAGTCCTGATGTCTGAACAAAAAGTCCAATCATCATTTCTACCCATCCATCATTTCTTTCATGCCTTTCAGCATACTACAGTAGAACATTTTATCTCTTTCTTTAATTTGCAGAGACGTTCCATTGTCAACCCTCACACTATGTGTTCATGTGAATGATAGCTAACAGTTATGTTAAAGTAAAAGTATGTCTTATCACTTCATTTGTATTGTATAATTTTCTCAAAATGGAGACTAGACCTTAATGTATGGAATTGGATCACAATATATTAAAAGGTCTTATGTTAGAAATTAACAGGCAGTCAAAAAAATAATTTAAACAAATTGCCTACATTTGAAATGATGAAACAAGTTATACATTTGAAAGAAAATGATTCACAATATAGTAAGTGAAACATGTCCTACACTGTAGTGCAGATGCTGTAGTAGTAGAGTCAGAACCCCCTGAGGATATGAGTGAGACTCTGAGCGTAGAAAAGTTGGCACAGACAGCCACACTACTATACACACCTAACGTAGCACATCTGCTACTGAGGTGATTCGGAATCTCTGTGTCTGTGTGACTAGGTAAGGAGGGAATTTTTGCTCAGGGACACTGGGATATGGATCTGCCTGACTCTGCAATCTCCACTTTCTGTGACTCACTGGCTAAAAATCCACTTTTGTAGGTCTACACACAGGACAAGTGCTGGGCTTCCACCACTATGAGCTCATTGAAAAACAGCTGCCATTCGCTCATAAAGGTCAGATCTGGGGGAAGCCTTGTGTGTCTAGCTGCCTGCCTATCCTTCCTGTATTTATGTGTAAATACCCTGTCTGTATCTCAGTCTCTCCCTTTTTCTCTTTGTCTATCTGACTTTAGTTAAGGAATAATTCCGATTTAGTACATCTTGGATCTTATTAAGCTTATTAAGCTTTCAAATAAATTCGGCCAACATGGGGGTTTGTTTACTAAAACCTGAATGATTACCTGACTGCTACTGTTGCTTTTTTGTGGCTCATTTAATGTATTTTACCACATTTAACTTGGCAAGTACAATGTTATTATATAGAACTGATGGCCAAATCAAATAAATTGTATTACTGTAAACAAGGATTATCTGTTTTAAGTGTGTTCCTATCGCTGGTACTATCCAATGGTCCTACTGTATGTTGTTTTGGAAGTCATAGGCAAACAACCTATTCTACCATTCAGGTATGAGGACAAGTTGGTTCAAACACACTGCGTTGTATCTGGTCTGTCTCTGTCTAATGTGCTAATTATGCAAAACTAAATCAAGAGATAAATCAAACAAAGGCGTGGATACAGTATATAGCTCAAGGGCCATGGCCACAAGCAAATCATTATGTAACATTTTAATAAGAGAAGATGATTATTGCAATGATAACTTCAACTGCCAAGCATTTTTGTGATTTGTTTGCGTGCCTGTGTGTGTGTGCGTGCATGTTCCTTTGTATGCATTTCAGTTGGCTCATTATCCCATCAGATACAAGAACTTTGCTACTTTCACACACATCAGACATACAAACACACATGCACGGGCACACACACACAAAGACCTATGAAAAAGAAGGCTTTTCTCAGTGTGGTATGGTTAAATGACAGAGAGCGAGTGCAGTGGTGGTTAGGCAGAGGAGCAGAGGGCAAAGAGGAAAGTAGAGTCAGCTGCTTCAACATGAAGGCAGAGAGGGAGTGGGGAGATACTAAAACCACAAATAGGAGCCCATGAGGAGAACAAGTATATATGCAGATGGTATAGAAGTTCTAAGGGACACTTCAGATTAATCTAAAAAAAAATAATAATAAAAAAATAAAATCAGAGAGAGCCCATGCTACTATCATGTGAAAGCTCATGACTGCTAATTGTAGAGCTTCAAATCCAATTTTTCCTCAAGCTGAAAGGTAATGTCTTCCATTTTGTGCATTTTAAAATGATACATGTATTATACTGTTTTTTATTTCCATTTTTGAAAACAACGTAAGTGCATTATTTTAAGACCAATGCTGGGAACATGGATGTGTGTGTGTGTGTGTATGTGTGTATGTGTGCGTGTGGGTATGTGTGTGTGTGTGTTTATATGTGTGTGCATGTGTGTGTGTGTGTGTGTATATGTGTGTGTGTGTGTGTGTGTGTGGTGAGGAGTGAGTCATCTAAAACCCCCCTTTTACCTCTCTATTCAATATTTTATCTACCATCACTGTCTGTGCACACTCCTCTCTTTCTCTCTGTCTATACCTAACCCCGTTTTTTTCTCCACTTTGTGTGAACTCAAAGCAGTGTTGATCCAAGGCTTACATATATGAGCCCCCCCCCCTTTAATGACCCACAGTGTTTAACACAACACAGCGAGGGAGTCTTGGGTTTGTTATTCCTGGCTATGATTCACAAAGCCTTTAGTATCATAAATGAACCATGACTGGCTCTATGTCTCTCAAAAAAGGCCCTCACATTCTCACTGACATCATGTTGGACTGAAGCTAAGGGGAGATTTAGTTTACACGTGTAACTGTAACAAGATTAAGGTACAACATGAGATTTAAAATTTTACTACCAATTTGAGAGTTGCTACAAATTTGTTTCTTTTCATCTTTTCATTGCACCTTCTGTAATCTGCAATAGGATCAAAGCTCTTTGACCTCAGCCACAATTATCAGCGTCACAGGAGCCTTGAGGCAGGTTTTTCTTTGCACTTGCAGACTGAAAGAAATTGTTTATTATTTTGTCCTTGGAACAAGGGATGCTGTCTTTCCTTCATGACATCTCTCAATAAAACATAACACAAGTATAGTAAGTAATGAATAACTGTAAATCTTCTCATTTCTTTCCTGGAAAACAGGACATGTTGAAACACTTGTAAAGTTGGCATGTCCTACTGAACTGACTCCATATCTTTGTCTAAAACACTGATATGGAGGAGAGATGGGGGGGGCAGGCGGAAGATGAAATTAGAAAAGAGATGTAGGAGGAGGGTGAGGAGGTGAGAGCAGAGGAAGTGACTGAGGATAAGATAGACGTCTGAAAAAGAAAGACAAAGAGAAGGAGGGGGAGGTGAGGGATGTGAAAGACGGGTAATGGGGGAGGAGGAGGAGGAAGAGGAAAGTGACTCTGATATACAGATTGTTGATAGAGGGCAAGTCTGGCAAACTTCTGGCCCTGTGACAAGGAGAAAGCCAAGCTTGGTCACATGCTCCTTCCTTTTGTCTCTCGGAAAGGTTGCCATTTTCGACTGTACTACAATGCTTTAACTCTTTTATTTTGTTGGCAATCACTTCATTTCTCTTTTGTGTCTGCGTCATCGGAAAATTGAGTCTCGTGAGGGCTGCATGATGATTTAAGGTCAGAGCAATTATGCTCATTAGGGGAGGTTACACTTGCACCTACTATCTTTTTCATGAGCGTGCTTATGTTGAAAAAAACTTGGAAACTTCAATTATAGTGAGTTTCAATTTTCACCCAACAAAACATTATATTACCATAAACATAGACATTGTTTATATTAGATGAATGTGGGAAGCACCATGTGTTGTTCAGAGCCCTGCAGCTCACCTTAGATATACCAAACAGTATGTGTACTATCTATAAATTTAAAAATATATAAAAATGAAAAAGTAATTCCATAAATGGACTGTATCCATCACGTGTGTTTAACTGATGAAAGTGTCACTTTCAGATTACTTTGAACAAACAAAGTCTGGGTTGCGGAAATGGTTTGTTTATTGAGAAGAGGGTGAATCCACAGAGAGAAACAGGGGAAAGGGTGAGAGAGAGTAATAGAGGCAGAGAGAGAGAGAGAGAGAGAGAGAGAGAGAGAGAAATTAAGAGCAAAGGGGAGGAGACGAGTAGATTACAAGGGAGAAAGAAGATAAAACGTGACAAATTAGAGCTGCATCTCTTTCTCTTTGATGTGAGGAAACGCTCAAATCTGTTTTCTGACTAGCAACCCCAGTAGAAGACTAATTAAGTGTTTATCTTATTGGCCAACGGCCAATTTGTGAATTGATGGTACACATGCACGCACAGAGACACATGTTCTGTTACTCCGTTAGGACCAGGTCCAATCCTACTGTTATCATTTGCACACAGAGTTACAGAAGATGCACATTCAAAAGCCCCCACCCACACCCACGCCCACCACACACACACACAGATAAAATGATTAGAGGATACAGCTGAAGGATGAATGAAAACTCTCAGATCATCAAGAATTATCCGACAGGGAGGAGAATGAAACTGATTACAGACAAGTAATAGTAAAGAGGAAAAGACAATGGATAAAAAATATGGGTGTGGACAATGACAGAAACAGAAGAGAGAAAAAAGACGTGTGAAAGAACTTCACGAAAGCAATAAACAAGCATGAGAAAAGACATTTACAGTAGAATGCAGAGGAGAAAAACAGATGCTTGTGAGAGTAGACATAGAAAGAAAAAGACAAACACCTCTGCCAGACAATTTGGACACATTTTCAGTACTGCACTACCAAAAAGTCACTGCAATCCTCCTGTGTGTTGTGGTTGGCACTGGTGGCAGTTTCCCTCAAATGTGAACAGGGAAGCTAAATGGGACAAGTTGAAACACAAATCAGTTGCATCAGATACCAGATGTGCATTTCAGCTGAATAGAGACAACATCTGGATGGATCAAAAACACTATAAATTATGATATAAACACTAATACTTATTTATAATATAAAGATGCATTATCTGCTTTTAGGAGACACATTGTATAGATGAATTTAGATACAAAATATGTGATAAAATAAAAATTGTATTTTCTGTACTTGTGTCAACAACAACAATAATGATGTAGACACTGGATGAAGTGGAGGGGATGTTTGCTAAAGAGTATATGAGCAGAAGAAAAAGTTTTATGTGAGAATCTGTTTGAGCAGGCCCGGGAATCTAGCCTGGAAAAGATAGGAGTGGGATGTATGAGAGGAAAAAAATTATTTCCGGGTATAACAAGTGAGCATTATATAATTAATACAATTACAGCATTTTTACAATTACAGCATGTATTTGTCTAGTCTGCAGAAGTGTGTCTGCTGTGAGCCTATTAGCTTCCATCCTCTAGTACCATACAGTCACAGCCTGTCTCTCCTATGTTCTCGGCCTCTCATGGTTTCCACACCTTTCTGGTGCGTGTGACTCCTGTCGTCCATCTTTAATACTGCCACGCATCAACTGTTGCTCTAATGGTAAGGGACCCTTTAAAATGTAGTATTCTGAAAGGTGGTGTGTTCAAGTATTGCGCTACTCAATGTGAGGTGTCATGAGGAGACAAGATGTAGGGAGATGTGGGCGCTTAGGGTGCACTTTTGGGGGCGGGCCATTTCTTTCATTTGGGTCTTACAGACAGAAGAGACAGCCTGTGTGTAAATATGGAATGATAAGATAATTAAGTCATCATTTCATGGGTATGATTTTCTACAAAGATTTCTCAGCATTAAGTCGGTTGTAACAGCAGCCTGCAGCAATATTGTCAGAAAGCATTTAGAGTTGCTTTATTGGTTTTTCTGTCTTTGTGGGTCACTGGGATTGTTTGTACAGCCAATCTATTTTAAGCCTGTACAATTATACATTAGACAAAATAATGTTTTGATAACCACCAAGTATTCAAGGGTTACTTTGACAAAAAATATCACATTTTTGGACTACACCAACAACCAAAGTGGAGGTTGAGTGTGTGTTTTTCTTTTTTTATTGGTGAAATAATTTGGATAACCCAAAGCTGGTGGGCATCAAAAGGAGTGTTGTTTCAAAAAACAAAGCGATAATGATGCAATGTCTAAAGCATGTGCACGCACACACACACACACACACACACTCACACACAACCCCTCACCAGGGCAGCAGTCCATCTATGGTGGGGAAAGTGTTCCAGAGTCAACAGAATGAGAAAAAAGTGGTGAATCAGTGTTATTTCCGTAGATTTAATTTAACAACTTCAACCGTTAATCTCTTTGTTGCATCCAGTCTTGCATTGGTTTGTTGGCTGCTCTAACTTTGACATATAAAATACAAAGACACAATCCAGGTTTTAGTTGGGGTTTCATCTGATAAAGTATAGCTCAATTCTTCCAGTTTTACAGCCTGCAGTAAGGAACCATGAATGGCATCATAATATGCTGAGACAAAACAAAATACATGGTTGATTTGGTTCACCACTGATTCAACAATAATTGGCTTTAATTGAAATCTGTGAGTGGGGTATGAGTTTGAGCCACTGGCTAATTCTTTCCTACATTTTCCTTCTTGATCTCCTCTATCCCAATGTATCAATTCCAGATGTGAAACAGGTATCAAGTTTTTCTTTTTTTCTGTATTGCAATGCATTTGACAGGTCATGGGTCACATATATATTTCCAAATGTACAGGAAATTATGCGTAATTGAAATGAGGTCAAACCACCAAAAATGTAGAACAAGATGGACGCCACACAGACTGAGTAAATCAGAAAGTAAATCAGAGTAAATGAGTTTTTGTTTCTTAAGAGGGGACTTTTGGGAGATCTACAAAACAATGACACACATATTAGTTAGTTATATTGACTTTACAAGTGAACTTGACTTAACTGCAGTATTACAGTTACTGTACAGTTAATGAATTTTAGAGGAAGCATTGGCCTGTGATTTAATTTAAGCCCAATGATACCAGTGGGGAAAACGTTAAAGCTTGTGTTACGTTAAAACAAATGCACAATGACTGTGACTCACCACCAGCATGGTTTAGCAATGATACAAAACTGATAAGATAACATTTTGCAGTAAAAATAATTTCAATTCAATGGATTCACCACACTCAGCGTATTCCCTCGAGGGGGGGAAGTAAATCCACAAACATTTTTTCACATTGAGTTCCACTTTGGCAAACTTTGCTGCTATTGACAGTTGTCCAATAGCAAGCGGCCTTGACACTCCTGACCTTTGACAAGAGAGGGAGGGCCGGAAACTCCCAAATAGAGGAAGTTATTGTGGTTAATTAGATGCGTTACGCTATTCACTTTAATTTTATCCTTCTCTGTCAGAGTTTACAGTGCTCTAAAAAAAGTAATGTACTGTATTTCATACAGTTATGAAACATCTTTTGAACGAACTGAACTTAATTTGTTAGTGACTGATTTAACAAGCTTGCAAGCTAACTAGCAAGGAGGGCTTTTTCCCTTTTCAGTGATTCTTTATTGGATGAACAAAATGCCAGGGATGAGAGGCAGTTAGAAGAGTTTAAAGTGCTCATATTATGCTTTTTGGATTTTTCCTGTTCCTTTATGGTGTTCTATATCTTCTTTGTGCACATTATAGCTTTACAAAGTAAAAAAGCCTAAAGTCAAAGGGATTTACCATCTTCCAGGGAAAACACTGTTCACAAACTGCTCGAAACAGCTCTATTGTGCAGTATGAAATATCAAATATGGTGTTTTTTGAAAATTAAACCATGTAAACCTATTGTGTATTCTCTAAATACAATTATGAACCTGAACATTAACATAATATGAGCGGTTTTAGTCATCTGACACACAATAAGTTTAGGATGTAAATAGTTTTTCCCCTTATTTTAAAAAAGCTTATACTTTTACTCTTGCAGTGGCTAGAATTTGCTGTAGTTGATCCTCACAACGGATGCATTTACAGTATAATGTGGCATTTGTCTCTTCTCACGTTCCTGTCTATCTGCATCACATATTATACGAAGGATTAATAAAGAGTTTCAGGAGAGTGGGCTGCCTGCCCTTAGTCAAACAGTCACTCTTCTGTTCTGATAGCAGTGCAGATATTTGGGGGCAGGTCGGTGCGCAACATCAAAAGAACTGACCTGATTTATCTGTCCTGGTTCAATGGACAGGTAGCAAAGGAAAAGAGGCTCCTCTAATAATGGAGCCCCTCAAAATGAAAAAAACAAAACCTTATCCTGATCTCTTCTATTTACTGCACACATACACTTTTTTATTTTCATGGTGTAGATTAAAATCCCCACTCCCCAACAAAGATCTAAGAATACAGAAATAAATCCTGCTCAATCACAATGAGAACTGGACCTGTTATGCTATTTATAACTGTATATCTTTGTAGGATATCGAGTAGATTTCTTTTTAACACCATGGCAAATCGTTTGTATGTGAAAACCTACTTGGTAAGAAATCCCATTCTAATTATTTCTATCCAATAATGTTTCCTCTCATCTCATTTAGCCTATTTCTTTCATTTCCCTCTAAGTCTTTATTCTCTCTTTCTGGTTTTCTTACTGTTTATGGCATTTCCAGATGTCTAGTAAACTAACTGAATACAAGCAACAGTATTGTTTTTTAATTTGATCAAAAGAAAATACAAGTTTATATGAATACCGACATAATGTTTACATGCAATTACACATTTGACCACATACATGATACAGTTTAAGTACTGAGAAGCACACACATAGATTATTACATGTTGCATCAGCATGAGCACACACTAGCTCTCTCTCTCCTCCCCGTCCGTCCCTCACTCACTCTCTGGTGCCCCTGTCATAACAGCCCAGTTGATGTCTTTCCAATGCCAGTGGAGTGTCTAGTAGCCCACAGTACAGCGCCATCTGGAAGTGTATGAATTTCCCAGTCTGTTTCCATTCATTGGTTTCCAGTCAGCCCAAACTGACTCATGCAGGTTTCATTTTATACTCATTTCATACAAAAACCTCATGTATGGCATTGGGTATTTAACCAATACCATAATACCAGACTACAGGGCACTGGTAAGTAAATTCAAGGATCCCTTCACATATATTTTCTCCCTTACCTCTAGTGGTAATTATCCATGCAGAATGTTTTTAAGACACTAGTCTCTGAATGTTCTGCCTCCACCCAAATAGAATGGAGGTGAATGAAATTTTATTTGTGGCACACACAACACTGAAAAGTAAATAAAATAAAATAAATTCAACAGCAACATTTGAAAAAACCAAAAAAACATCAGTCTGAAGAGATGACAACAAGTTGGCCTATGGGGGCAAAGGCCATTATTTGGGGGGTTCTGGTGTATCCAGCAGATATCTGGATTACGGCTATCCAGGCCAAGACTTCCTCTTCCCTGCGCCGTAGCTTTTTTACTGGCAGAATCAATACATTTTTTCCTATTTTTTTCTATAAACAGATGACTACATATGAATGCAGATACATAAATATAAAAAGCTAAACCAATATCAGACAATAGTGATGGGTTCCAAGATTGCATTTCGACCAATGCGTTCCACCTCTTTTGCTCTCCACATGGACTGTTTACCTGCATGCAACCAAAGCCTCAAACATGATTGGTCAATACTACGCGGAATACAAACCAGAACATCCAACAACCAAATCTTGTCCCGTTGCCTACAGATTGGGAATTCATATGCAGATATCCGTTCATAGAAATTAGAAACAGTGTCACCTTTAACCAGGATAATCCACAGAACACACACTGTTTTTATCGGGGCTATTTCTTCCTTAAAAGAAAGTAGTTCTGGAGCGGCCTATAGCTCACTCTGTTAGTAAGAAAGTAGTTCTGGCACCACCTGGGACTTGCAATTAAGAAATTTTCCTACCTGAGCTGTTAAATCCAAACAAGCAGAGTCTCTGACATAGGTAGGATGACCTATGTGGCTAATGTAAAGCTTCTTTATCTGTTGCCATCTACTTTGATAATGCAAGTAATTCCAGTAACCGATTATTTTAGCGCTGTTTTTCCTCATGGCTGAGTGATGGAAAAAATGTGATGTGGGACAGGAAGATATTCCTCAACCTCTGATCCAACATTGCAGTGTTCTGCACAAAATGTAGTCATGTTGCTTAAAGGTGCTGTAGGTAGGATTGCGTAGATCCAGGACTTAGACAAAGAATTTGAACATTGACAACTTCCCAGTCCCTCTCCCCTTTCTGCTACAGCCCAAAATAGTCTCCAAAGCCCCTTCCCCCACAAGGGAGAATGAATGTGAATGCATGAGCAGTGATTGACACACAGTTAGACACCCCACCCGGCCCTGATTGGTGCATCTGAACAGGGAGCGGTGGGTTTTTGCAAATTGCGCTACAGAATGTAGGTGGTGCCAGAGGAGCCGGATTTGTGTTTTAAATTATCTTTTAAATTACCTTCATGTAGTATTACTGGAACATAGGGTCAGAGTTTCAGCAAATATGACAGAAAGTTAGTTTTATAAGTCTTACCTACTGCATCTTTAACCCTGCCCTGAGAGCATAAAAACACATGCAAATAGGTTCCCTCACTCCTCCATCCAGGACACACACACACACACATACAGTTCTACCCAAACATCTCCATCTGTAGTTATATACCTCTAATTAGAATATGACTGTGTATGACTCAGATGTTTGAGGGAAGTCATCATTTCCCAGCTCTCCCAACTTTCCATGCCCTCTGTGCTTAGTAACTGTTTTTCTACAATATAATAATGACTCAACCAAACACATTTTGTGCACGATGCCATCGGAGGTTGCCTTCTTTCATGCTTCTTCTCTTTTTGCCTCCTCTCACTTTTCCTCCTCCCCTTTATTCTTCCATTCAGTTGGGTTCACCCTCCCCCCTTTCCTCTTGGAGCTTTCTGTTCTGTGATCAAGTTATGACTCTGGAATTCCTCACCAATGTTATGGGGTTACCATGGAAACCCCCATCCCCTTGGTAACTAACATGATATTTTTAGTTTCATATTGAGTTGAGAAAACAGTCAATACTGGCACTGTGAAATCAGCAATTCATTTAAATTTTACTTACATCTTGCAATATATTTCTTATCTTAATTACCTGTAGGCATAACATTTTTAAATATTGAAATAAATAACTTATTTTACAGGAATGACAGGAATATCATTATTCTCTTGCTTTTATCTTATTGCATTATTTATTGGATACGTTTTGTTTAGAAACCTACACACATACACAAATGAGGATGTTCAATGTTTCCAGGTCAGACAGGGGACAGCAGGGTCAGATGGGTCACTGTCTGGGCTCAGACATCTTTCTTAAGTAGCCCAAAGAGCACTTTGACCATTCAACCACTAATACATGGTAACATTTTTCAATCTGCCAAGAAGCTTACAAGCCAAACCCTTTCTTTCCTCAATAACGAAAGTCAGAAAAAAATATTATTCTCTACTAGGAGATATATTGTATTTAATGGAAATGGACACCTAATCTGGGAACCAAAACTAAAAAAATAAACCAGAGGTTGATTTGTGTTCCCAGACTAGCACCCACATTTAAAACATGGGCCCAGACTTATGAAAACAAGTACTTATGCTAACTCATTGTTAGTCTGTGCACAGAAAGTGTTTATCCAAAGTCTGGGTCTGAACTATCAACAGGGCATCAGTGAGGCCCCATGTTATTTTTTAATATGGTAAAATGTTAAATATGATTTCTGAAAAGTTATAATAATGACACTCTAATAATGTTTTCCATGTAAAATGTCACCAAATTGCTGCCATACTACTACTACTAATAATAATAATATATTTTATTTAAAAGTGCCTTTCTCTAGTCTGTATCCTTCGCGCTGCACTTCCGGGAGATTGCTCCGGTGCCACAGGACTTTCCACCGGATGCATTTTCTTCCTCTTTTTTTGTGTTGGAACTTTAACTTCAGTGCATTTATGAGGTTTATTGTTGACTGCTCCTCAGATCTCTGCAGGGTAAATCCAGACAACTAGCTAGATTATGTGTCTAATCTGAGATTTGTCTCGCACAACTGTTTTTGCAGTGGCTCTGTGCGGAGTTTAGCACCGGCAATGACGATTGTAATTGGTTTAAAGAAATGCCATTAAATGCCATAAAACCAGAGAACATTTTCCTCCCATCTTTGAATGCCATGTAAAGTAGCCATACCCTACTTCAGGGTGCTTTGGAAGATGGTCTGGCAAACCTAGACTACTGTCATACTGACTTACAAAACAGTTAAATAAAGCGGAATAAAGATTGCAACACCTTAAAACTGACATTAACATTCCTCCTGTGCAACCATTGATCATGATTCATCAGTCAGTGAAATAAACAGTAAAGGCCCTTTACTGTATAGTGTGGTGCTCATAAGTGTATGAACCCATGCTACAGTTGACTAAAAAGAGGAATAAAAAAACTGAATATTGATCTTAATGCCTTAAATAAAACAATAAGAAAATCCAACCATTAAGGACACCAATTTTCATTTTTCTTTTATTCTTCTTTTTAGTAAACTTTAGCATGGGTTCATAAACTTATGAGCACCACTGTATACTGTGCTTAACATCCAGGCTAGGTGAGACACAAGCTAACTTAAACACTAAAGACTTTATGCATCCATTTGAAAAATTTGTACTATATGTGGATAAATTACATATATCTGTACATCAAATATAGACTACAGTGCTGTACATAGCCTAACAAACACATTGGTCTGTTTGCCTTCAGAGCATCTTCACAGCAGCTGCAAGAAGCAACAGGAGCCAAAAGACCCAGAATGGCTTTGAGAGAAGAGGAGAAGCAGAGGCTGACTGAAGAGGTCTGCGACACCATCCTCGATCACACCAAAGCAAGGTTTTCTTTCACTGGCCACCTTGTGAATGCTAACTTACTGCAAGCAGATATGTTTGAAAGGTACTGCCATTCATTTCCTGATGAGGCTCTGAATGCCACTGTGAACCCATACGCCATGCTGAACAAGGCAAAGCTCAAGACAGAACTCTCTCTGATCTATAAGAATCCAGATTTCAAGGGCTGCTAAGGTGCACTGGCACTGTACCAGGTTCTCATGAGCTCCAACCTCCAGGAGACATTCTTTGAGACTGAATCTGTTGAACATCCTCATAATTACTCCCATAACAACAGCTGAAGATGAGAGATATTTCTCAACTTTGACGTGTGTTAAGACATTCCTGCAAAATTCAATAGGCCAGGAACGTCTGAATGCACTGGTCATGCTTTCCATGAAAAGGGAACTAGACTGCTTTGCTGCATTGAAAGAGAGAAGAGCACAGTTTCAGTACAAGGGGTAGCCATAAAAGTCAGCTCGCGTCCTCACTCGGTTACAAGGGCCATATACCCCTTCATCACCCCTTCGTCTTAACCCTAGCCCTAGATCAAAATGAGTATAGGGACAGCCGTTAGTCTCGCGTGGATGCGCACAACCTAGGGGAAGGAGTAAAGGGTAAGCTAGAGAAATGAGATTCAGCCTTAACACTTTGGATTTTGGCATGCAGGGGGTGAAAAATGTCATGTAAGAGATTGTGTACCATAGATATATGTTCTAAATCTACGTGGTGGACAGTAGCCACAGTCCTATTTATGTGCAAAACTATAGCTCAGCCGAAATGAGTTTTTAACAGTCTGACTTTTTCAGACCAAAATAGCCCCACATTAAAACAAGATACAGGGCTGCGGTGGAGTGTTGCAGTGAGACAGTTACATGACTGTGAATTTGAAGGATTGTACAACTTTGGAAAGTTATCAAAACAGCAATTATTAAATTTTTCCGTTGTATATTTTGTTGACATTACAAAGTAATGCATTTGTGATATGAATGACTCAGATTGCTGAACTTTAGCATGCATTTTTACACAGAACTAAGATTGAGGATGTTGTCCCACATCCTTTCAATTTCAATCTTTCTAGAAAGGATCTTTTTGCAGTTGGACTTAATGCATGCACAACGTGAATATAAATCCTTCAAAGGGAGAGAGACCAGCTGTGCCACTTCCATACCATACCGTACACGGTTATCCCGAATTAGTTGACTTTACGATAAATTTGCGTGAAAACACATTTCCTTAAAGCTATGGCGCATAGTTTATGTTGCCCTCCATAAGGAATTCTAAGTAATGAGAACAACATTGGGAGCCTGGGAGTAGGGCTGCACAATTATGGCCAAAATGATAATCACGATTATTTTGATCAGTATTGTGATCACGATTATTCTCACGATTATTTGTTGATTTTAACCCAAACATATTTTGTTGACACATAATCTGTTTATAACTGCTTTCACATCCATATTATGTTAGATTCTTCTTATGTGGAAGTTGTATGTTGTATAGACTTACAGCTGCAACACATGTAAATTAAATAAATAGCGTAGGATTTTTTTTTTTTTAAATGCATCTCTGAGAAAGCTCCTTCACTTGTTTTCAACAATAACTGATTAACAGAGCTAGGGAGAGAGGGGGAGTGCAATGGACGTACTCACAGAGAGACGGCTGATCATTATGAACGGGTCCAGCACGGGTCAAACGGCGGATACACACGTCGTGTGTATGAAATGTCTGTATCGTCACTGCGCTGCATTTTTATGAACTATGATATTCAGGCCACATCTCTCGCCCAGTTCCAGCAGCCTCTGTCTCACACGCTGTAACTCTACAAACTGAAGTTGGCTGCATTCAATAACTTCTTCTGTGTTCTTCGCTGTGGCCGCTGCAATAGCAGAATTGTGCAGCCCTACCTGGGAGTATGCCCAACTGGTCTGTTTTGTGGATCTGGAGAAGACGTGTTGCGGGAGTATGCGGTGAGGGTGCCCTTCTCAGGGCCATCCACTCTCTGTACGACCAAAGCGAGAGCTGTGTCCGGGTTCTCGGCAAGAAGTCAGACTCGTTTCAGGGGAGGGTTGGCCTCCGCCAGGGCTGCGCTTTGTTCCCAATCCTGTTTGTAATATTTATGGACAGGATATCGTAGTTGGGGTGGGGAGGGGTTGCAGTTCGGTAGGCTGGGGATCTCATCGCTGCTTTTTGCAGATGATGTGGTCCTGATGGCGTCATCCGCATGTGACCTTCAGCGCTCACTGGATCAGCACCTCTAAATCTGAGGCCATGGTTCGCAGCGGGAAACGGATGGAGTGCTTTCAAGTAGGGAATACCTTGGGTCTTGTTCGCGAGTGAGGGGACCATGAAGCGGGAGATTGGTCGGAGAATCGGAGCAGCAGGTGCGGTATTACATTCAATTTATCGCAATCGTCTGAATGTAGCGATACTGAGAAATACAGAGAGAGTTGTGTGGAGCTGATAGTCTTAATTAGCTTTGTAGCAACTCATTTGGCAATGGCTTGAATGTAACGGACGCTCATTAATATCAAAAAGTTATGCACTAAAGCTTTAAACAGTCTTAGTTTTTACACAAGGTGAAACTTAACAGGTCATGTTATATTAACAGAGCGGTAAGTTGATGCAGTGGACGATAACTAAAAAATCATTAGTAAACATCTTTTTTTTTTTTTCTGGAGTCATGTTTTCTAAAATAAGCATGTTAAGTTAAACATGCAAAGAAACATTTCAAATATCCATCAGACCTGTTTGAGTCGTGATTCAGTCCTACTATAATTCAATCTAAAACTATAACAGCACCACACACAAACCTCTTGCAACATAAGCTACCACTATTCCTAGCCATCTTTGCTGTAAAAGCTTTATAACTTACAATTTAGTAAACAACAACAACTCCATAAGTCAACTCAAGAAACTGAGTGAGCAGAGAGAGACAGTCCGACCTGCAGACTCAGAGCCGGAAGCTCGCAAACCATGGGATTCACTCGAGAACTCCCGGCCCCTCGATGACTAGCGAGTCAGTGAATCACGCAAATTCTTTCATTCTGAAATAACATACAATGTTCTGTACGTAACCTAGCTAGGCCTACTCTAGGTATGTGTAGTATGTTAAAATGCAATTAGTTCAAATCATATACTGTATATTATTAATATTAACAGTCTATGGTTTAAGTAGACAGTCCGAAACATTGCAAGCTCTCCTCGGCTTGCGGCTCGGCTCGCCTCGCAGACAACTCACGAGCTGTCAATGACTCGAGAGTCCTCGGTGACTCGGGAGATGTCGATTCTTGAGCGAGTCAGTCAATCCCGCGAATCAGCCGGCTACGCTGTCATGAGTGGATTTGATTCAGACGAGCGAGTGAAGTCTCTGCTCGAGCTCAGAGTAAAGCAAACAACAAAAGCCATTTTTTCACTTTTGAAATAACACAATGTATATTACAAATAATACAATGTTCTGCACGTAGCCTAGCTAGGCCTAATGTAGGTTTGATGTATACATATAGTGTGTCCAGCAGACAGTCCGTAACATTGCAAGCTCGCCTCGCCGCTTGGGCTCGCCTCTAGCAATACTGACTCAAGTGACTTGCACAACCCAGTTCAGTTTAGTGAGTGACTCAGAATAACACAAATCCTTAACAGGAACCAGGTTTGCCAGGCCTAATGCAAATTACACTGCTTGTGACCGCTAAACAGATACTCCATTTTATGAATATGTTTTTTTCTTTATTAAAGAATAGCTTTAGGAGTAATGTACTGAATATATTCATTCTAATAACTTAAAGAAAAACACATACAACAGTCCCTATATATATTGCAGTCAATGGGCCTTTGCATAGTTTCAGGCAGAACAGTTCAAATGACCCAGCCCCTCCCATACAGAAACTTAACATTCTTAGTTATCTCTGCTTAGTATGATCTGTGCAATGCATGCTTAAACTGAATGAATACGAATAATGAATATGGAAAGTAATGAATATGGTTTTTAACAAAACATGAAAGAATAAGTAGTGACGTCTCTAAAAATAGAGTCGTGAAGGGTAGTGACACTAAGGGTGATCACGAAAGGTAGCACTAAAATTGACTAATTAGTGTGAAGGTAGTCTCAAGTGTGTTAGGGTTAGGATATTATCTGTCTTAATGTTTTTATTTGTAACTGTTTATACTTGTGTTTTATCTGTTTTTTGTTTTTTTAACTGATTTTGTGTAAAGCACTTTGAATTGTGCAAATGAAATGTGCTATACAAATGAAGCTAAAAAGTGGAATTACAACTAAATCTGGGTTTAAACTAATACTACAAAGCACGGTGTACTCGTTTAGATACTGCTTCATTCAAACAACTGAATTATTCAAATAAAAAGAAACACCTATGCAGTGGGAGACTATATCTATCCAATGTTAAATATACAGTATGTGGTCTGGTCGGCAAAACTCTTTAAAGTCCACTTTAATTCAATTAACAATTTTTTTATATACATACAGTATATAAATATATATAGTTATCCTAGCACATATGTTTAAAAACAGCTGCTCTAAGAGGCAGTGCTGTAAATCCATTTGGTCATTATTAGATAAGTTGTGTTCAATGGTTGGCTGTTGGGGAAAAGGTAGAGAATATACTTTATGGTGCTATTGATGGAGCACAATTCCCATCTGTCTGTGAGATCTGTTGACTGTAACAAACCACTTCTTACTTCCTCCCATCCAGATTGGGTTCCCTGCGGGGGTCAACATCCCAGTGCATTATGGTCTGTCACCAGGAGATAAACCAAATACTGCAGTGATGACATCATGTGTCTGTTTGTTTACGGGGGAGGTATGGGGGGAGATGGAGAGATGATGGAAGAGAGAAGAACTGGGGACATTTGAGGGTGTTGAGAAAGACGGAGAAATAGAACGACTCTGAAGCTGAAGTCGAACGAATGAAACAAGATGTGGTCATGATCATAAACCATGAAAAAGCAAACGTAATCCACTTTTCCTCCTTTTTGTTTGTTTAGCCCGCAGTATGTTCACTGAATAATCAAACACTCACAGTTTGCATTTACTGGCTGTTTGCTTTCAGAACTCTGCTTAGTCTATGGATGAGCTTTTCAATTAAGTGCAGCTTCCATCTGTGTATTATTCTTTAAGGTTGACAGATGCCTGGGCTAGTTTGTATCGCATATCTCCAAAAAGCCAGATACGGTTACATCTTTTTGTGTATTTGATGTATTCTTTGTTTTGGTTTTAGTCAGGTTTTGGCTTTTACCATCCCTACAGAAAATACATGTTTTAGTAATGGGCAGTGTATATGATGTCTCCAAAACACTAGTAACTTATAAGAATTATGGTGAAAATGATACAGATACAGTATGTAAAAAAAAGAAGAAGAAAAAAAACATACTGTGGTACACGCAATCAAAAAAGTGAAAAGTGTAGTTTATTTCTATAATTAAAAATGGTGACATAAAAAAATACAAGCAACAAATGCAAGAAGTTGACCAAACTGTACTTTAAGTTAGAATAACTAATTATAAATAAATAATAAATAATTTTGATGCAGTATTAAACGCATATATTGCTTAAAACAGGGGCTCTGATAAACAACGCAGAAGTATTATTTGGACAAAAATAAAATAAACAAAAGTAAAATTAAGTCGAGGCCAACATAGATTTATATTTCTCATTCAGTTGGAAAATTAACTAACATAAAAACGGGCCTTTTGCTGGTTTTAAAATACAGTAGCAGCCACATGAACAACCACGTCAGTGTCTTCTTGAAGTCAGTAAAGCTAAATATTTATATCCTAAACGTTGGCAAGTTTGACTTGGACTAAAATGTGCAACAGTGCACATGCATAAGTCGTGATTAAACTAAAGCATTCGGAAAGTAATGCAAGGCATGGAACGATTGACTTTTTACATTGCTACAGCTGATAAGACTGCGAAAGCTTTTAAGTTGACAGACATCCAAATCCCTTTGTCCCCCTTTCCATATGGTTAAAGAAAAAAAAAAACAGTCCCCATTCCCATGACAATACAGTGGTAGTGGTCCATGAGGTGTATATGACACACTTGGAAGTTTCCAGTCTATCCAGTATAATTCAATGGTTAGAGATCTGAATCACTCATATCTGTGGTGTACTGTAGCTAATGGTTGTATATGTGGTTAGGGGCCATGTGTCTCTCACGCTCTCTTGGGCTCTCTTGTGCTTTTTGTTGCACATTTCCAAAGCAAAGGGCAATGAGTAAGGTCTCACAGAGATGGGGTGGGGGTGGGGGTGGGGGGGGTATCAGAATCTCCAGGGGACGGCACCCACTCCACAACTTTGCATTTCACAGCTTTTTGATAGCTTAAAGTATCCGTATAAAATTAGCCGCTAAAACAAATAAACGGAAGTCAAACATTTCAGATTTAAACAAAGAAACAAACAAATTGCCTTCATGTGTATTGTAATAATGTGTTCTCATACATGACAATTACCCACTACTGAGCAACTTAATCTTTTCTGTAAAACATCTGTGACGCTGAGAGACAGACGTTGGCAGTAGCAAACCAGGTCTGAATAGTAGAAATACTGAGATGCCTTTGAAGATATCCAGAACTAATCCAGCTAAGAAATCACTCCATCTTTCCCCAGACTGTGACCTCATCTCCCTGGAGGAGGGGGGAGGAGAAGGAAGAGCGGAAAGCAAGGGGGGGGGAAGGAAACAGAAAAGCTGTTGACAGAGATTAGAAATGTGTTTGTTTCCTTTTGTAGATTTCAACTTTTTAATAAAATACATGTATGAAAGCCTTATTGTGCATTAGGTGGCATAGTGTACAGTGCTGCAAGATTTACAGATCAATACTGCAGGTTCAGCAAAAGCAGTCCCAGAGACACAACAATCATAAAAAAATAAAAAGGTGAATAAATGACTAAACAGGGTGAAATATATGAAATATTTGGATTCATCATGTTGGCATTCCCCTCCTCATACTTAGGAACATGTCACAAGACTGAAAGTGTAACCCATGGCTTCTTTCTTTTCTTCTTTTTTCCAAATCTTTCCACAGAAGATTCACCAGCATGCATTATTGGGGGTTCCCACCCCTTGCCTTACAGAAACAAAAACTATCTTGCAATTAGGCGGTCCTCTTCAACTCATAAAGACTGATATGTTTTACTATAATATACGATATGTTGCCTTTTAACTGCAGAGAATATGGTAAATCTCAGGGGTAAACCAGGGAAGTTCCGTGATAGCACGAGTTTACGATTAATAACTTCTTTATGTATAAACTTGATGGATGATGTAAAAAGCAAATGCTAACTATGTATCAGGGAAATGTTGCAATTTTGATCAAGCGTTGTCCGGACTGAAATATCTCAACTACTATTTGAGAGATTGGCACAACCGTCTGTACAGACCTTCATGGTGCCCAGAGGATGAAGCCTTCTGACTTTGGTGATCTCCGGATATTTTCTTTAGCGCCATATTTGACATTTGGGGTTTTGAGTGAAATACATCAACATCTATTGTATAGATTTCCATGAAATGAGGTATATACATGTATGCTCCCCTCAGGATGAACTATGGTAAGTCTGGTGATCCACTGACATTTCCTCATCATCAACAACAATTTGAAGGCGTCCTATACACCTAAACACCTGCAAAACTAATGTCATACCCATCTACTTCAGCTGTACCTGTTGTTTAGTGCTAACACGTGTCTTCTTTAATGCTAAAACAAGGTGGTTAACAACATTATACCTAACACAGCAACACAGCAGTTTGCTGAACACAGCAATTTGCTGAAGGCACACTCGACTCCTCGGTCCTCAGCTGAACCGGACGTTCTTCTGTCCCTCCTTGGGAAAAGGCCGCCTCAAAGCTCTTATTTTTGCCCCGAGGACCAAGGAGTGAGCATCGAGGAGAGATCCCAGAGGAGCTATAGCCAAGGATACACAAGAGCAGCTTTCCTGGAAGACGTGCAGTTGAAGGAGTTGCTAACTCCGCCCAAACAGCTGACGAATTCATGGGACGTTTAGAGGAAAGGACGTCTCATCCCTCTAAACCACATCTGCTCGTTGCCTCTCTCCTCCCATGATATCTGGAAGGGAGGCAAGTGGAGGAGGTAAGGATGCAATTTAAGCGACATAAGATGCAGCTTTAGTCTTGTTTTAACATCAATTTGGGGCATTTTCATTGGTCAAGTTAATGGAATCTCTTCACCAATAACTTCCATAAGACCTGTTTTATGTGACAGGATTATATTTTCAGTTAAGTAGAAAAAAGAGGATACTATGATCCAAATTTGACTAGAAAGAGGCTGCCCTTGAAATTGGACACAACTATACAGACCAACTGTGGTAAAGTGCATACATTATAAACTATAGTGACTTGCAGACATCTAATGTGCATTCCTTTTTACATGACAGCAGACATTCTACTAAATGTGCTTAAAGTGAGGGGAATGGACACATGGAGACACATCATAACATTAGATGCAGTTAGGGGGTCAGAATAAGGAATGCAAGACATTTTAAAAATGGAAAACACTGTGTGTAAGGAAGGCATGAGAAGAATAGTGTAAGACGAGAAGAACAAACCGGCGGAGACTGCTCTGGGATGTTGCAATAATATGTGAGATATTGGCTAATTATTCAGTGCAAGGACACCTCATGGTGCTAAACCACAGTGAGAAAGGGGGAGAGAAGAAAGAAAGTAAGGCCAGACAGCACCTAAAGGGTAACATTTTGAGATTTGAAAAAGAGAGGGGCTTAGAAAGAAAAACTTGGATAAAAATGTGCAGCAACTGTACATAGACTTTGCAGCTGTCCTTTCTCAGGATGATAATTCTGAGTGTGTTGCAATCACAAAGTTACAGTTTGTTTTCCACACATCAGCATAAAACTCAACTAGCTCTTCGAAAGTTTCTCAACTCTTCATTCACTCGCAACACGTCGACTCTATTTCACTCACTTCACCCACTGTCTCTTATTATTCATATCTCCATCTCAACTGAAAGTTTCTCAAAAAAGGTTTTCACAGTTGTTCTCTAAACTTTACACAATACTTTCAATTCCCAGTTTCTTTCATGCACTCTCTCTGACCTTTCACTTTTCAGGATGTTCAGGATCAGGATCTTTCCAAACAAGACTGTATCTGTTCCAATGTCTGCAAGCTTTCTGCTAAATCCAAGTTAAGAAGTTTACTAGGGACAAAAAACATAGAAATACGTACATTGTCTCATACAATCATACACTGTATATGCTGTACAACAAAAGCACAGTGTAAAGTTAGTGAACTCGAAATACAAAAAAAAAACAGCAGACTGGGATTGCCTCCATACGGCTCTAATAGACCGTTCCCCAATACGCAAAATACCTGCGTTTCTTTTTCACGGCCATCCAAACAAAGAGCAGAGAAGCTCTTTATAACACACAGAGGGAGAGTGATTTCATTCTCTGCTCTGGATGCTATTACTCCACTATTTCTTTACAAAGCAACTATGTGTTTGATCCTATATTATTTTTCTGATTATTAAGTACACCCCCCTTTAATGCAGAGAAGCTCAATTCCCATGGAGAAAAAGTCTGTTTTGTGTCTGTGACTGTCTCAACAACGTGACCAAGCTGCATACAGGAAATGATTGTTGCAGGTTTCATTGTGACCATCTTGTGTGATTCATTTTTAATGGCAAATTACCATTTAAACCAGGCTTTATAACCATAAGAATGTTGTATATGTACAGCCACAGCAAGCTTGCACAATAACCAGATAATGGCTTAAAAAAACGGGATTTCCGGCTTTATAAACATTCATCCCGGCATTGCAGTAGCTGCAGTGGTTTAGAGATGGTAACCACAGGGAAATTATTTCACTTTGGGGGTAGTTGTGTGAGAGAGTTGTAATTAAATGATGGTGAAAAAGCTACTTTACCCAGTTGTTGGACAAACTTAGAATGTCAAAGTATGGATGAAAAAAATGAAAGAGCACCAAAACAAGCCACCACCCAGTGGAAGTATTACATCTAGTGGTTAGGGCTTTCAGTTGGTTTCAGTGTATAATTGCATTTTAATGTAACCGGACTATCTCACTACATTAGACTGATATGATTACCTCATTATTACGGCATGATGAAGTTTCCTCTCCTCTGCTATGAGTCCCAAAGCTGATTGTCCCTGTGCGGTCCAAATTTTGCAATTTTCTGTTGTCACGAGCTCTAAGTTCAACTTCAACATAGAAACACATCATTGTCAATGCCTCAACGGATAATAAGAAACACACTAGAGATGTAAAACTATGGTCAGTAGTATCAGATGACCTTTTCACCTCTTCACCTTTGCATGACGTCACCATCAGACAAACATGTCCACATATACTATAGATGAGTGAATGCTGAGAGCTTAGGGGGGGAGAAGATGAATAGAAAGACCATAAAGTACTGTTAACTATCAGAGGAAGATTAGTTAAAAACAAGCAGATTGCCTTTACGCTAAGTCTGTAACTGAAAACACATGTGGGGCTTCTCTGCTCAGAAGGGATGTTTTCTCACTTCTTGAGCTGAACACATTGTAAAACATGTACCCTCACAAAATGACTGAATGAATGCAGGGCTTCAGTCAAGGTGACCTGCATGCATTCCTTTAATAAAATGATGCTGAGCTACTTACAGAAAGGAATACAATTGTTGAGTCTTTGAGTTTTATCAATCTTCTCTGTCTTGGTTTCAAAGAGAAGAAACCACAGACAGTGTTATGGCATGTCCACATTCCAGCCAACAGTTTTCCCATGCATGGGACAAAATGCAACAGATGAGTCCAATGGTGCATCAAACTAGTTTCCTCCTTTATCATTTTGCAGGGAGGAAATGCTCAATAAGAGACAGTGTGAACACAAATGTCACAGTAGAGCCAAATGATGCTCACATGAAATCTCTCTAACACCTCGAAAATGTGCTGCAGATTTCCTGACACACATTAGATAACCCACATGGCCCGAATTAGAGAACCTGCACTCCCTTTTCACTATGGCTTGATTGACTTGATTTGCCAGCTGACTGAGGATTATGACATTGCAGAGGAAATAATGACACCCAGTGTGCCGTTTTTCATTTTTTGCTTTATGTGAAGCGCTCATTACATGTACTGTAAGTCTCAACAACTGTCTAGCGTGTAGCTTGAACATTTTGTTAGTGGAACATTTATTTAAAAGTGCCATGCCACTCGTATTTCACTACTTTGTGGTAATGTCTGAAGTTCTACCATGGTTTCTGTAACATTCTTTTGTGAAAAACCTTTACCTTTTTTCAAGCCATTCTAGTGTGGTATAGAAAGCCTGCAGGAAGACTCAGCTCGATTTGTGCCAGTTCTCAATGATATTCAACGAGCTAAGCTGCTTGACTCTGATTGGCTAACTGCAATCCAATGAGAGCCTAGCTATCAGTATCCTTTACCCAGAACAACTGGGCGAGCTCATGAATAGTAATGAGCACAGGAAACGTGATGTCAGACTTACCAGCTGTTGTGATTGGCTTGATTTCTCCTCTTATTTCTTTTCAGTGGCTAGCGCTGACAGAGGAGGTAGCAGTTCATTTTCACATTCACAACATGACAAAAACACATACTGTATGGACCTAACATATTTCAAAAAATGCAAGTAAAAACAGTTTTGTGTGGCAGGGCACCATTAAAAAACTTAAATGATGCATAAAGAGAAATTTAGGGACTCACCATGCATGACTGTTTCAACTTCAGAAATGTCTAGAAGTGACTAAAGACTTGGCAGGAAGTTTGCACTAATGGAAAATGGAAACAAATGAGTGATGAGGCAAAATTGAAGTGTTACTGTAGGTTTCCATTTACAAAGTGGTCACTATTTAACAACATTTTTTTTACCAAATTGGAGAAAAAAGGGCAAAAGGATGCTAAAGGAACCAAACACAAATGCCTAACTAAGTGGCTTTTCTAAAAATGAATACACTTTAAATGCACACAAGGCTTTGTCCACTGAGTGACACAAAACAAAACAGTCACTAATATGGGACAGATGAAGAGCACTCGTCTTGCTTTATGAGGTGTTCAAGACTTTTAAAATGAGCCAATGACAACGATCCATGCACAGGAGAAAAGTTTCAACTGATTACAATTGATAAGAAAGGACAGGGAGCGAGCCAGAGAGAGTAAAAGAGAGAAAAAAAGTTGATCTCTTGACCTGCACATTACAGAAGTTAGCCAGCTCACAGTAGAATCATTTCTGGACATATAAACACTTTCCAGACATTGAAACTTTACGCTACTGGAGACTTTCCAGACACTGACGGCATTGACCTAATTCCTGCAGATCACTACCCGGACTGTATAAAACCTATAGGCCAATATAATGCATGGCATTAACGCCTTGTAGCAAGGTTGTGCTGCTTAACACTCAATGACAATATCACATAGCAACAAAGACACAGACCCCTTGATATTTCATGCTAGGTATGAATTTGTGCTAAATTAAGTGGGAGAGGCTTTCCTTCTAGGGAAAGAAACACTGTGATCTACATTGTATTTCAAATCTAGTGAATTGTCATGTATGTATCAAGCACACACCCGGGACTCTTTAGACACAATTTGGGCATTTGGTTGTAGTGACTAAGACAACAGTAACATTATGTGAGGATTGAGTTTAATAATGGTGGATTTTAATTTTCACCCTGGATGAAATTTCAAGGGGGAGAGAGCAGAGGACAGCCGGGCTGCACCCCAGTGGTCAACAGGGTCCTAACCCCAGAACCTTTACAGTAGATTCAGTATAGTAGATATGCAGGGCTCTACCGTTTTAACCAGGTGGAGTAATACAAATCTGCTAATGGGGCGTTGCCTCATCATGATTCTAAAGACATTTTAAAGTTTGTTTAGGCCTACTTCAGGGTTGCAGGCTGCATGGAGACAAGCATGGCATTTCTAAAAGAATACCTTTGTCTTACCTTATGGTTTTAAAAGAAAATAGTAGGAGGAAGAGCTTATGACCTGGAATTTGTAACCATGTTTGTTTCGTAAAAAGTTTGTCCGCTTAACTTCTGGTACGTGCTGCGTGGGTAGTCGGTCTTTTTTATTGGACCTCCCTCCTCTGGCTGAAACTAAGCCATGCCCAGATAAATCACTCCCACAGACTGGTAACCTGCACACTGGGGCCGCAGACTGGAGAGGAGAGGAGCGGAGTTATCTGGGAGGTAGGAGCGCGGCAGAAAAGAGTTGCACTGGAACCGACTTCTCTCTGTCCCTCAGTGAAATAAACTTTGCACAAAGAGCACCTGTAAACACTTTCTGCCATAGCTGAGTGGCTCGCATTAAACATTATGTCCGGCAACGCCGTAGCTAGGGTGCTGGTTGCGCTCTGTATCGGGAGCGCGGTGAACTGCATGCCCAAAGGGACGCACAGGACTCGGAGACAAGGGCAGCATCATCAGGTCCCCTCAGTTTCTCAGGGTAAGTGTTTCTTTTTTCTTTTTTAAGTGTATTAGTCACAGGAGGGATTTTGTGTAAAAGTAAATTGATCATTATCACTTACGTAACTTTAGAAAGTTTGAGGGTAGTCTAAATAATGGAAATTACAGTACATTTCCATCATGAACTGACATGTTGGTTGGGATGGAAAGCAATATGTACATAGTCAAGTCATACTTAACAGGACACTTCTTTTCAGGTTGTGTCCCTAGTCTCTCGGGTGGGTTTTATTATTTTATAATAAAAACGATTGGGAACCCCATATATTAGTTTGTGACTGAGGTTGAACGCCACAAAAAGTATAGGTAATTGTTGATCTCTGATTTTGGAATCACTGGATTAAGCTCAATTCTAACAACATTCCTGAATCCTCGTCTGAATGCTAATGACCAAAGTTTCAGAGAGAGAGAGAGAGAGAGAGAGAGAGAGAGAGAGAGAGAGAGAGAGAGAGAGAGAGAGAGAGAGAGAGAGAGAGAGAGAGAGAGAGAGAGAGAGAGAGAGAGAGAACAAGAAAAAATGATAAAAAGTCTTTCTTCTTTCAATTTTTAAAGTTGAAAAAAGTCATGAGATGTTAACAAAGAACATGCCTGGTGGGTGGGGAGGGGGGGGGACTAAAGGTGGATATAATTCTCCACTCTGCAACTGATTTATTACTCAGCCCTGGGGGGCTTTGAAGTTAAGTCAACACATCCAGGGTCAATTTCACAGACATGAGTGGAGTCTTCTCCCACAATAAAATGTTTATTCTTATTTAGGCGTTGCTTATTTTAGGATAGAACAATGCCTTTGCCTTTTAACCCATGATACTGGTCTGTGTTTTGTAGTTATGGTCAGGGATAGTCCATTTTCCAGTGTCTTCATTTGTCTTTCCATTTTGAAAAAGGACATGGTAAGCAGGTACAGTGTTTGTGGGTGTGTGAGGGTGGAGTGTGTTTTCTTTCGCTCACATTTTCCCTACACGGTGTAGGAGCAAAGGGAGGAGGTGCTTTTTATTTGACCTCCTGCTGCCTGATTCTAGTTGGTACCAAAGTCTCATCAGCTGTATTAGTTTTTGTTCTCTTTTCTCCCCTCTCCTGTCAGATGGTTGCAGAGAGAACGGTCAGTTCTATGGTATTAATGACCAGTGGGAACGGCCATATTTGGGCAGCACTCTGGTCTGTACCTGCCATGGAATTGCTGGCATCAAGTGTAAAAGCAAACCTGAAGGTTAGTATGTGTGTATTCATCTCATTATTTTTAAATTGTGTCCAGAAATTGCATCTTTTGCATAATTTCTCTCACCAATCCATCTTAATTTCCCTCATCCTTTAACAAAAACATACAACATACCCCATTTCCATTGTTTTCTCTCTCTAGCAGAGGAAACATGCTTCGATAAGATCAACCAGCAGTCCTACAATGTGGGAGAAACCTATGAGAGACCCAAGGATGGCATGATCTGGGACTGTACCTGTATTGGATCAGGGAAGGGCAAGATCAGTTGCACCATTGGCAGTAAGTGTGTGTTTTCTGTGAGTGCCTGCTCTACAAGGAGCTGCCCCACTGCCAGTAACTGATCTAACCCCAGACCAAACAATCTAGCTCAAGTGTTTCTGTGTATATCCTGGTCTGCCAGACCGAGGCCAGTAAACGGGTTAATCTCCATATTCTCCACAGCTGATTAGGAACTGGTGCTGTGCAGATGTTAGCACTTAGCCGGGTGGTTAGATAATTGGAGAAATGTCTGAGTGTGTGTTTCTTTTTCTTTGATTTCTATTTGTGCAGACACACTCAGGCATATGGACCTCTGTCTAAAAAAATCCTTTTTCCCTTCTATCAACCCAGACCGCTGTCACGAGGGTGGGGCTTCATATAAGATCGGTGACACATGGAGGAGACCCCATGAAACGGGAGGCTACATGTTGGAGTGCGTCTGTCTGGGTAACGGCAAGGGAGAGTGGACCTGCAAACCTGTCGGTGAGTCATTCAGACAGCCACTGACTAACAGACGACTGTATTTACCTGATGATGAAATTTAGGATGATGGATTATCCTTATGGTTTATTATTCATTCTTCTATGTTTTACAGTCGGTTAATAGATATGCTTAATTTTTAGGGTATTTTGTTTTGAGTGTTTTGTACAAAAAGTTTAAATAGTGCACAAAACATTTTTTTTATTGATTTAGTAGCTCATGAGTCTCTGTTACCTGCAGCTGAGCGTTGCTATGACAACTCGGCGGGAACATCATATGTTGTGGGGGAGACATGGGAGAAGCCCTACCAGGGATGGATGGTGGTGGACTGCACCTGTCTGGGAGAGGGAAGTGGACGCATCACATGCACCTCCAGAAGTAAAAAAAAAACGTTTTATTTCTTCCATCTATCGAACTATCGCCTCCTCAATTTTTGTATGTTGCAATGTTTCCTTTTTTCCTCCTCTCTGGTCCTACTAACAGAGCTAACAGTGTATCTTGTGATTTGTTGGAAGATTTTAACAGGCTGTTGAGGAATTGTTTTACCAGTTGTGTTTCCAATTAAGACCATTGCTTGCATCCTTAATGATGCTGGCTGATGTAACGGGTGAAACGGAATGTTATTCCCCGTTGGCTTGCTGTCGCAGGCAAGACTTCTGGGTGGCCTTGCACGTTTGTAGTGGAGGTTATCAATACATATCATGCATGTTATCAACAAAGTCTCAAGGCACAAACATGAAAACAGCTGGAGGCCAGGAGGATCTTCTCCCCACAGAACCATTGCAGACTTTTCAACATGCACTCTGCACATTAACCTACAAGTTTCTCACCCAAAAGGGCCACGTTGCTGTCTCACAGCTTCCATCTATTTCTAATTAATTCCTCTCATTCACTTCTCTCCTAGATCGCTGTAACGACCAGGATACTCAGACCTCCCACCGTATTGGAGATACCTGGACCAAGACAGACGCCCGAGGCCACACTCTCCAGTGCCTTTGCACAGGGGAACGGCCGAGGGGAGTGGAAGTGTGAGCGACATGCTTCACTTCACACTACTGGCCTGGGTGAGAAATGATAATATCCCTGTCCTCCTGCTCTGTGTATGGAGGGAATAATGTATACCAGAGACAGATGATGTGAGTAGGGAGTGATAAGATGTGTCTAGTGTCCAAGTGTTGAAGTGAGAAAAATGTAACTCATGACCATGACCTCATGAGAAAGCAAGAAGGGGAACATGGAAATGAAGAGGAACAAATCATCATGGGAAAGCTAGTGGGAGAAAAGTGCTTAAAGTGATTATTGGGTGTGAGACAGAAATGTATGGTCGTTGTGACTCTGGGGCAGTAAAAAAACTCAAATGGAACATGTTAATAACCCTGTGCAGTCCTCTTTCAGTCAAAGCCAGATATTTATTTAATTAATACATTATACAGTATAACACACATAACTATATGTTGTTTCAGCTGAAGTCATGTATAGACCTTTTCTTCAACTGACAGTTGCATGTTCAGAGATATTTATTCTTGTTTTAATTGAATTAAAATTTACATTATCATTTAATCTTTTAATTTGGGATGTTTTCATGTGATAACATAGCTACCCCTGACCTGGACCCTTTACATTCCAGGCACTGGCTCTCGTGTGATTACTAACATCCAGCCCGTGGTCTACCAGCCTGCCACTCTGCCTGAGCATGCCCAGGAAGGACCCTGTCGGACAGATGCGGGACTGTCGTACTTCATCGGCCAGCGCTGGATAAAGAACCAGGGAACCAAGCAGATGATCTGTACCTGTCTTGGCAATGGAGTCAGTTGTGAACAGTGGGGTAAGAGATATTTCCTTGTCCTTACAAAATCACAGCATTCATCAACAGTGGCCATAATTATATGTGCATTTTGAGTGCACAAGGCTATGTTTAGTCATATTTATTGTATTTGTGTGTGTTTCTGTCTTCACACAGATGGACCAGCTCCAGTGTATGGTGGCAACTCTGGAGGTCAGCCCTGTGTGTTTCCCTTCGTCTACAAGGGGAAGACGTACCACTCTTGTATCTCGGATGGACGCAGTGATGGACAGCTCTGGTGTTCCACCTCCTCTGACTATGAGACAGACCAGAAATATTCTTTCTGCACAGAGAAGAATGGTGAGCAGATGTGTTGCCTATTATTAAAGGCAGGAATTGTGGGATGAACAATTGTTCTTATATAACAACCTTTATTTGGAACAGCTAATTGTTAGGCTACTCCTGTGACTCTCTTGGCTGTTCAGCTAATATTCTCTAACGTTAAACATACTGGTGTACTACCTAACAGTATTGTATGTCATTTTGACATTTGAAATAAAAGAGAGTAGACTGCTTCTTTTGCTGTTCAGAAAGACAAACAGTGGCAAGTTTTTTTGAGAAAAATCTTCTCAGATACGTAACACTTGCTAGATTTAACTTGGGAACAAAGGCAGCTAGCCTAGCGTGGTAATGTTAGTTGCATGCAAATGTAAAAAAAGGAGCTGCATTGGGGTTTGGATATTGATAACTCATAGTGATTATAATTTATATGGTTGTGTTTTGTTTTTTTAACAGTAATTGTGGCAACACGAGGCGGTAATTCTAACGGTGCTCTGTGCCAGTTCCCCTACCTCTATAATGGCCGAAACTACACTGACTGTACTGCAGATGGACGTAGAGACGGCATGAAGTGGTGCGGCACCACAACAGACTATGATGCAGAACAACGCTTCGGGTTCTGTCCTATGGCTGGTAAGTCTCTGCGTGTGTTAGAGAGAGAGGAAAGGAAGTTGTGTGGTGCTGAAAGCAGATCAAGGCCATACTATTCTAAATAAATTCTAAATTTTAAAATGTCACTCAAATGCCCATAAAAATGCTACTTTTAAAACAAATTTTTACATTCCTCACATCAGTTTCAAAATGATTGTTTTTCAATAAAGTTTGCTTGCCATGGGGGCCACCAACGTGATTAGCACACCTAATTGCAATGTCCCTCCCAGTCTTAAATGAAATGTATCTCCACCCAGTCTGAATCAACAAGTTACCATGGCCTTTGTATGAAGACCATTCTTTGAGGATGAAAAGATTTGATGTGTAACCTTATACATTTACATAAAAGCTATTATCAGAGTGATGTTAAAAAGACGTGAGGGCTTTTGGCACAGCCACAATCTAATTTACAGATCTTTCAACTTTTATTTAAACTGTAGCCAAATTCACATTGAGGTCATTGCCTTGTAAAAAATGTGTTGTATCAGTGTCAATTAAGTCACCATGGGTAACAAAAGAGGCTTAAGCCAATGAAACACTAGGGGGTCATTAACACTGCGCTCATGTCTGTGAAGGAATAATGAAATGCTGATGATAACATCATGCTGTTTAACAAAGAGTAAAACTATGACAAACTAGAGGAATTATTTAGATATCGGAGCCAATGCATGTTGATGTCCAGATAAATCTAATTGTCTAATTTAAAAACTACATAACTATGGCGGGTATTTCTATAGCCAGTTAAAACAAAAACAACTGAGTGGTCATAACAAATGTCTTTGAATGGCTGTGAATGTCTTTTTAAAGGTGGATCCAAGATGAACACTGGGGTTTATCTTTGGGCTTTGCTTGAATTTATGCAGATTGTTTGAGTGCAGTTAAATGTAGTGACAATATCAATATTCAAAAAATAGGATGTTTTAATTTAAAGGAAATCATTCTTACTACCGATAAGAAAACCGATAGTAGATGGACTAGCCTGTTTGGTAGCTGATTGTAAAATGTCAATAGTACACAGTGGAAACATTTAATGGACTAATCTAATATAAAGTAGTCTTTGAATTCTAAGAAACATGTAGCGCTGGATTTATTTGCTCTCATAAGAACTTATCTTTGGCATTTTTGTATGCACTGTGGCAAGACAAATGGGGGATCCTTTTTAAGGAGCTCAAATATTTGAAACTCTAATCTGAAGTCAAAGGGTTCTGCTTCATGCAGAAGTTAAGACTTGGCACATGTGTATGAAAATAGCCTATGGAATAGTACTCCTTGTGCTTAAGAAGAACATAGAATGTAATGGGATGATGTATAGTACTGATTTTTATGATTTGTTTTAAAAAAAAGCTATAATTTTCTTCAGAATTTCTTTATGCCTTCTTCAGCCCTGGGACCCACCTTTTGGTCGACACCCTGTCGTTAACAATACCCTGTCAACAGGAAAAAAACAGCATTCATGCCCTTTAGCTAGTGTCAGTGTCAGTCCAGCAATTTAAGCACCAGGGGCTCTTTGATATTAACTTTAATGACTTCACAGGGATTGTCAAAACAAACAAGGTGCTTGAGATGTTAATGGCTGTGTTTAAAGGACGATAATAGTCTGGAGCCCCTTCTGCTCCACCTGTGGCAGTCCTCCGGGAAGATGCCGGATAGGGTTATCTGGTGTCTGCCATGTGTTCTTGGGATGGCAGTGTAATGGTCTCCACCTCCATTATGCTAACTGCACCATTTACATGATTAGATCCACTGTCTCTCTACTTCTGTGACACTCAAAAACATAACACTGTAAATCAGTCCCTCTTCGCAATCAGGGGTTTAACAGTTTGAAGCAGTTCTAAAGCATGTCTGGAGAGCAGACTTTTAAATTTAAATTTTAAATGGTGAAAAGCACAGGATCATCCTTCTGCTATAGTCAACTTGAAAGTAATGGATAAAAACACACCCAGACATGGCCTCCAATAATTTTGAACACAAGCCATACTTGAAAAACCTGGATTTTGTACATTGACTAAGACTTTGATGAATATGAGCTTGAACTGAATTCATATAACGTTTATCCCATGCCTTTTAAAATAATGATTTTAGACCATAAATGTCTCTTCTGCCACATTTTGTTACATACAGTATATGCCTGCACATTGTTTCAATGACAATACAATTAAATAGAATATGAAAGAGTAAGATTGTTATGAATACTTAATATTAATATATTTAGTTCACCAGCACATACTCTGATAATTTAAATGGCTAGATTACCTTATCTTAAACCATTGCCCAGTTTCAAGACTATTCTTTTACTTTATTTCGGCCCCCAAGCCACAGTCTTGGTTCATAACCACCAAACCAAATGATCTTTACTCCCAGGAACCAGATGGTCTGGCTCTCGTCCAGAATCTGCTTGGAAGGAAAAGTTTGGGCTGGGTTCCAAGACAGCAGATCTACCCTATATGGAGAGTTACACAGAAATGCACATGGGCATGCATGCATATCAGCGTTGTCTGCTCCTCTAGCTCTACAGCACTATCGTTTAAGAAATGTCACTGAGTCTGAAACTGACTCATGTGTTTTAACAATAAATGCTAGTTTTTGCCACCATTGTAATCTCTTGTAAGGTCTGCTTATAAATACATGTACGTACATACATTATACATACATACATACATACATAGGACATGTCTCTGCCTGTCTCAACCACATTCACAAACTTTCTATCTTTCTTGATACTACTCCCTCTTTTAATGACCGGAGGACATATGGAGAACACACACAGCCATTCATACACACAAGAACACGAGACAGCTGTTTCTGGCTTTTGATTTAGGAAAATCTTCTTCGTTTCTATGGACACAGGTGTTCTGTGGTGGTTGTATCCTCTACAGTGACGTGACAGTGTGTCGTAATTGCAGGGTAGAATCGGTGATCTCCAAGGAGAGTCATTCATCATACTTCGTTTGTGTCTGCTTTTATCTCTAAGCCAGTTTGCACCGCTTGTGTTACTAACAAGGGTTGTAAGATGTGTTCAAATGTGTTTGGATGCATCTTAAGTGTGGTGTAGTTTGGTTTGTATTTTCAACTAAAGTTGTGAATGGGTTTTTCCAGTTTTTGCCCAAAAGTCCAAACTGGATACCAAACCTATTAGTATGTGCTTTTGTAACTGGTTATGTCCTGTGTTTTCTAGACCATGAAGAAGTGTGTACGGCCAATGAAGGGGTGATGTACCGCGTGGGAGACCAATGGGACAAACGTCATGACATTTTGGGTCACATGATGCGATGTACCTGCATCGGCAATGGCAGAGGGGAATGGAGTTGTGTTGCTTACTCCCAGATTAAAGGTTTGTGTGTGTGCGTGATAGTAACAGCGAGAGGTTACAATATAATATATAATAATAGGTTACATAGTGGAAGAAATGGTGATTGAAAGCTGCTGTTGGGGCAGTGTTTTTGTCTGTATGTGTGTGGGGTAGTAATTAGAGAATACAATTAGAATACTCTGAGTGAAGAGGTGAAAGGTCACGTGAGATATAATCACTCACCTGCCAAAAGGTCAAAGGTGAGACTGGCCACCTGCACTTTAGTTACACCTGCATCTCACACACACACAAACACACAGTGAAAGAGCACACAAGAGCAGATTTGCAAAAGCAGTGAGGTACTTAGCATTTCCTCCTTGCATGTTTTCATATATCTGTGTTTGTTTGTCGGTTGCAGACCAGTGTATTGTAGATGGTCTGACGTATGAGGTGAACCAAACCTTTACCAAACAACATGAGGAGGGCTACATGATGAACTGCAGCTGCTTTGGACAGGGGCGTGGTCGCTGGAAGTGTGATGCCATTGGTGAGTTTACCATCTTACAAGCTGCTCCATTTTGTCTGTGTTTCCTAACTCTCAACGACACGCAAACATTACTTTGAAGAATTGTTCCAAATTCTACTCCTAAACTTTGTATTAGTCTAATTTCTAGTTATTTTTTTTATCTACTGGTTTTTGTTTGCATCGCAAATTTGCGGGGAGAAGCATTAGTGCCAGCTCCAGTGGTCCCTGTTGCATTACCTGGTTTTATGTGACTCTGCCCTCAGATCAGTGCCAGGAGCCAGAGACGAGGGCCTTCTATAAGATCGGAGAGTCTTGGGATAAAGTCATCCACGGAATCATGTACAAGTGCTATTGCTATGGCAATGGCATTGGAGAGCTCAGCTGCGAGCCCCAGCAGTCCTACCCTGGTAAGATGCTGAAAATACATTCAGCAATTTAGTGTATATAATGTAAGGAAATTATCAAGCCGTCAAGAGATTTTGCTACTGAAACTATGGCTTTGAGGTTGTAAAAGGCTTTGCTGTGGAAATGGCGCAAATCAACTTACACGTAGAGTTTCCCGCTCAGAATTATTTGTGTGTTATCCTTATTATAATGACTAATTATATCTTTTTCCACCTAGTCACCTTTTTCAGAAAAAAAGTCCTGTCCTGATCTTGACATTTTGTCTCCTGGTCCTGTTTCAGTCTCTTGTACTATTTTATTACATTGACTGCTGTTTCAGATTTAGGTGGCGCCTCTCACCATCTATTTTTAGTGGTAGTAAGTTGTTTAAGCTTTGGGTCTTTTAATAGGAAAGCCAGGTTGATGCCAATATAGATTCTGGCCTTGTACATGATAAAGATTGGGCAAAATGTTCACAGTGGCTGTAAAATAGATATTTAATCCTCAGTCAGGATGTGTTCAGTTGTACTGATGGTAAAGTGAGCCAACTTTTACAAATTGCACTCCAACTCCTGCAGTGAAACCTATTTGTTTAAGTCACCTTGAAAATGAGGCCCTTGACTTTGATGTAAAACAGACAGAAATGAGAGGGGGTGTGATTTCCTCTTTTACAGATACACCCCCTACTCTGAGCCTTTGTTCTTGCTAGCATGTGGTACATCCCCTGTGCTGTTGCCACAGCTGTACAAAAACCCACAGTGCACGTGTCCCCCCCCTCTCCCCCCAACACACACACACACACACACACACACACACACACACACACACACACACACACACACACACCTTCCACATGCACACCTTTAAAGCCTGTGTTAAACAACAGTTTTCAATTTTGGGGCTTTTAGAAAGCACTTTAAATTAAACCTCATGTCTTAGAGTTTAAGCCCTTAGACATTAAGAACAAAGACATGCTCCATTACACAACATTATGCAGGCGTGATGGTTAAGCTCATTCCTACCGACTTTAAACCAAGGTTGGCTAGACAGCATCACTGCACACCAATCTTTAGACAAAGATTTCTCACCGTTTGGTCTTGACTTTACATTTTCTCCTGCATAGATCTGTGTCCCTTCTTCACAACGTATACTAATGTTGTTGACTTGTTAGTGTTCCTCCCCCTTTGTCAATACAATGTACCACATTCTTCTGCTTCTTGAATGGCATCCCCCAATAAAACAACATGCAATTATGTTCCCATTCCTTACCCACTTCCTCTTATTTGTAAAATAATGATGCACATGTACAGTATTGGTGAGGCTGTGAAGCTGTGCTAATGGAAACAAAACTTGAAGTTGAACAAATCTTACATAAAGGAACATTTGAACTAGTACTTGTTTGCTCTGTGTAGGAAGCAGGTTGACGGAAGATAGAATATGCAGGGCACTATTCCTCCGTAAGTGGCTATAATAGCAACCAGCTGTGAACTTGCTCTGTGTGTGTGTGTGTGTGTGTGTGTGTGTGTGTGTGTGTGTGTGTGCGAGCGCGTTTGTGTTTGGCGAGGCATACAAAAAACAGCATGCTAAGATTTAAGGGCAGCAAGAAGCAAAGCCAGACTCCAAGTCAGTTGGCTGGGTAAAACACCATAAAAGGTAAAAATGGAAAACCCAAGTGAAGAATATTTTGAGGGGTTTGACCAGCGTCTCAGATTTAGCACTACATTGATAAGATCTTCGAGGAAAAAAAAAGTTGTTTTCTTTTCTGCCGTCTGCGTCTATCTCGCCTTGTCTGGGGTGTAATTTACTCTTTAATCTTTTGGGGCATTTCTTATTGTTAGGATGACTCTCAACATTACTTCCTTTTACTGTGGTCCTTATCACAACCTTGCGGTGCATCTGTCTGTATCAAGAATCAATGTTGTGTCTGTGTGTGCAAAGTAAAGGGGTGGGGTGTGCATCTATGTGTGTGCTTGTAACTTACACAGATGTGTGTATGCAATGCTAGGAGATTGTGTGTGTGCACGTGCAGTTCATCCACTGCAAGTGTGCATCCGTTTTCATTTGCATCCCACATCTGATTCGATGTAACCCTTACCCTCGCCAGTGGCCTGTGGGTCTGTAATAGGCAGTAATTGGTCCCAGATTGTTTTTGAGGTTTGTGTATCTGCTAGCAACTCCTGGTTAACCGAGCCACTTGCTCAGAAACTTTGATTACAGGTCTTCTATTTGGAAAAGTGGTTAGAAAACCTCGGTTCTTTATAGAAGCTACCAGTTTTTATCAGCCCGACTTATGTCAGGAGTCTGCTTGCCACATGACTTCTGTTTACATTAAAGATGACTCGATTTTGTTCATTCCCGAAACCAGTAAAGAAACTTCCATTTTGAGCTACTGCCGATATAATTTTTCTTTCTCTGCTAAACCTTTTCTTTATATATACAGTAGATTTAACTTGTGTGCCCCGTCCATTGTCTGGTAACTTGACACACTTTAGCCGGGACTGCAACTTTTCTCAATAAAGAATCCAAGGTCCAGAGTTCTGTCAGATGTAGTAATGACACGATACACATGTTTGAGCTCCAGTCAACTACAAAACTCGCCACCACAAGGTTTTCCAGGCATTGAAACTCACGTTTCTAGCACTGAAATGGGCTTATACAGCACAATAAATTACATGATCTTGTGTTACCAGCTTGACTGTATTGTTTTCAATGAGGTAACCTTTTGTTGTGGCAGCACTACTTTTTTTACTGGTTGCATGTTTAAAGAGCTTTGTCATTTTCCCTATTGTGATGCTTCTGCAAGTGGTTTATGAAGCCTAATTATGTCAAGCACGTGAGTGTTTCCATGACAAAACCATTATGATAAAGATTGCTGAATTGTTCAGCTTATACACTATTGTGTTTATGATGTTTGCTGTTTGCAGTAATGTCAAAAGTGGAGAAATCCTGAGCTTAAAGATAAAAGATTAAAGGGAAAGAGGGAATTAAAGAACATTAACACAGGGAGTTGTCTCCCTGTGAAATTAGTCCACAATATTTGCAAAACTTTTTGTTTGTAAAGTATCCTCTAAATGCTGCTTTTTTAATGAAACATACCCACAGCAAGAGAATAATGAAGGTTAGAAACATGATGGAATAGAGAAGGTTAAAGAGAAGAAAATAGAGGGTAAAGGGCTTCTTCCCTCTCCCCAGCTGGGATGGAATCTCACAGGGACATGCTAGTTTTCCCTCACTCTTTCTGTTCTGTTCAGCAATATTCACTGCAAGTTTCTGAAATTTCTCAGATTGTAGAAGAGCCAGTATCTCGCCATGTTTCCCTCCCAATGTTAAGCTCTAACTAAGATATTTGATATTAACAACACTGTAAATGCTTCCTCCTGTTCATGTGTTGTCAATATATCATATTATGATAATATCTTTACTGTAGACAGTGAAGCTTCTGGTCTGTTGTGAATAACTGCTTACAGTACCTCTCTCTCTCTCTCTCTCTCTCTCTCTCAGGTGGAAGTCGTCCTGTTCAGGTGATCATAACTGAATCTGGAAACCAACCCAACTCCCACCCTATTCAGTGGAATGCCTCACAGTCTGCTCACATCACCCAGTACATCCTCAAATGGAGAGTGGTGAGTTTCCTGAATGAGCTTTACAGTTAACTAGAAAATGATGCCTTGTCTTGCATCTTGCAGCTCTGCATGCTAAGCTTTAAAAAACTCTTGCTTCTATTTTTTTTTGTTTTTCTAACATCCTTCATCACATTTTTACAGAAAAACACTCGCAGCCCATGGAGAGAGGTGATGATCCCTGGCCATCTGAACTCCTACACCATCTCTGGTCTGAAGCCAGGCATCAGCTACGAGGGTCAGCTAATCAGCGTGTTGCGGTTTGGCCGCAGAGAGGTCACACGCTTTGACTTCACTACCAATTTTGGAACATGTGAGTTAAGGGAGTTGACAGATCTCCATGCTGGCTTAGTTTCTGCATCGTTGATTAACCAACAGTATTGACAGTTAATGTGGCTTCTTTTTCCATGCAAGCTGGTGTAGGCATGTGTATGTTTTTGTGCATATCACTGCTTAATGTGCACTGGTTTGCAAAGTAAATATGAAAGATGATATTGAAGACAGGGCTCTGGAAATGAGCTTGCAACATCATGAAATGGCAATAAGTCTTTTGTGCTCTTTCTCTTTAAAAAAAAAAAAAAAAAAGAAAATCAATTTTGCTCCTTAAGTTTTTACTTTATTTAACCAAGAACTCTTCACTTTAAAAACATTTATCCCCAGAGTGTCCTGTTGCCAGTTCTGATCTCAGAGGCAGCAAGTAGCCAACTCACTTATTTTCCATCTCTGTCTTTGTCTGTTTCTCCTGTAGTGGTGACATCACAAGGCGAGACCACCCGAACTCCGCCTATGGTTGACATCTCAGAGTCCGTGACTGAAATTACCTCCAGCAGCTTTGTCATCTCTTGGGTTTCTGCCTCTGACACAGTTTCTGGTTTTAGAATAGAGTATGAGCTCAGTGAGCAGGGACAGGCATCTGGACAACCCCTGGTGCTAGGTAAGTGCATATATACACATATAAAAACATGAAATCATACACAAAAATACAGTTGGGTTTTGTACGGATGGCGGCAAACATATTGTGATTTGTATTTCAAAATAAAAGTAAGTTAGGAAGTAAAATATTTCTATGTGTTAATACAATCTGTTTTTTTTCATCAGACCTTCCCCACACAGCTACCTCAGTGAACATTAATGAGCTTCTACCTGGGAGGAAGTACACTGTTAACGTCTATGAGATTACAGATAGCGGAGAGAACAACCTAATTCTTACTACTTCCCAAACCACTGGTCAGTAGGCACATACATTTTATATTCCTAACTTTTCTTCTATGTTCTTACCGTTCTCACAAACATTGCAGCTGCAAGACTGAAATGTTGTTTTAAATCCTAGACCTGCAAGTTGCCTGATGAGCATAAGGGACTATAAATGAAGTGATCCAGTAAAAACAGCAGTGGTTGTAATTTCCCTCTCACACCTAAACCCCATTTGTTCCATAGCCCCTGATGCTCCCGTTGAGCATGAAGTGGAGGATGTGGGAGAAACTTCCATGGTGATCAGCTGGGAAAAACCTCTGGCTCCCATCACTGGTATGCTATGTCACAGCCAAAATCTATCACCATTCTGTTTGAATTTGAACCCCCGCCTATTCATCTTTGACATTCCCGAATGCACAATGAACCATGTGGTCTCTTCCTCCACGCAGGCTATCGTGTTGTTTACACGCCATCCCTAGAAGGTGAAAGCACGGAGCTGACTCTCCCTGACACGGCAACATCTGTGACTCTGAGTGACCTTCTACCTGGGAAGTTGTACAACATCAGTATCTACTCTGTGGAGGACAGCCTGGAGAGTGAGCCTATCTTTGTGCAGGTCCACACCGCTGGAGACCCACTGCCAGGTAAAAGATGACTGAGATGTGTAAAAAAATAATAAAAATAAAAGGGGGACACAATTTTTATTTGGAAAGGTTGAACATTGGCATGCCTGAGTAAGTTGGCTTTGTGTGTGTGTGTGTGTGTGTGTGTGTGTGTGTGTGTGTGTGTGTCTGTGAGAGAAATAGAGAGGGAGTGAGGCAGCAAGAGAGTGAGAGAAAGAGAGTGTTGGGCAAAATTAAATTTGAAAAAAGCAATTCTTAATATTTGGGTCTTTATTTTTTATGTAAAGCCAACAGTTTCTTCCATATGTCTATACTCAGGTTTTTCCTCCAAGTACCATTTGACGAGCACAACTCATTTTCATTAGAAATAATAAAAACTAGCTATATAGAAATAACTGAATAATAAAGGCTATATATAAGAAAGACAAAGTCAACGAAAAATACATGCATATGGCGGAATTTCCAGCAGCACTGGAGCAATTCCATAAGTGGATATAGCTGAGAACATCTATTGGGAGACTCCAGATACTATGTGATGATTGGACCAAAGACGTAGAGAGTAAAACGCTTAGGTGATTTTGATCCTTAAGTATCATTATTTGATCTACTGTACGTATGAATGAATTTGACTTATTACTCTTAGTAGTCATAGGGCCACCCTCCAGAATCAAGTCATCCTGTGGCCTAGTCACAGTTCTAATGTAATGTTTCTAATTCTTAATACTAGAAGTGAAGAGTTTTCCAATGGAAAGTGAAGTCATTGAGTTCACAGCTGTTGCACTCCTTTTCTGACTGGAGTTATGTAAAACTTTTCAGTCTGCCAGGTCTAACATGCTGTTGAGCAGATGCTGGAAATTTGTGTGTGTGTGTGTGTGTGTGTGTGTGTGTGTGTGTGTGTGTGTGTGTGTGATAGAATAAAGATATATGACCCAGTTAATAGTGTGTCCTGCCATCTTCAGACTGTAGATGTACACTAGGTCAAATGGACCAAGGCGGCTGTCTACATTACATTGTCTGAGCTAAATCAAGAGCAAGGCATACACTGAGCCACTATAAACTTTGCATCTGCACTTTAGTATATCAAGGTTCAAAATGACGAAAGGTTAATCGGTCTAGACATCTCCACTTCTTTTTATATCTTTTTTTGTCTTTCTTTTTCTTATTGTCTTATCAAGACTTTCAAGATTTCTCTCCTCTCTTTCTTTGCACCCAATCCAGCTCTTCTTTACTGCTTCAACAATGTTGGTTTGTATCCTGACATCCAGTCTGTCCAAAAAATGATTTTGGACTTTCCTTGTAATATGATTATGCATATATAAACCCTGCGTGGGGTTTTGATGATCTACAACATAAAAGTAAATGCATTGAATGATTTATCAAAGCGCCATGATGTCATAGAATTAGATTTATTGAATTTCCACATACCTTACCTTAGTTAGCAGATAACATTTCAAATGAGTTCTCCATTTTATTAAATTTGTAGGGTGCATCAACTTTTCTGTTACATAAGGGACTTAAACACTACGTTGACTATTTAATCTAAAGGGATATTAAAGAATTCAAATTTTAATGTTAAGTTGTTTTTCCCCTATCCACAGAAGAAGTAACTTCTCCTACAGACCTGCAGTTCTTTGAGGTGTCCGATAAAAAAATCATTCTGACCTGGTCTGGCCCAGGCAGTGACGTCTCAGGTTACCGGGTCACCGCTGTCCCCGTGGATGAGTCTGGTTCTCCGCAGACGGAGATGACCCTGCCTGTCAGTCAAAACTCCTACATTGAAGTGTCACACCTACAGCCTGGAACTCTGTACCGCTTCCACGTCTACGCCATTCACAATGGAGAGGAAAGTTTACCACTTATTGGGGAGCAAACTACCAGTAAGTATGACAGATGCACTCAAGGATAATGACACAAAATATCAAGTCTTTGCAGGTTGATTTTATTACCACAATGAAATCAATTGAGACTGTCTCTGTGGATAATTGATAATAATAATAAAACAATCAAACTGTCCACATCTAACAGAGTTTTTAATTGGTGTCTCTTTTTAGAGCCTGATGCTCCCACAGATATCCATTTCACCAACGTGACGGAGGACAGTGCTGTGATATTGTGGTTTGCCCCTCGTGCCAAAATCACTGGCTACCGTCTCCTCCTCTCCATTGAGGGCTCTAACCCCAAGCAGCTGCACCTGCCTGCCCGCCTTACTCAGTACACCCTCCTCAACCTGAAGCCTAATACTGAGTACACCGCTACGCTACATGCCGAGCAAGATTACACACTCAGTGAAGGAGAGACCGCTGTATTTTCCACTAGTGAGTGTCTGATGCATAGTTTAAATCAGTGTGGTCACTGGGCATGTGCTCAAAGGGTGCATGTCTTTGCCTAGATTAGGATTTGTTATACAAAGTGAGGGTATGATTTTTAAAAGTATCATGTTACATGTCTCATTCAGAATACGTGCACAACATACATTGGCAATGGTTATCTTAGAATAAATCCGAAAATATTAGTTATGGTTTCTGCCCTCAAAAACCAAGATTTCAGATGAGTAGAGGACCCGTTGGCATTATGGATACAGTTGAGTGGAAACATGGGTGCAATCTTCTGAATATGCATGCACTCATATGTCAATCTTCATGCTGGGGGGTGGGGTGCTATATATCTTTACATACCATGTCACACTAACTAATCAGAACACACTTTTACTCTCCGTGTGTGTGTGTGTGTGTGTGTGTGTGTGTGTGTAGACCCACCAATGGGCAACGCTCCTCATTTTAGCACTGATGTGACTGACACCTCCATTATAATCTCCTGGACTCCAGTTCCCCGCATTGAATACAAGGTATGCTCTCTGCTAATACTGTACATAACATACAAAGTGTTTTTATACCCACATATTCATAAAGCTGACGTTGTCTATTCTGTCCCTTTTTGTTAAATGAAAGACTAGATTGTGTGATTGTCTTCAGATGCAATTTGTTTTCTTCTGTTTGCTGTGGAAAGCACATTCCAGTTATTTCTGGGTCTGTGTCAGCCCCATTGCAGTTAGATCACATGGGAACTACAGACCTCAGGGTTTAAATGTGATTGGTCAGACTATGTCACACCAGAGATGAGAATCTTCTGCTGGCGTCCATGTTCTTGGGAAAACATTGCTCTCTGACCTTTACCTCCTGTACCCTACGATCCATGTCTCGCTCTCTGCTGTCTCTCTAACACTGTGTGCACTTATCTTTCAGTTGACGGTACGTCCCAGTCAGGGCGGAGAAGCTCCCAGAGATGTGACCTCTGACTCAGGAAGCATTTACATTTCTGGTCTTACTCCGGGAGTGGAGTACACATACAGCGTCCAGCCAGTAATAAACGGCCACGAGCAGGGAACCCCAGTCACGCACCGTGTTGTCACACGTAAGAATAAACCAATATTGACCCTGTCACCTTTTATTTGGGGTTTCCTTTCATTGCTTGCTGTTTTCTTTGATCCCCCAATGTCTCTGCTTTATGCATTTTCTTTTTTACACATCCTCCTTTCCTTCTCCTTTGACTCCTCTTTGTCTTATTTGTCTCTAGCTCTGTCTCCTCCTACTGATCTCAACCTGGAGTCCAACCCAAGCACTGGAGAGCTCACAGTCCAATGGAACGGGGCCAGTACACCAGGTACACACACACACACACACACACACACACACACACACACAGCCACCTACCTAGGTGTGCATGAAACAATACAAATAATCAAAATGTAGGTTGATTGACTACTCTCCTTTTTGTTTGAATCATTCTTCAGTGACCTACAATCTTTTCGCTGACATTTTCTAAATTCCATTCCAGTGCCAAAGTAAAAAAGTAATTCTGTTATAGGTGTTTTTTTCCTCAACATGTAATTGTTCCATATGATGCATTATCTCCAGTTTCTTCCTCCTATCCCTTGTAAATCTTCTTCTTTTCCTCTCTCCCTTGAAGACCTCACCGGCTACAGAGTGACATGCACTCCCACCAATGGGCAGCAAGGAGACACTTTGGAGGAGTTTGTGGAGGCAGGTCAGAACTCCTGCACCCTGGAGAATCTCAGTCCAGGAGTGGAATACAACATCAGTGTTGTTACTGTTAAGGATGATATGGAGAGCACTCCTATATCAACTACCATTACACCAGGTGAGTGAGGGGTCAGTTCATAATCCTGGGGGTTGGATGGGTTTCTGAGACCATAGGGAATGGATCTTCATTGTCCCCATTGCTAACGTAACATTATGTTGAAAGTTAATGTGTCAAAATAACACATTAGCTTCCAACATTTAACAGATACTACCTCTGCTCTGTTAGCATTACTGCTCTTACTCATACAGCACTAATGCTATATTACCTGTGTGTATATATTAAGAATGTTCAATGGAGAAGCTTCATTGAACACTAGTTGAAACCTCACTATATGGCAATATATACTAGGGAAAGCTATTTTCCATTAGCTCTTCCATTGGTGTGATATGTTAAATATCTCACCCTACTGGAAGCAGACAATTTTTGTTGCTTGACCACTGCTCCTGTCTTTTTGTCTGTCGGTTTTCTCTTTCTGGTCCTCGTGTCCAACCTCTTCCCTTTCCTTCCCCCTTTGCCTCTCGTTTGTTTGGTGTTTCTGTTGTCTTCTCTCTGTTTTTTCTTCTCCCCTGCACTCCTGCACCCCTTCCCTCCAATCTTCTTTCACACCTACCCAGAAGTCCCACAGCTGACGGATCTCACCTTCAAGGACGTGAGCGACACTTCTATCAGTCTCCGCTGGTCACCGTTCAACACCACAACCATCACCGGTTACAGGATCACAGTGGTGGCAGCCGGCGAGAGTGTACCCATCTTTCAAGACATGGTTCAGCCAACGATTGGTCATTATACCGTCTACGGACTGGAACCTGGTATCGACTATGACATTAGTGTGATCACTGTGACGGAGAATGGCGAGAGCGAGCCCACCACAATCACTCAGCAGACCTGTAAGAAGTCCTTTATTACTAATATCATTACTGATTTATAGTATACCATTTTCTGATTTATAGAGCCATATAAATACAAATACAGAACTATCACAACATTGTTTAGGTAGATAGATGGATTTACTAGAGTTGCCTACGTGTGTCACACATTACATTGTGTGTGGTGAGTTATATAATGTAATAAGGTTCTTATTAACCCTAAAACATGGCTCTGTAAATCAAACCTTTAAAGCTGCTGATGTAATTGCACAGCATGCTGTGTTGTCAGTTTAATAATCCTGTGTGTGTGTGTGTGTGTGTGTGTGTGTGTGTGTGTGTGTGTGTGTGTGTGTGTGTGTGTGTGTGTGTGTGTGTGTGTGTGTGTGTGTGTGTGTGTGTGTGTGTGTGTGTGTGTGTGTGTGTGTGTGTGTGTGTGTGTGTGTGTGTGTGTGTGTGTGTGTGTGTGTGTGTGTGTGTGTGTGTGTGTGTGTGTGTGTGTGTGTGTGTGTGTGTGAGGACCATCTGGTTTAAGTTGCAGGGTTTAATCATATTGAGGCTTATTTTGCCCCCTAATGCAAACACTGCTTGTTCTCTCACTTTTAAGATGTTGTAAAACTTCAGACGGATTTACACTGACACACACATAACACAGACTCTTACCTCAAATAGATGGACGACTTTTCTCTTTTAGTCATAATTTTATTTATCATAACATTATTTTCCTGTTTCTCTTTCCTCATATCTTTTGACTCCCTATTAGCCTTATTAGCCTCCTCACTCTTTTTATAGAAGTCTCTGGCCACCTTCACTTGAGCAATAAAAACTATTATAAATGTATCTTTTTCAATACATTCGGAATCAAGCTGCTATCTCTTTTCATTAGCTGTACCAGCACCCACTGCTTTGGGCTTTGGCCAGGTTGGTCCAGACAGCATGGAAGTCACCTGGGTCGCTCCCCGTGTCCCCCACAACGCTGACATCAACAGCTTCCTCGTCAGGTACAAGGAAAACATAACATGTTTTTAAAACCCAGGCTTAATTATTTTCTTATTCAGATGTTATGTTTGGGACATACTGGTCTTATTTGGTATCCTTATTATTCAGGTATCATCCCATTGACGATGAAGATGACACTACAGAAATCAGCGCAGAAGGCAGTAACAACGTGGTGCTAAGACGTAAGTTAAAGAAAATTGAAATAATACACAACACACAGACACACAAACAACTACATTTGTATTTGTGTCTCTTTCACTGTCCCCAGACTTGCTGCCCAACACAGAGTATCTGGTGAGCGTGGTGTGTGTGTATGAGCAAAGAGAGAGCTCGCCCCTCGTCGGCACCCAGAAAACAGGTGAGCTTAACATGATTTAATTTAACAACAGGGTCCAGGGTCAGGCCAGAAATAGCTTCTTTTTCGGGCACAGATCAAATGTTGATCTTTTCAAAAATGGTTTGCTGTGTTTTTCATCATGTCTTCAGCTCTGGATTCACCAGTTGGCCTGCGTTTCTCTGAGATCTTCACCAACTCCTTTACCATCCACTGGCTTGCTCCCCAGAGCAAAATCACCGGTTACCGTATGCGTTACCAGATGGTCAGTGGCGGGAGAGCCAAGGATGAGAGGCTGCCCCCCTCCAGGAACCACTTCACCCTGACAGGACTCACTGCAGACACAGAGTACTTGGTCAACATCTACGCTGTGAGCGGGACCCAAGAGAGCCTGCCGCTCAGTGGGAAACAGAAGACAAGTATGAAAATCCTAATTTAATACTTGATTGATTGCGCACCATTTTATCATCATCATGGTATTTATTCATGTTTTTGTGTATGGCTCTTCACTCTCTCTCTAGTCTCTGATGCTCCCACAGACCTGGAAGTGCTAGACTCCAGCCCTACCAGCATCACCGTCCGCTGGGATGCCCCACCGGTCACTGTGCGCTACTACAGGATCACTCACGGAGAGTCCGGTGAGTTAGTAATAATGGCTTAAAATAATTATTTATGAAATAATTGAAATATTTTTTTTTTTCTGAGTGTATTTTCCCTTCCTGTAGTTCATACAGTGCTTTATTGTGGAGATTCATGTCACTGTATGATCAGTCTATTGAGTTTTAAGATATTGCTTTCTCTAATATTTACCACACAATCCTTCGTCATCCAGGAGGTCACAGTAATCCTAAGGAGTTCACAGTGCCTGGCTCGCAGTCCACTGCCACAATCAATAACCTGAAGCCTGGTACTGACTACACTATCACCGTCTATGCTGTGACTGGTAGAGGAGACAGCCCTGCTTCCAGCACTCCAATCTATGTCATGCACAAGACAGGTACACACACACACACACACACACACACACACACAGCCAGAGACCAAACAGTCTCCCATTTTTTGTGATTATCCAACCTCTTCATGTTTCAACTCACAACATTCTCCTCTTCATCTCTCCATCCTCTTAGGTGTTGACTCTCCCTCTGAAATGGAGGTGATGGAAGTAAATGACAACAGTGTCACAGTGAAGTGGAGCCCTGTCCATGGCCCAATCAAGGGATACAGGGTGACTGGGGTCCCCAGAAATGGACAGGGACAATCTTTCACTGAGGTGGTGGCTCCAGGTATGGTGTTTCCAGTACAAAGCTTCCAGTATGTAGTGTTTTGTCAGTATTTTAAAGCTTAATTAGCTCTAAACTTCTGGCTTTCAGTTTAGGAAACTCTAATGTTTCTTTGTCTTCCTTGTTTTTGTATCCTTTTCCTTCTCTTTTCCAGACCAGACAGAGATCACTTTCTCAGGACTGATGCCCACTGTAGAGTACGTTCTGAGTGTGTATGCACTTGGAGAAGATGGAGAGAGCTCCCCACTGGTGGTGAATGCTTTAACAAGTGAGGGTATACACTTTGTAGAGAGATATCTGTCAAATGTTATCTGTTTTTTCACAAATTGAAAAACAGGCCATGACCTCTCCCCCTACTTCTTCAACCCCACTACCTTGCCACCCATCTGTCTGCTCTCATCACCCTTTTTAGATGTAGACCGTCCCAAGGACCTGACATTCTCAGACATCGACTCCACCTCACTGAAGATCACCTGGGACAGTCCTGAGGGAATTGTCACATCTTACCGCGTCTTGTATTCAAGTCCAGAGGAGGGTGAGAGAGAGCTGCGGCCTGCTCCCCGAGGAGATGCTGAGTCTACTACTATCTATGGTCTGCAACCGGGCACTGAGTACACTGTGAAAGTCATCGCAGTGCATGATGACACGGCCAGCACACCACTGGTTGGGACACAAGCTACAGGTATACAATGAGATTAATTCTAGATGTTTTTTTATATATATTTGAGGTAAAAGTGTGATCCAACGAAAAGTTCCGAAACCAAACAGAAAATTAATTTGGTGTAAAATCCTTTATTTCTGACTTGACAGTATTCAATGAGCACCTCCCTCCCTCCCGATACTCAGTACTATCTCCCGTCTTTTTTTCTGTCCCCCCCACAGCCATCTCCCCCCCCACCAACCTCCAGTTCTCCCATGTTGGCCCTACCTCATTCACTATGCGCTGGGCTGTGCCGGGTCAGGAAACCGACTAACTGGCCTAACAGGCCTCACAGGCTACCGTGTGGTGGTGAACCCAAAGAACAAGAGCGGTCCTACCAAGGAGATCAACTTGGCCCCAGATGCCACACAGGCACACATCTCTGGACTCATGGTGAGTGTGGGTCTCTGAGTCTCTGAGATTTGTTTCTTGAAGAGAAGTTAGAAGTGAATGAGTTTTTAGCTTGTTTTTTGACCTTTCAGATACCCATTGGTTTCCATTTATGTTATTAGAGTATGAAAATGGACTTGCAGATTGAGCTGGGCAATATATCGATATTGTGATATGAGACTATATATCGTCTTAGATTTTGGATATCATAATATCGTAGTATGGCATAAGTGTTGTCTTTTCCTGGTTTTAAATGCTGCATTACAATAAAATTATGTCATTTTCTTAACTTACCAGACTGTTGTAACTGTTCTATTATTTGCCTTTACTTACTTAGTCATCATTTTCACATTACTGATGATTATTTATCAAAAATGTCATTGTGTAAATATTTTGTGAAAGCACCAATAGTCAACTCTACAATATTGTTTGGGAAAACTCAGTCCTGTGGAAACTGGCAACACCGTGAGAGACTGTGAAGTCTCATTTTCTCTATCTCCTTTAGGTTGCAACTGCCTATGAAGTCCATGTTTATGCTTTGAAAAACTCTCTGACCAGCAGGCCAGTCCAAGGAGAGGTCACTACTCTGGAGAGTGAGTTTGTAACAAGTAAATTGTGAAATTCTGACAAATGAATGCATTGATTTAATACATAAAAACAGTAAGATGGCATTTTTGCTAAAGTAACATTGCCAGTTCTTGGGTTGTGCAAAAAGCTCTTCTTGTGTTGATCTCGTCATTAAAAGAAATATACTCTTTCACAACTGGGTTTGATCCTTCTCGTCCTTACTTACTCTCTCTGTCCTCATCTACCTCAAGATATCAGCCCCCCTCGTCGTGTTCGTATCTCTGACGTTAATGACTCTTCCATCACCCTGACCTGGCGCTCCAAGACAGAACCCATCTCTGGCTTCCTGGTTGAGGCCACACCCACCACCTCTTCTACAGGCTACACACCCATTCAAAAGACCATTGGCTCTGACTCACGCTCATTTACTATTACAGGTACACAGATATGAGAATGTACACGCATTTACATACACAAAGATGTAGTGTAAACCCACAGCTGTAAGAATAATTTAAAATTGCATATGGCATAATTCAATCATAATCTCAGATTGTTAGGATTACTTAAAAAAAAGCATATAACCCCTCACTAAGCTGTCACTGCGTTTTCACTTCAGGTCTGGAGCCAGGTACCACCTACAAGATCAACATCTATACACTGAAAGGAAACGGACGCAGTGCACCTCTCACACTCACTGCCAGCACAGGTAACTACTGTATTCATCTCAATCCTACAATATCGGTAGCCAGTAGTACTGCTTAAAATAATTAAATTAAAATATCCCAAACTGGCATTTTTATATTTTTAGATATGCTATACTTTGTAAGTATAAAATCCACCCCCCCCTTACATAGTGCTGAATGGACACAATTCAATACATACAAATCAGTGTTTTAGTTACATGCAGATGTAACATTATTTCTTCAGTATAGGTGTAGCTAGCTAGTATGCATGCACAAAATAAGATGTAGTTGAGTTTTTACTTACTTGTCTGTCTCTTCCAGCCAAACCAGTGGTCATGCCTCCCATCAATATCCGCTTCACCTCCCTGAACCCTAACAGCATCTCTTTCACCTGGGAGCCATCACGCAGTCCAGGGGTTACTGGCTATTATGTCACCTATGAGGAGGCCGGGGGTTTGCCTCGAGAGGTTACCCCCAGACCCCATGCAGGCCAGAGCTACACCATTATTAATGGTGAGTGTGGAGCATGAGATTTACTCAGGCAAATAGAACATACATGCAAATACAAATGATTCAAAAAAGCAAATAACAACATAGCTAATTTTGTGTACTTCTTGTGCTTGGTCACAGGTCTGAAACCAGGAACAGAGTATGTCATTAAGATTGTTGCGCTGCAGAATGCTTTAAGAAGCACACCTCTTGTGGGCAAAGCCAGAACACGTGAGTACACCCATCATCCACTTGCAAGCATGTATACCCTGTGCAAACTTTATTTCTTTTTTTCTTTTATTAAATTAAAGATTGGTCCTATATTGAAAATATGTAAGACATTGTGACAACGTCAAAAGACATTCAGCTGTCATTTTGGAGAAACAGAACATTGCTCATTTCTCTTGCAAAGATGAGCATCATTTCATCTTAGAGTTTGAATTCCTGATGAATTACATACAACTGATAATGTAGAATAACAAAACTATCTGCTGTTAATTTTCCACAAAGTGATCATAAAACTATGAAATACAACATTATGGGCTGTTTTTATATAACCCACTTTCAGGAATTGTGTCAAGAATTGCACTAATTAGGAGAGAACTTGGTCTGATTATGCTTATTTGTCAGGACTGTTGTAATGAAGAATAACTTCTCTCACAGACAATTTTAGTTCTTTTTTTATAACTATACGTAAACCATGTGTTTGAGAGCTATGCTCTGCTGCCCTCTGCTGCCTTTCTTGTCTAACTGCTGCCAATGTAGAATTACAGCATGTAGCCCTTGACAATGATTGTCATTTATATTCTTCAATGTCTAAGCATAATTAACTATGTTTCATACCAGCATTGTGTTAGCTAGTCAACACTAATCAGCAAACCGTTCTAACATCCCATTTTCCCATAACTTGTACTACCTCAGTCTGTGTCTGGGCTTGTATGGATCCATTAGCTGCATTTTCACCCTTCAAATCTTCAATATATTTTGGTTTTCCTATTGAACATAATTAGATAAGATGTTTTCTTTGTGTATTGCATTATTAGAGACAGGCGGACTAATGAGTTACCTGTTTTGTAACCAGCACAGTGGAAACACAACCATCTTGTGTTTTTACCTGCTAGAAGTTAAGCTAGTGGACCTGCGTATTGTCTTTGCTTTGCTTGCTTGCAACAGCTAACATACATATGCCGCTCGTCCAACCAGAGCCAGCTCCAGATCATCACCTATTGGTTCCTGAGCTGCCACTGCTTCCTGTTCCTCATCGGCCGACCACTGACATCCTGGATGTTCCAGAGTCCTTCAATGACAAGATGTAAGAGCCTGCTTAACCATTCTGAAATTTAAAGCAAAAAATGCGAGACCAAAAACCCATAAAATGTATGTGCAGTGAATTGGTGCTTTTGATCTTAAATATTTTTTCTCTTTTTTTGTTCATTCTTTTTCCCCATTTGCATCTCCTGCTTTTATTCTTTCCATTTGGATCTCCTGTTCCTTTTCTTTCTTCATCCCTCTCTCTTTCTGTGTCCAGTTTTGACACCAACCATGTTCACTTGTCTGGCACTAGTGGCCAAAACCAACCAGGCCAGCAGGGCCAGCACATCTATACTGAGTACCAGAGCCTGGGCCCTAATAATGGACTTCATGGCCCCTTCAGTGGACCCAGAGAAGGCCAGAGACCAACTCTCAGAGAACCTCTGATCTATATTCCTGTTGCAGGCCCTGATGGAAACAGAGTACCCTTGGTCAAGGTGTGTGAGACTTAAATGATCTGTTGTAAATCTGATGTACCTCATGATATTTGAATACTGTAGTACAAATGTTATATTTATCCACTATCATTTAGATTTATATTATCTTGAGTTCCGGATTGCAGCTGATAACAAACAGGCCACATGAAACCGTGGTTTAAATAAATAAGTCTCTGATGATCGGAAATCACTGTTCAGTAATACCTAACTTCAACTGTCTTACTTTAACAAATATCAAGGGTTAAGATATGTAGTTTTCATACATGATGTATCTTTTTCTTATTAATAACTATAAAACTTGACCAGAAGTTGAACACCTGAACGTGTATATTTGATCCTGTAGGTGAGCGAGGGTCCCCTGCCAGGTCTTGCCTTTGGTTTCCCTGACAACGAAACAGAATTGCCCCACGAAGCACAGACCATCACGACCATCTCCTGGTCTGGTGTTCCTCGTACTTCAGAGTATGAGGTGTCCTGTAATCCTATTACACACCTGGAGGAAAGGGGCTTTCAGGTATATGCACCCACATAGTCACACACACACACACACATATTTACAGCTGGAGAAGTAAGAACTGCTTGTTAACTTTCTCTCCCTCCACGTAGATGCGTCTTCCTGGCACCTCCAACAGTGCCACACTGATTGGATTGACATCCGGGGCGTCCTATAACGTTGTTGTAGAGGCCATGAGGGACGGGTCTAAAGAGAAGGTTTTGGAGGAAGTTGTAACCGTTGGCAACGCTGGTAAAGTAGTCCCCACTGACAAAGTGTGCTGGGAGAATTTTTCTCTCACACCAAAATAAAGTTTAATATGCATTCCTATGTACAATGTACAATTCCTATGTGTACAAAAAGATGAGTTAAAGCTTTAGTGCGTAACTTTTTGATATTAATGGACGTCATTTAAGCCATTGCCAAATGATTTGCTACAAAGCTATTTAATACTATTAATCCTATACAACTCTCTGTATTTCTCAGTATAGCTATATTCACAAGATTGTGTCTTCTGGCGATTTTTGTGCACAGAAACTCAAGTTAAGATAATGAGTCCATCGTGTTCTTTTAATCCTCCGTGTCCTCCTTGGCTGCTAGCAAGCGCGTGGAGGAGGAGCTGGGGCTGATCACGGAATGCTTGTATCATGTAGAATGCACCATCTGTTTTGATGTCTTTACTTAGAATTCCTCATGGGGGAGACAGAAACTATTCACTATAGCTTTAATCGTATAAATCTTTGCAAAGATTCTAATAAATGTTTTAAACAATGTTTATTTATGGACATTTGATGAATGTAGCATTCAAATCCCAAGATGCATTGTGTGTATCATGTCAGTTCTGTTCTAAACATGCGTTTCTTCCATCCCTTAGTTCCAGGTGACATCCCCATTTCCACCAACCGGGATGTGTGTTATGACATATTCACACAGACGTACCACGAGGTGGGCTCAGAGTGGGAGCGCATGTCTGAGACGGGCTTTAAGCTGTGGTGTCGCTGCCTGGGGCTGGGCAGTGGCCATTTTAGGTGTGATTCATCCAGTGAGTGGCTTAATAACCCCATAACAGCATGCTTTGCTCACCCAGCAACACACCATGGAATTAGAAATGAAATAATTCTATGTGATTTACTCAAGAGGAATTTATAACAGGAAAATAATAAAACAAATAGATTGAGAAAATGCTAAAGAATCGTTGGAGTTATGTAGAACACAACAAAAAATACATTTGACATCATGTACTTTATAAATTCCTTAGCTACAGAATGCCATGGAATTGTGCAGTTCTATGTGCTGCAGAACACGGTAATACAATTACAGCATGGGCAGCCTTTGTATTTGTGTGAAGTTTAACTGTATAGTGTATTATGTTGTTTAATACATACATTCATCATAAAGATGATTATTTCTTTACTATTTGTGAGTGTGTCTGTAGTCTGCCCATGTTGTTCTGTGCTCTGCCTCTGTATACTGTGAAAACACACAGCAGAAAGCTAAGCTAACTGAAGGTCTCAGTTATTTGTATTGTCCATCTAGCTAACATTACAATACCAGAAACTGAGATCACCAATCATCATTCACTCTCTCAGTGATGATGTGTGTGTCCGCACTGGGACAATACTTAATTCATCTGGGAACCAGTAAAGCTCCCTCAGGCTCTGTTAAATTTAAAGGATGTGATCACATGTAGTTTGAAATACAAATATGTTTTATGCTTGTTTTACAGTGAATTTAGCTGTAGTCTCTGTGAATGCTGTAATTCTTTTATGTGTAAAGAGGAAAAGTTTGTTTTTGGCTGCTCTCTACATCAACTAATTAACTTCCCCCGCATATCCATTTCATACTCCTTCCTCCACACTCTCAACCTTTGCTCTCAAACCATTCTTCTTCCTTCTCCATGCCATCCTCACTCCCTTTACTTCTCTTTCTCTCTTTATTACTACTTCTCCTACTACTTCAGAGTGGTGTCATGACAACAATAACAACTACCGCGTTGGTGAGAAGTGGGATCGCCAGGCTGAAAACGGTCACATGATGAGCTGCACCTGTCTGGGAAATGGCAAGGGAGAATTCAAATGTGAACCCCGTAAGTATACTGTATGTGGACACACACACTAATTGAGACGTCAGGCTTGCAGTATTGTGATACAGGCTGATTCTGTTAAGTATATATCTTCTTTCAATCATTGTGCATGGAAATTCAATTGCCCATTCATGTTTATTGTGAAAGTGTTAGGTTCAAAGACTTGAGTGGTAAAATAACACACGGTCACGGAGTTGCCTTTAGTGACTTTGCAAAGGGGAAAAGTGCCAAAAAAGTATTCAGCAGTCTTTTTCCGCCCTTTCATCCCCTGCGCAGTCGTTTTATTAAGTGGGTGTTGTGGTGGAAGTTTCTGTTACAGCGAGGGAGGAATTTGGGTGAAGGAGAGACCTTGTAGAAACAAAATAAAGACAGGCTGCAACTGGATTAAAAGTTTAGGTATTCGGTGGAAGGGTTTAATTTTCTCGAGAGAACAATCTAAAATGACAAGAACAGCTTTTACAATGAATCAGAGTTACAAAGTGACAACAGTTCTGTGCATTGCGTAACATATGACAGTTCCTTACATCCAGTGCCCCCAGAGGAGAAAAAACCCTTGTTTGGAAAACAGTTTAATCTCAAACATAACAATTAATGGACCTCAGGCAGACAGTTTGTTCTATTACGTATTTCTGAATCTGTACCTCACGTGTCCAAGTATCTTGACCGGTATTTCTATCTTAGCTGAAAAAGGACATCTTGTCTCTTGGATAGGCTATGGTCTCGACCTGGGACCTGCTATGATAAACACCGCTCTAGGCAACTGTTTCTGTCAGGCTCCACGTCATCTATTCTTTAAGGAAATGGTGTGGAGTCATAACAAACCCAGTTGTCTCCATCAAGGAGAAACACACAGATGACAGATACAGAAGTCATATACTCTGAGAGGCATTGGAGATCTTATTATGAATAATTAATATGAAAATCATTGGTTAAATGTAATTTTCCCATTACAGTGTACACAGAAAATTGATTTACATAATGGGTGTAGTATATAATTGTTTAACATAAATGTGGGCTAAAACATCATTGTTTTACATAAAAGTGGGTTAGTACATCATATTATCTGCTATACTATTGGTTAAAGAAAAACTGGGTGTGCTAAACAAGTTTTAAGGAAAATACAGTTCACTGAAGTTTTAATAAAGAAACAATAGCTCTTTCACACAGTCACAGCTGCAAATTAATCTTATCTTACCCTACTGGTCAGACACAGGAGTGTCCGGCTCTCCTCGGTCTCAGTGTTCTTCTTCATTTTTCAAGGTTTCAAAATATTCACATGATAACTTTTAAACAATAATACTTGTTCAGTTGTCATACAATATAACTTTGTTCAGTCTCCACAGAAAGGTTGTGAGATCACGTTAACATACACTTTAATGTTACTCTCGTCCTCCAGATGAGTCGACTTGTTATGACGATGGTAAAATGTACCAGGTTGGAAACCAGTGGCAGAAGGAATACCTGGGCGCCATCTGTACCTGTACCTGCTATGGAGGACAACAGGTACACTGTGTGTGTGTGTGTACTGCTGCTTTATGTATAGGTTTATATGTCCTGCCATCAGAAGAGCATTAACCTCTCCCTCCACCTCTTTAGGGCTGGCGTTGTGAGAACTGCAGAAGGCCAGGAGGACAGACTGATGTGGACGCTAGCCTCCTTCAACCGGTTCATTCTGATACCTTCGACCGGTACAGAGAAAACGCTCTACGCAAACTGGTCAGTCTCCTCACGATACGTTTTACTACTAATGTTCTGCTCTCTAATAAAAGAAACCCAATACATAAATATTCCTATTTAGTCACAGACATCAACACAATGTATACATACTCTAACAATTTAATCATCTCCACTGATCCTTCACATTTAAAGAGATGGTTTATCTAGACTTGCCTAAATGGAAGGGTATAAGTATAGCACACGCACAGTACTCTTTTTTTCTCCACAAACTGAAACTCAGGTATATACTTACCCTTAAAAAAAAGTATTAATTATTGAATTCAGCTTTTTGTGAGCTGTAATTTCTCATTGATTTGGAGTTTTTTTTGCTAAAATACAGTCAAAACTAATAAATCACAACATCTCATTTTCTCTCTTTCCTTCCCTTCTTGCCCTGTCTTTCTCTGTTTTCCAGAACATCCAGTGTCCGATTGAATGTTTGAGGCCGGAGCTGCTTGCAGATGCTAACAACCCCTTAGATTAGACTAGAGGGGAGTATGAGTACAGGAGGATGAAGTGTCACTACTACAGCATCACTACCACTTCAAGAAGGAAGCCTTCTCCTGTTCTGTTTAGTTTTATAGAGAAGACATTTCCATCAGATCTGTACTTAAAGGTTTTCCCTTCACCAAATGAACGTGCTTTAACAAGACATTTCTACACACACCTGTACATTTTCAAACATATGTTCATCTTTTCATGTTGGTTATGGTCCTTCTTCAGTAGAAACAAGGATATCTTAAATCAATGAGCACACATCCTGCTGCTTGACCCCCCCTTAAACCTTCCTACACACAAACTCTTGACACACTCACACACACACACACACACTTACCCACACACCTGTATTTTTACTGTTGCATTGGGACTTTTTTTGAATATTTCAAAAACATTCCATGACAGTTCTCTTCCTTTGACCGAGCCTAGACATCCCTAATGACTGTAGCCACATCTGTTGCATTTCCCATGATTTTGAGTCTCACTGTGACTGTCTATTAAGAAAATATTTAGGTAATGATAGAATGCATATCTGAATCAGGAATGTGAGTTTATGTGAGCAATGGATCACTAAGATTTCAATTTAAATCTCAAGAAACTCAAAACAAACTTTCCTTAAAAAAATAAGCACTGTTTCTTTTGAGTTATTAAAAATGTGACTTGCTATTTGAGTCATCATGTAGATGGGATTCTGTGACCTGTAATTTTTAAAAGTACATAAGGTATAGCATGTATGAAATCTATAAAGCAAAAGCTGACTGACCAAAAGAGAAACTGGTATTTAAAAAAAATGTATTGTAAAATTCACCATTATTTCCAAGTGAAATTCATTTTAATTACATAAATGTTTGTATTTTTTTTATACTTTAATTCATTTCTTTAATTTATCCCTTATTATTCATGCATTTTTTTCAATGCTTCATTGGGGTGTACACTTTTTGATTTACTTGTTTTTTTTATATTGTTGGTGCCAAAATTTGAACTACTGTGGTCTGAATCTTTTTATAAAGTGAAAAAACCCAAACCAAATGTCAGTTTCTTTTGTTGGGGGAGAGGGAATATTTTCCAGGTTATTTCTTACAGTAGGTGAGGATAAAACACACACTTTATGTATTACCATTATCCTCCAGGAGCCAAAGGGTTGCAGGCAGCTACAGTACAGTAAGATCTGATACCGCTCAATTATAGCCTTCCATTTAACTGTTGATTCATCCAATTTATATTTAGCTTGTTTGGTGTTAAATGCAAACCTCCTAGGACTTTGTCCAGTTTGTGTAATTGCATCACAAACACCTGCACACAAAAAGAAACATTATCAATAACATTAAAAAACATTATCAATAACATTGCCTTTCTTATGCTAGTTCTAGTCTATTCTAGTTTCTATTTCTTTGGTAACACAATCAGCATAAAAACATGATCATCTTTATTACCCTCCCAAATAAATTCCAATATAATGTATCATTCTCCCCACATGCATAATACATAACATAAAGCACAGACATTTGTTTTGTTGCATCTTTATGAAACAGTTCCCCCAACCAAGAAAACTAAAACCCAATATGGACTACTGTCCACATGTAGTGTGGTAGAAATCACACATTTTATCACTATACAATATTATATTGATTCTTAGCACAATGATACAATATTTATTGATTTCACAAAGTCTGCCATGACATGATTTTGATTTGATTCACCTTAATGTATTGCAACTAATATGAGACAATACATAAGCCCATTTAATACAATCAGTTACATATATATTTACAAAAAGTAAATAAAATATGAGCATATCCTTACTGAGCTCTTCCAGGCATTTAAATAAAAAAATGCACTACTTAATAAAAAATATAAAGTTGGAATTTCAAAATAAAGCCACAGCTTAAATATGGTGGTACAGTATACCAATATTTTCATTTTGCATCAATAATGTAACAATAATGATCGCTGAGGATTTACGGTTCGATCCCTGGCCCTGCAGTCCCATGTCAAAGTGTCTTTGGGCAAGACCATAGACCGTCAATAATATACGGTCTATGGGCAAGACACTGAACCTCAAGATGCCCTCTGATGCTGCGCCATCGGAGTATAAATGCGTGTGAGTGTTTATCTGATGAGCACGTGGCACCTTGTACAGCGGAAAGTGAAAGTGCTTTGACTAGTTGTTGAGACTAGCAAAGCGCTACATAAAAACAGTCTACTTACATTTACATTTACATGCCTTTCATATGTCGAGGCCAGCTTTTTCTCAGTTTCACACTAAGTTAATTAACCACCACACATGAAACGCAAAACTAAACATTCAAAAGTACACTTTTTGAAGTAAATACATGAAGGCTAAAGTTAGTTAAAAATACTTGTGCACAACGTTTTTATTAATGAACATGGTGTCAAAGTAAAAGCGCTTTTTTAGTTGGGCTACTGTAAGGCCTTTGTATGTTATAGTCACTGGTTATAGCCGGTTGCTTGGTAACGTTTCCGAAGGGTAGGTTTGGTTGTGTGCTGGTTTTGTTTTGGTAAATCGTTTTTGGTTCCAGCGAACGTTGGGTTCGAGTCCGACCCGCGACCCTTTGCTGCATGTCGTCCCTCCTCTCTCTCAGCTTTCCTGTCTTCAAGCTACCCCGTCAAATAAAGGCAAGCAAAGCCCAAAAATAATCTTTAAAAAACAATAATAAAGCTAGAACGATTTCCGGTGAAGGAGCTTTCATACTGTTTGATTAGAACAAGATGTCGGTATAAAGTCCTTGATCCAAATATTTACTTGTGCTCTAAACCTTAATAGTAGATTAATAGTCGGACCTGAAATAGCATATTTTTTTTTGTCTTAATGCCGCTGTTATGCTACATTTCCTCTCATTAATTACCGGATGTTGCATGTGAGTTCTTGCAGACTTGCAATTTAGCAAATTCGCACTGAGCTCAACTCTGTAGGCTTCATGAACAAGAAACCCCACTTCAGGACCTAAACATTTTAAAACTGGGACATTATACTAGACAGTGTTGTACAAAATATACAAAAGGCTATTTCGAAATACTCTCTGACATCAGAGTAGAGACGGCGCTTTTATTCTGAAGAAACCAGAGCGGAAGTGCTGCTGCTGAGGAAGCAAGAAGTAGAGCGCGAGTCCAGAGAGCTCCTGAATACAGACGAGATGGAAAACATTGACAGTTTAATCCTGAAGCTCCACGATGTGGACGCGGTGAAATTTGGAGAATACAAGCTGAAGAGCGGCATGATGACACCCATTTATGTCGACCTGAGGGTCCTCGTGTCCCACCCAGCGCTCATGAACCAGGTAACCACGTGCTGTCCACTGATTAACTTCAAATGAAATGTGCTAAGCTAAGGGACAACTGGTCAACGTAACATAAAGAACACATGTTTTAGTCATGCTGCAATGTAACGTGAAGTTCCCCGTTATATGACGAAAATCCCAACATGTACAGGAAACCGGTGTTATGTGCCTTCTGGTTTTTCCACCTACTGGTTTCCGAGCCTGTCCAGATGCCGTGTAAACCTCAACGGCTACCCACGTCGACAGATTCGCTACAAATTCATTAACATTTTACTGGCCTTTGCATGTCGCACCTCAATATAAACTAGACTGGATTTAACAGAATATCTGAGCACGACACTACAATAACATTGCACAGCGGGAAAATTGTGTTTTAAAAGAAATTACGATGATCCGTGTCGCGCTGGTTTCGAACCCTCTTCAGCAAAAAATAAAAGCATGCGAGCCCACTGCACTGTCCACTACACCATCACATCATTCTCGTTACTGCTGAAAAAAAACTTTGTTTTCTCTCAGTATAACAGGAATAACAATTTAACACAGCAAACCGAAACAACTTGTTACCCTGGGCTGGAAACGCGTGATCCAGAGGCTCTCAGCTACAACAACAAGTTTCTTGGATTTATAAGAAGCAATGTCTATTGACGTGCCTCAAATGCCTATATCTACGTTTCTAATAGCCTACAACGTTATGTTTAAGACGGAAAACACACATTTGAAACCCCTACAACACAAAGTTCTGTTTAATAAATGTTAATAGTTTGTGGCGAACATTTTGAATTGTTGGTGTTGTATAGGCTATTTATGTCACCTACGCACCCAGATATGCACTCAGAATATCTGAGCACGACACTACAACAGTGTACAGCGGGAAAATTGTGTTTTTAAAAGAAACTACGATGATCCGTGTCGCGCTGGTTTCGAACCCTCTTCAGCAAAAAAATAAAAGCATGCGAGCCCACTGCACTGTCCACTACACCATCACATCATTCACGTTACTGCTGAAAAAAAACTTTGTTTTCTCTCAGTATAACAGGAATAACAATTTAACACAGCAAACCGAAACAACTTGTTACCTTGATTTAAGCTTAATTTCAGAATTAAATCGTGCACTATAACCTCCTGCTACACCTCTGCACTATCCATGTGCAAGGACTCGTCATAAATGATACCAGGCAGCACACGGTTGGTGAAACAATCTGTCTAAAACAACTGGTTACCCTGGGCTGGAAACGCGTGATCCAGAGGCTCTCAGCTACAACAACAAGTTTCTTGGATTTCTGGGAAGAAGCAATATTTCTATTGACGTGGCTCAAATGCCTACATCTACGTTTCCAATTGCCTACAACCTTATGTTTACGTTATGTTGTTGAACACATTCTGTCTTATGAGTGCTCCCGATACTTCACAGACAGAACATTTTACGTTAAAGTAACGTCTGGACACAAATGCAAACACAATGAAGTAAGATTCCAATGTTTCTTTATTGTCAACGAGGTAGGCAAAACTACACAACACAATCCATAGAAATGCATAAATTTAGTTTGTAACGACAGTAGCCACATAACCTGCCCTTTCCTGTATGCTTTCACATTTAATTGAATAGGAAAATAGCTGTCCAGTTAAAGCACTTTCATACAAGGACTTTGAATGGTTTTATCTGCAAAACATAGAATGTCCTATAACACATAAATGGGCTAAGAAAAGCCCTCTTACACTAAAGGGCAAAAGTCATTCAATAACAAATGTAGTGTTTGTATTGAAACAGACATGTGTTAATGAGGAGAGCTTGTTCTTAATTGGTCTGAAACAACTTGCCTAAATTGGCCATGTTTGCCTTGACAGCTGGTTGCTTGTGCAATTATGCAAGGTGGTCCTCATACTTGCATCTGGTGATTGGAAACACTTCTGAAAGTGATTAATTCATTATGAACAGCACAGGACAGCAAGTTCAAAAGGGGCCAGAAACCACAAAGATGTGTGGCGATAGTAGGAGACAAAGATTTCTGAGAGAAAGTAAGAGAAGTTGCAGGTATTGTTTGAGAAATGGACCCCCAAAAGGCTGAAGAAATCATCAAATTTAAGCTGAATAATGTATACCCCCTGGTTTAACCAAGGAGCAACGGTATGTTCTGAAGCGGAGAGCGGAGTGCTACGAAGTAAGAGGTAAGGCAAACGGCACTGTAGACCTATTTGATTATGTCAATGTTTCAAATGTTATTTCCAATTTTAATGCAATACACCCCTAGATGGGGAACTCTATTATTTCTGTAGGAGGAAGAAAGATGAGCAACAGCATCATTATGGTAAGGTTGTTTCAGCCCAGAAGAGGCAAACAGGTTATTTGTTCATTTTCACGACAGTCCTCATGGAGCACACTGTGGAGTGGACCGCACTCTGCATGCAATCCTGCAGAGGTTTTGGTGGCCTGGCATTAAAGAGGACATTACCAAATGGGTAAGTGTTATTGGTCCAGATGTCTGTGCATGTTATGAATTATGTTACATGTCCTATGTGACTGCTGACTTAATTTCTTTGTTAGGTTGCCCAATGTGAGAAATGTCAGATGAAGAGGGCCTATACCATCAAGGACAAAACCCAGTATGACCCTATAGAGGTGAATGCTTGCATCCCTTTTTAATAGGCCTAAGCAATTTTTCAATTAAATCAAATGTTAATGATCTGCTGTGCTTTTACATTTCAGGTTTCTGAACCTTTTGAGCTTGTGGGTATGGACCTTGTGGGGAAGCTGGCTGTAACACCTCGGGGACATACCTACATGTGTGTGATGATTGATTATATGTCAAAATGGGTTGAAGTATACCCCATTCAAGCCAAAAAGGCTGAGCTGGTGGCAGAGTGCATCATGGATTTTTTTTACCGCCATGGTGCACCCAAACGGATCCTCACAGATGGAGGGAAAGAGTTTGTGAATAAGGTAAGTTGTGAACAACGTGACTGTATTTTCCTGAAGACAGTATTTGTTCTCATTCAATGCATGTTTGTAGATCAATTTTAGCTTGTGTGAGCAACTTCAAATTAAAAGGAGTCTGTGTTCCCCGTACCATCCACAAACAAATGGCTTGGTGGAGAAGGTGAATGGAACCATTCAAGGGTGAATATGGACTTATTTAATTTGATATCATGTCATATAATGTCTGCATTTTATAATGCTTGTTTTGTATTTTAGGGTCTTGAGGAAAATGGTGGTGGACCATCCAAACAATTGGGACTTGTACATCAAGCCAACTGTTTTTGGTCTACGCACAAAAAAAGCAATGCACAACAAAATACAGTCCTTTTATTTGCTCTATGGGCGGGAGGCCCGCTATCCTCCAGAGATACCAGACAAGTGGCATGTAGGAGCTTTGTTATTCTAGCAATTTGAATCGTTTTGGCAACTGCAGTAACCAGTTTGTCTTTCTCCTACTTCTGCAGACAAGCCATGACAAAGTGGAGGCATTAGCAGCTGAAGAGAAGCCATGCCGTCATATTGCAACTGTGCAAAGGGAGGTGTATCCCAAGGTGAGGGAAAACATCAAGGCTGCCCAAGAAAAAGTCAGGAAGAGGAAATTGTCTCTGGGCATGAATGACCATTTTGAGGTTGGGGACAAAGTCCTCCGTAAGAATATCAGGGAAGAGCAGCGGAAGGGAGGGAAGATGGAAAGGGAGCTCCTGGGGCCGTACACCATCATGAAAATAGAGGGCAAAAGTGTTGACCTGCTGGCCGCCAATGAGAAGGCAATAAAGAAAATTAATCTGGACCAGCTGAAGAAGTTTGTTGAGCCCCAGCCACGGATCCCCTGTAAGTGGGTCTCAAGTCCGCAGTACCTCCTGTCTGCCAGTCCTCAGCCTGACTCCATCCCCATGACCCCCCCACCTGCTGGTCCTCAGTTCCTCTCAGCCCTCAGTGTCTCCCCAGAGGAATGTAAGTATTAGTTGTATTCTAATTTGTCTCGACTCTGCATGCCAAATGCATAACCCCTTTTTTTTTTTTTTTTTTTTTTTTTTTTTTTTTTTTTCAGTGATAGATGAAATTTGGTCAGGGAAACGGCAAGGTGTACTGTGGAGCAAGGTGGGGCCTTATAAGTTATTTTCCAGGGATCTGGAAAATCTGGCCCCAGGAAAACAGGTTGAAAGTGAGGTAAATGCAAGTGTCAAATCTTCTTGAATGCATGTGTAAAATGGTTTAATGGTTGCGTATTGCCGATGCCAAAATAGAATTCTACACCTGTTGTCTTCAAGGTGATTAATGCTTTCATCCACTGCACATTGGACAAAGTGAGAGGGCAACTGGAGAAGCAATGGTTTTATGTAGACTCATTTCAGATGACCGCAATATGGCATGGCTCATACAGGGGACTAAACAAGGTAATTGTAAAAACAATTGTTAAAATAAATGGGTTATTGCAATGCACAGGTTCTCATGTGTGTATGCTCGTCTTTTCAGCTTGACCCCATGGCCTATGATGTCCTCATTGGCCCTGTATGTGACCGACACCACTGGACACTTGTGGTGAGCGTACCTATACACTTGCATTGCTTTAAGAGAGGTATGTGCAAGAGTCTGGAACTTAAGAATGATTTGTTGATCAGTCCCTTTTCACTACTATGAAGGTCATATATCCTAAGGAAACACGGGCCCTCTTACTGGATCCATTGGGTGAAACCCCTGATGGTATTAAAAAATGCCAGGATGTCACAAGGTGAGCTGGAGGTTAATAGTGATGCCATAGACCCTTTTTGGTTCCAAATTGCAAAACTGCATTTCTATTCCACAGATCTTTCATGAGGCAAAGACAATTGCACTTTTCCAGATGGGCCTGTAGCACAGTTGACCATCCGCGGCAGCCAGATGCTACATCATGTGGGGCATTTGTCTGCAAGGTATGAGTGAATCTGACTTGATCTGATACAGCTAATGGATGGATTCTACTGATTGTACTATGCCATATGTAGTTTGCAGAGCTTCTCCTGAGAGGTGAGGTGCTGACTTTTGCCACAGATCAGGCTGCAATCCTCCATCTGAGGAGGGAGATTGCCTGCACACTGGTAGCAGAATCAGGTGTGTGTCCCCTCTTAAGGTGTGTATGTCTCATCCTCTTTGAGATGAGAAATAATGTTTCATATTATCTGTTAGACAATTTAGAAAACCTGTGCAGACTGTGTGGCAATGAATGGCAAAGTCCTGGAAGAGAGGATGTGGAGGAACATGATGACTGGGTAAGAATTAATTGTTTTATGCATTCAACTGTATGGCCCATTACTAATCAATGGTCATGCTTCTCTTTAGATCGAGTGTTCAGCATGCATGTTGTGGTTCCACTGGGGTTGTGCTGGGCGACCCCCAGTACACCTACATTTTTATTGTGCTGCCTGCAGGTTGTAAATCTTTCTGTATGGTTTTTTTTTTTCTGTTGTAGGCAGTTTTGCCTACCTCGTTGACAATAAAGAAACATTGGAATCTTACTTCATTGTGTTTGCATTTGTGTCCAGACGTTACTTTAACGTAAAATGTTCTGTCTGTGAAGTATCGGGAGCACTCATAAGACAGAATGTGTTCAACAACATAACGTAAACATAAGGTTGTAGGCAATTGGAAACGTAGATATAGGCATTTGAGGCACGTCAATAGACATTGCTTCTTATAAATCAGAGAAACTTGTTGTTGTAGCTGAGAGCCTCTGGATCACGCGTTTCCAGCCCAGGGTAACCAGTTGTTTTAGACAGATTGTTTCACCAACCGTGTGCTGCCTGGTATCATTTATGACGAGTCCTTGCACATGGATAGTGCAGAGGTGTAGCAGGAGGTTATAGTGCACGATTTAATTCTGAAATTAAGCTTAAATCAAGGTAACAAGTTGTTTCGGTTTGCTGTGTTAAATTGTTATTCCTGTTATACTGAGAGAAAACAAAGTTTTTTTTCAGCAGTAACGAGGAATGATGTGATGGTGTAGTGGACAGTGCAGTGGGCTCGCATGCTTTTATTTTTTGCTGAAGAGGGTTCGAAACCAGCGCGACACGGATCATCGTAATTTCTTTTAAAACACAATTTTCCCGCTGTGCAATGTTATTGTAGTGTCGTGCTCAGATATTCTGTTAAATCCAGTCTAGTTTATATTGAGGTGCGACATGCAAAGGCCAGTAAAATGTTAATGAATTTGTAGCGAATCTGTCGACGTGGGTAGCCGTTGAGGTTTACACGGCATCTGGACAGGCTCGGAAACCAGTAGGTGGAAAAACCAGAAGGCACATAACACCGGAACAGCTTTAATTATAAGTGTGAACCCAACAGAAAATCTGTTTGTTACTCTCAAAGTGTACAGAAATATACATACGGTTAAAAACACGGAAGACAAAACTGAACAAGGTAAACATCTGACTATATGCTATGTAACCTTTCAGTAAAAATGGGCAGGCATTGTTCAGGGCTGCCCCCTCCTCAAAGCCTAGTCCCAAAAGTAAAATACAAATCTGAAACGGAAATCATTTCAGGTCTCTCTAATGCTGAAACGTTTGCTCAAGCCTCCAAAATGATCACATGTTTCCTTCAACATCTCCTTGACACATTGAACAACGTCTTTACAAATGTAGGTTATGCATGAAATTGTAACACTGCTCCAACACTTCACAATAATCCAATTTATGATATATCTTGCCAATATTTGATCATGTTAATGGCCATAAAAGGTTCCACCAAAAAGAAGTTCTCACAAAGTTGTCGCTAAAGTTGTTGAGTTTATCGCCTCTGGAGGTTTTAGAAAAATAGATTTTTATTGAATGTAAATATAATCGGGGACAGTAAATGAAAAGTGTGAAGGAAAATCCTGGTTTTGATTGCCATGTTGTGTTGATTACCGTGTAGTCCTCATCTACAACACATTAGAATCTGGACCCCTTTTTTTGTGGTTTTATTTGCAGGTGTCAAGTCTGATTTACCAGCATGTGCAAGAACAGGGACTGCAATTTGACTCAGTGTGTGGGGTTCCATACACAGCCCTGCCTTTGGCCACGATCATCTGTTCTAGACATGAACTACCCATGCTCATCAGGCGAAAGGAGGCCAAGGACTATGGTGGGTGGCTGGGCTTATGTGAGCTTAATTTATCAATCCTTTAAGAGTATTCCCCTTGAATTTGTTCAACCATAAGAAACCACAACGGCTTTTGTTGGGATGGATGTTTGAATTTGTTCATCAACCATAAGAAACCACAAGAACGGCTTTTGTTGGGATGGATGTTTGAATTTGTTCATCAACCATAAGAAACCACAAGAACGTCTTTTGTTGGGATGGATGTTTGTGTTTTAGAATTGTCGCAGTTTAGTGATATGTATCAGAGCCTAAGCTCATTTAAAAAAAAAAAAAAAAGCCAAAATAATCAAATACATTCTAATTCCCACCCACAATGATACCTTGATACCATATGGAGCTGCTGTTGCTCCATAAAGGTTCAAATGTTCACTAATAGCATGTTAGCCTGGGAAAACCCTGATGAAGTTCTGGCAAATTTGAGATTTGCTCTGCAAGTCCGTCTGGCCATGAGCCCAGTTAAGGCAAGCCCATTAACAAATGTTCTGTATCGAGGCACCCGATACCGCACCTGCGTCACCTGTATTGGTCTGATTGGTTGAAGGACTTTCCAATTACGCCCAGAAACATTTGAGCGGCGTCCGTAGGTGACACCCTTTTGAAAAACGGCTATGAATGAACCCTCCTCCTGCACGATTATGGCCAAAATGATAATCACGATTATTTTTGATCAATATTGTGATCACGATTATTCTCACGATTATTTGTTGATTTTAACCAAAATAAATTTTATTGTCACATAGGCTGACAGAGACGGCTGACTCATTATGAACGGGTCCAGCACGGGTTGAACAGCGGATACACACGTTGTGTGTATGAAATGTCTGTATCGTCACTGCGCTGCATTTTTATGAACTATGATATTCTGGCCATGGGTCACATCTCTGGCCCAGGTCCAGCAGCTCCGTCTCACACGCTGTTACTCTACCAACTGAAGTTAGTTGCATTCAATAACTTCTTCTGTGTTCTTCGCCATGGCGGCCGTGATAGCAGAGTTACCCGCGGAAAAACTGGTACAAATACAGATTTGCCCCTCATATTTAACAATATACAGCTGTCTTAATAACAAAACTGTAGACAAATGTCAGAAGTGTGGACCGGCGGCCGCTGTGTAGCAGGGCTGCACGGAGAGTAAGAGGAGAGAGAGTAGAAAGATCCAACACAGGCACGGCTTTACAGAAGAAATGGGTCATGTAATGTAAAATTAAACCATATCCATATGACAACATTGCAGCGGATGCGAGGACATTAGCACCGGTGCGTCCTAGAGGAAAAATATTACTCGCGCCCTAAAGCCCGTGAGCTAACAGAAGCTAACTAGCGCCGCCACCGACTAGCACTGCAGTGGCATGCTCACTGCTATTGTCTGAATAACACAGACGGGACAAAATGTTGCGTTTACTGGTAAACTGGTAAACCTTGAGACCGACGTATAACCGACTGCTATCTGTTGAATTTTCCTCCCGTTACTCTGTCCTCTGTGACTGTCTACATCTAGAAACTAAGCTGCGCGATGCAGGGAACAACTGACTGAAACATGAGCAGACAGTGGTTTACGGAGCGGTAGATGCGCTATGCAAAAAAAACCCGGAGCGTTCTATGAAATGACGCATTTAAAAAAATAGCTTGATCACGCAAATTTGATCGTGGGAAGTCAAAATCGTGATTAAAATTTGATTAATTGTGCAGCCCTACTCCTTAGACCCACTCTGCTATAATACCACAGTTTTGGCAACAACTGATATAGCAGCTCTTTTTTTCTCAGCTGTCAATGACAAATGCCTAACTGTTCCACCTCTATTGAACAAGTTGCAGCATGATTGAAAGTTAATACAGGAGCCTTTTTGGACCTGTGTTTGCTGATTTATCTCTTCTCAGCTTGCTTTAGACACGTGCATTGTTCCCTTTTTTTCTTTTTTGTTTACGTGGACATTAACCTGCATGCAAAGCTGTTTGTCAACCAGTGACATTCCTCTAGCCCTACACAGCTGACAAACAAAATTCTAAAATATTATTTCCTGAAAGTGAAGTTTCTCTCTCTCTCAAGACAATCTGACCATACGTATGGGATCAAAGTATATTTGTGACTATATATGTGTGAAGAAACCTTTTCTCCATTGAAAGATGACTGTGCCAAGGCCTTGAATTAAAGTAGCAAACACTATGACTCAATTTGCCCAGAATAGGGAGTGATGAGGCTCCTTATGTAACCCTATTAGGAACCAAGCATCTGGTGGAGGGCTCATTTCAGGAGGGGGACATATGCCTGATCATCGAGGACACAGTGACCAGTGGCAGCAGCATCCTGGAGACTGCTGAAGTGCTCAACAAAGAGGGACTGAAGGTGCAGTTTCAAAAAAAGATGACAGTAGGGGTGATAGTATAAAATGGATGTTTTTTGTTTGAATAATCACTGTAAAGGTTATTAAAGTCCATCAGGGAATGTTAAGGTTACCAAGGGCAGTAGCCACCTTAAACCTGGCCCCAGTGGGTTTAATTCTCTCTTGAAATGTTGCATTTGTTTTAGGTGACAGATGCCATAGTACTAATGGACAGAGAGCAAGGCGGTGTCGATAGGTTGGCTTCTGAGGGTATCAAGCTCCATCCCATCATCTCCATATTCAAGCTGCTCGACGTGCTGCTGGCAGCTGAACGCATCGATGCTCCAACTGCCCAGAATGTCCGCAAGTTCATCCAGGACAACAACACGTTCCCGGTACAGTCGTTAGTGTGCGTGTTTTAACGCATACTTTACATGCAACGACTGCAAAGTACCATTTTTACCATGCTTCTTTCAGGCCCAAGGAGCAGAATGGGAATGGGGTTGTTCCTGCCACCAAGAAGCCATGTATAGAACAGAACATTGAGCTGAGCTACGCAGACAGAGCCAAACAACCCAGTATGTAGCCTTCCAAGTTGCTCTAATGGCCAGCACTAGTATGCCAATGTGAATATTACTGAAAATGTATCTTTGCAAGGTTACATCCAACTTTAAAGACACATACTTTCCACTGATTTTAGCAATCGTTTGAAAAACTTTTTTTTTCCCTCCATTTTTTAACGGCCGTTTTGTTCAGAGGTGGTGTTATTTTAGATGGTGAATATTGCTTTTCTTAGATTTAAATTAATTAAATCTCTTGTCTGCAGACGTCCACCCTCTGGCGTCAAAGCTGCTGAAGACCATGGAGAAGAAGCAGTCTAACCTCTGTGTGTGTCCGCCGATGTGACGAGCAGTGAGGAGCTTCTTCAGCTAGCCGACTCTCTGGGTCCCATCATCTGCATGCTGAAGACCCATGTAGACATCCTAAAGGTTGGACTGAAAACCACGTCCAAATTCTACACAAAGAATATTGTCAGGCCACATTATCTAATGCTATTTGTATGTCTGCCAACCAGGACTACACAGCGGCCTTCAGCCAGAGACTGCTGGCTTTGGCTGAGAAACACAACTTCCTCATCTTTGAAGACCGCAAGTTTGCTGACATTGGGAACACAGTGAAGCATCAGTATGAAGGTAAGAAGATTTAAATTCAAATTTGGGCTTTTGTGTGAAATGCATCTGTCTTAAAAAATGCCTGTTTTGTGTATATATATTTTTAAGTATCTTAATCTGTTTCCAAGGTGGTTTGTACCAGATTTCGTCTTGGTCCCACATAGTGAATGCCCACGGGGTGCCGGGGCCTGGGGTTGTGAAGGGCCTGAGCGCTGTAGGGAAGCCTCTGGGCCGAGGCTGTTTACTCATAGCACAGATGAGCTCCCAGGGGTCACTGGCTACTGGTGAATACACAAATGCTGTGGTAAGCTAAGTTTTTTTTTTTGTGTGTGTACACAAACATTTTAAAGACTTACATTTATTTTTTTGCCCAAACGACCAGTCTAGAAATACCACCACTTGATGGCCAAGCACACAGCTGTTGTGGATCCCCCCCCGGTCAAAGTATTTTGCTACAAGTGAGAATGTTAGTGTGAAATTGAACACTACAGTAGGCTATATGTCAATGTAGCTTTCAATAACAAAAACATGGGGCATTTAGAATAGATAAAAATGTCCAATTGTGATAAATTACGAATTAACTATGACGTGATTAATTGCCATTGAATATCTTTAATTGTTTAAACACTAATATATATATATATATATATATATATATATATATATATATTAATTAATTAATTAATTAATTAATTATTCGGCCCCCTTGAACTTTTCAACCTTTCGCCACATTTCAGGCTTCAGACATAAAGATATAAAACTGAATTTTTTTGTGAAGAATCACCAACAAGTGGGACACAATTATGAAGTGGAACGAAATTTATTGGATATTTCAAACTTTTTTAACAAATAACTGAAAAATTGTGCAAAATGATTAAGCCCCTTTTACTTTCAGTGCAGCAAACTGTCTCCAGAAGTTCAGCGAGGATCTCTGAATGATCCGTTGTTGACCTAAATGACTGATGGTGATAAATAGAATCCACTTGTGTGTGTGATCAAGTCTCTGTATAAATGCACCTGCTCTGTGATAGTCTCAGAGGTCCGTTTAAAGCGCAGAGAGCATCATGAAGACCAAGGAACACACCAGGCAGGTCCGTAATACTGTTGTGGAGAAGTTCAAAGCTGGATTTGGATACAAAAAGATCTAAAAATTTCTTTAAAATATCAATAAAAGGTCTCGTCTAAAGTTTGCCACAAGCCACCTGGGAGACACCAAACATGTGGAAGAAGGTGCTCTGGTCAGATGAAACCAAAATCAAACTTTTTGGCCACAATGCAAAACGATATGTTTGGCGTAAAAGCAGCACAGCTCATCACCCTCAACACACCATCCCCACTGTCAAACATGGTGGTGGCAGCATCATGGTTTGGGCCTGCTTTTCTTCAGCAGGGACAGGGAAGATGGTTAAAATTGAGGGGAAGATGGATGCAGCCAAATACAGGACCATTCTGGATGAAAACCTGTTGGAGTCTGCAAAAGACCTGAAACTGGGACGGAGATTTATCTTCCAACAAGACAATGATCCCAAACATACAGCAATATCTACAAAGGAATGGTTCACAAATAAACGTATCCAGGTATTAGAATGGCCAAGTCAAAGTCCAGACCTGAATCCAATCGAGAATCTGTGGAAAGAGCTGAAAACTGCTGTTCACAAACGCTCTCCATCCAACCTCACTGAGCTCGAGCTGTTTTGCAAGGAAGAATGGGCAAAAGTTTCAGAAACTGATTTGCAAAACTGATAGAGACATGCGACTTACAACTGTAATCGCAGCAAAAGGTGGCTTTACAAAGTATTACCTTACGGGGGCTGAATAATTTTGCACACCCAATTTTTTTTATTAGCTAAAAAAGTTTAAAATATCCAATAAATTTCGTTCCACTTCATAATTGTGTCCCACTTGTTGTTGATTTTTCACAAAATATAGTTTTATCTTTATGTTTGAGGCCTGAAATGTGGCCTCAAACAGGTCAAAGTTCAAGGGGGCCGAATACTTGTGAGAGAGAATCATTCAGGGTTACCAGTTGTTTATCTATGCTATCTGTCTTTACAGCTGAAGATGGCAGAGGAGCAGTCAGACTTTGTGATTGGCTTTATCTGTGGCTCTAAGATCACCAAGAGGCCAGAGTTCATCCACATGACCCCCGGGGTGCAGATGCAGGCTAGAGGTACATTTGACTCTAATTTTACTTAGAGACGTGCATTTGCCATTTCTTTGTATTCCGTTTATTTGGTTTCCTAGACATTATGCAATTTACATTCATATGTTTTTATATTTACATTTTAGTACATGTTTACATTTAAGATTTTAATTAATTTTTTTAAATTTGATTTTAAAAGGACACACATAATGCACACATGCATACACACTCCAACTTCAATGTTATTAATCGGTTGCGTTTGTGTATTTTAGGGTTTGATTCTGGATGTATTTTGTGTTACAATGTACTTTCTGGTGAACCTACTTTTGTCTCAACTAGGGGAGGCCCATACTGTGTCTATAAATATAAATAAATGCACCTCATACAGTGTGTCCCATATGTGTTTGGACAGTGACACATTTCAAATGGTTCTGATCTGTACTCCATCACAATGAAACCATTACTGCTGGGTTAAAGTGCTAACTTTCCGCTTTCAAGGTGTTTGATGTGTTAACATTGATATTTGTTGAACAATATAGGAAACCAACCCTTTTTATACATATTATCCCAATAGTAGGACAAAGGCTGGCACAACCTGGCAGACTCATTGTGCAGTAGGATATTTTGTAATGGTGATTTATCTTTGATGCCTTAAACATAGACAGGATAAGGGTGTAACTTTCCTTTCCATTCTGCTCTTTTTGTGGTGTTATGGCTCCTCTTTAACACAAGGACGAGCTATAGTACAATAAATGATTGCTGGGCCTGCTATAGTCCTCCTCACACCTCAACACCCTCCCCTTCTTTCCCTGGCAGGTGATGAGTTGGGCCAGCAGTACTCCACCCCAGAGGAAGCCCTCTACAACAAAGGCTCTGATGTCATCATCGTCGGTCGGGGTATCCTGGAGGCCCCTGATAGGCTGAAAGCTGCTGAATCATACAGAAAGTCTGGCTGGGAGGCTTACACAAAGAGACTGGGCCGGAGTGGCTCAACCAAGGAGTCGTATCCGCATCATTACATCTAATTTTAAAATGTATACTGTGAATCTAATAAAGGAACTCTGTGGATTACCTTTCAGTATTTTTCCCTTTTACAACAGCGTGACCATAGTTGGTTACATAGAAACATGCAGACATTTGTAGGAGGTACCTGGCAGGAGTGGGGAAACATACACTTTAATGTCGAACATATGTAAATGCACTCTTTTGATTCTGTCCTATTCATTAACTGCACAACTTGACCGGAAGTGCATCTGTTAAGGTACTTTATGGTCAGGTTTCAACAGAGTAGGAAGAAGGTTTCAGTATTCTGTTAAGATTTAATTCCTTTTGTCCATGTCTAACCATGCTGAGTTTTTTTTCGACAATTATTTGACTGTTAAACTCCAAAAGTCACCTGATTTGTTTTTCAAAGCAGAAGGTGTCATTACCTTGACAAAGACTCGTGCTTCCAATCAGGCTGAAGCTTTCCTTTGTCACAAAGAGTAGGAATGGCTATTTCTTAATGGATGTGTAAGATTTACGTTGTAATTCTGAATTGCCTTTATTTTGTGACACCTCCCTTTTAAAAGTTTATTTTGTATGTGATGTGTCTTGAAGCCATGACAGTTGTGCTGTTACTGTTATGTCTAACTACAGTGAAAAGGTTTCATGGTGTATTCATAATTGTATTCCTATGTTTTATTTAAGGAATACATGTTTGTCTATTGGAAATGTTTGGCTTTTCCCTCCATGTACTTTCTATTTTGACTTCAATAAATAATTCAATAAATAATTTGTTGAATGTTGAAAGTTTAATGTTAAATATTGCTTCACTTCTGTACATAATACTGGAATAAAACTTATTTTTTTAATTTTCCACTTCCTTGAGGTGGTAGAACAATGCCATTGGATGTCTGTTATTTAACCTTTTATAAACGGTTTCATTTTTAGTTTGGACATACTGTGATACTAATCAATTTACAATCAGATGTAATAATATACAGGTATATATATTTAAATGTCAGGTTGAAACCTCAGCTGCCTTTTGAACGTGTAAAATTGGGATTACACAGGGTTATCGCCACTGTTATGTGAATAAGCAAGGTTTATATAATTGGTTTTTAGTTCCAGTTATATTGAAAAGAACCATCCTCTGTGCAGGTGAGTAATTTATCAACAATCAAGTTACCCTGGTAATTAAATTTGATCATTATTACAGATGGCCACCATCAAAGCAACATGGGTTGAGATATATTTTAGTCTTTAGCATTAGTCAAACTTGGATCCTACATGTCCAATAATGCAACTTGATTTGATCTGTTATTACACCTCCCCTGCCTGTTACATACGCTTATCTTCAAACTACATGTCTTCCGTCAGTCTCAAGCCTTACCTTAGATATGATGACATCATCAGGTTCATTTTGTCAGATTTTAAAAAGCTCCTCCAGAGCCGCAAAATACATTATACAACTGATTTCACAAGCTAGAGCTAATATCTGAGTTTAATGTGTGAGTCTTCCTCTTAGGGGAAGTATACATGAACACAGCAATGTGTCCTCATATTTTAGTGGTAGTTTGAACCCCAAGCACTTTCCTTCCACAACACCTGGACGATTCCACAATGAGCTTTTTTTACAATGATGCAGGGCAAGATGAGCCACCCATCAGCAGAAAGTCATTTGCAAGGCATATGATATGAAAATGATGCCCGAACAGGCGCAAGAAGAAATTGAGTCGGCAGGTAGCGACGTTACAATGCGCCTTACAGATTAACGCATGCACAAAGGTCAGACCCGTTGCCTGGCACAGAAGAGGAGTAGGGAGGGCGTTTTTGGATGGAGGAAAAGGGTTGGGAGGAATAATGCATTTAGTGTGTGCGTGTGCGTGTGTGTCTGTGTTGCACCCCTCCCCCTTTATGTCAATATTGGATCAGAGCAACGCACCGTGCGACAGGTGTCTGTGCGCGCCCTGAGGATCTGCCTCTCATCCATGAGGGTGGGGGTAAGAGAGAGAGAGAGAGAGAGCATGCAGCGGTATAAAAGGTATACCTGTCACAAACCGCACACATTCGGTGCGCGTAAAAGGTAAGCCAAACCTGACCAAGCTTGCGCATTTTGGCCTTCAAAACTTTGCCTCGTTTAAAGGTAGGCTGCAAGGCTTTTCATTAATTTCTTGTTTCCTTCAGAGTATCCGTTCTTACAAGAGTGTACATTTGATGGTGTTCTAACTTCTCCCAAATCTTCTTCCAAAGGTTACCTGACAACAGAAAGGCCAGCTGTTACGCGCTCCCTACCTCTCTCTCTCTCTTTCTCTGGATCCTCGTCACACTTTAATTGTTTGTGGGACTTTTTCATGTCCGTATTTGCTTCACGTTGAGCCTCACGTACAATACCTGAAGATTAAGTTTTGTTCGTTCGGCTCGCGTTATGCAGGTACGGGTTGGCAACTGGAAAAGACCTCAACATCTGTTCTAAGTTATGGGAGCTTCGTCACCGTTGTCAACACTGTTAAGCCTCATTTTAGACTACTAATGGAGTGTTGTATTTGTTTGGGTTGTTTTAAAGTTCATTGCATCATGGGCGCCAAATGGGGCCAGATGGGTAAGGCCACATATTGCTACAGCATGAGTGAGCAAAATTGCACTAATGAAAGTCTTGAAAACTTTTCTAAGAAAAATACATTAGCCAATAGACTAAGACCATTGCTCTAACTAAGGCATTTTGATAATAACATAGTTTCAGTATCTAAAGCACCAGGTGTAACCATATTTCACTGACTAGTTTGCCTTATTTGCATACAGCTGGCATTAGGCAGTGCTCTCAAAGAAAGCCATGTCAGCCTTGGACAACTTGTGGCCTGGCTGCTGAAGTCACAATCATTTATCCAAAGGTAAATAAAAAAAGATCTTTTTTAAAGAAAATTAATTAATTTCCTGACTCATTTGAGTAGAAATGTAAAGATTCTTTGTTGACAAGCAAAGAACAGCACAGAAAAGGTTACAGCCGGTGTATCGGTTGACAGGGTCTGGGAATTAGGTAATCAAGGTAGACAGTTCATAAATAAAAATATCCAGTTTAAATCCAATGCTTGTACTGAAAGGGTAAAAAGATGAGATTATAAATCCTAGTACCACATCATTCCAAATGTTCATGTAAAACCTGTTGCTTTTAACACACACACACCTGTCTGTTCAAGACGGTACCTCACCACTGCTGATGAAGCTGTAACTGACACTGTATCCACAGTGACGGTCATTCTCTGTTTATTTCTTAGCCCACGGTTATACTTGACTGCATGTGCCTGTTTGAACGGCCCCTGGAGGATATCATATCTTATGAACTGAAAAGGTTGATTCATATCAACCAAAGGTTGATCTCCATATCCTCCTTTAGTATTTTTTTTGTGATAATCACTTTTCCATTAGCACATTCATGTTGACAGCATGTTTTTTCCACTGGGGGCCTATTCATTACTGTCCATCTCCTACGTCATGAACTAATGCTGCAGGCAAGCACCAGGGAGCAGAGAGATGGGCTTAATGGGAGGTTATGTAGATCATTAACTAAATATTAACCACACACACACACACATACGCACACGAATACACACACACACACACACACACACACACACACACACACACACACACACACACACACACACACACACAAACACAATCTCTTTGTCACTGAATATGTCATGCCTGCCTTCTGAAGTGAACTCACTAATGTTCAAGCCAAAGTTTGATGTACATTTCTTTATACCTTTGGTGCAGATTATTCCCTTAACAGTGTTTTTGTTTCCTTGGTAAGTCCCTTCCATTCTTTAATATCTCATAAAACATCTCATTTAGGTATTGTCACCTTACAAGATACCTTATTTCAAAGCCTGCTCAACATGCTACTCTTTAGCTGAAAGCCTATTTGCCCCTGCTTTAAGCTCCAGTCAATATTTGTTTAAAGCCAGAGGAAGGAAAAACTCACACTCCTCAGTATCCTGGTTACCTTGTCTCGAATTAAACTGACTATCCCAACTGGTCCTGTTGCTGCTACACCCTTCCTACCAGCTCCAGGAGATGTACAGTGTATTAGCAAGCAGCTAATTAGTTTAGGATTCATGGCAGCTTAAACAGCTCTTTTTTCTGTAAACACTTTTTTTTCTGTAAAAACTAGTCTGAATGTATATATTCAGTCAAATCACAATTTGAAACGGTATGGAAGACAGCTGAAGACCTTTTCAAAGAGGTTAGATACTTTCCATCAAAACTCGTGTAGCAGTGCTTACATTGGCGATCCAGTCCTTTTTCCTGCATGTGATAGATATTTTTATTGAAAACCTTTTGATTATATTATTATTTTTATTTCTTTAGGACACACACAGAGCACACAGGGAACACATTCTGTGCTTACATAATTGCAAAAGGGTTCTCCAAGTTAGTTTTTTAAAATGATATCAGATTAGTAAACAGAACGTGCCTTTAGAACATTGGATGAAAATTTGCTGATAATGGCCAATGCAAATATTGTATTAAAGATCAGCTCCTCACTCAGATCAGCTGGTATTCTGTCCATAAGGGAGTGGAATGGAAATTTATAAGTGACCCCAAACTTTTGACCGTGTATATATATATATATATATATATATATATATATATATATATATATATATATATATATAATGTATATGTGCAATTTTGGGCAAAATAAATTAAATTGACTTGACCACCAGGAAACCCCAAAGCTTGCATTATCTTATTTCAGGACTCGTGCTGCCCCGGCTGTGACCTTATGAACAGCTGTTTGTATCTGTACAGCAAGAACATAATTACATTTTCTGTGCCTGTCAAATGGTTTGTTGCTATCTGTAAATGGTAAAGAGAGTGCTTTCCAGAAGCTGTGTGTGTGTGTGTGTGTGTGTGTGTGTGTGTGTGTGTGTGTGTGTGTGTGTGTGTACTCTGCCTGTAGGCTGTGTGCTGTTTCCTCTGACAGTTACTGATAATCAAGAGTCATGCAAATGCTCTAGGTTTTTACCCTCTCCTGATTGGCTAGTCCTTAACTTTGCTCTCTGACTTTATGATGACATGGAGTATGGAGCGCTCCTGTAAAAAAATGATAACATTTGGGATCTTAGAATAATTATCTCAATAAGCTGTAATGTGTTCTATATGAGAAAAACAAACGAGAGCATGACAAATAGCAATCATGGTAACAAGCTGAATGTGTTTTTGGAAATCAATAAAAAAAAAATGTATGGCAAAGATTATTGCTTTGTTTGACTCCCTCAAGCAAAAATAGTCCCTCTTGTGTAGTCATTGTTTTGTCTGTTTGTACACCTAACTTCCAACTGCAGTTTGTTTGCACCTGGCATCACAATTCAATACTGATTGTCTTTCTATGTGCCTGTCTACCTCTACAGTGATAACTCATGGACACCTAGCACAGCAATTTCTACACTTAAAACAGAATATTTCTTTATGTTTTTTCTGCAGGTAAATCCAGCTGCTTGGGTGTCCACTTAGAGATCAGTGGGGACAAGTGGAGGCGGTAGGCCTGTGAGCAGATGTCCTGCTTGCATCATCCTCACCTGGATTAGTCTCCACAGCAACCTTCCACCTGAAGGAGGGCATTTATTCAGTGCAATCTGTATGTCATTGTGTGTGTACATGTGTGTCAGCGTGCAGACATAAAAACAGTCACGTGTGTGTGTGTGTGTGTGTGTGTGTGTGTGTGTGCTTGCATGCAAACATGTTAATGTGTATGTGCAGGTTCATTCACTGACTATTCAAATAGTTTGGACTCACACTGACCTAGAAAACAAAATCTCTTAACGCACTTCCTGTCCTCCAACCAATCTATTCAAGTACACTAAGAAGTACCTTTCATTATTTTAAAATGTTCAAGTGCCAGAAAGATTTGTTTACATTTGTATTGTTACTGGGAGTAATAAGACGATGAAAAGCTTTTCATACAGATGTATTGGCAGATGAGATAACCGTTGGCCAACTGCTCTACAGCAACAAAAAGAAAATTGACTACTGTAACCGAGTGCACTGGCTTGTGTGAAAGTGTGTGAGCCTCCATTTACATTTGCATGCCCTGTATGGGTTGGATAATAAATAAAAACATCAAAAGTTGTTTGATTATGATGTAATTCATGAGATGTAAGCGTATTCTCAAATCCTACAGAGCCCCTAAAGGGACATGGGGATTTTTTTTCTTCTCGTGCTCCCAAGAAACCTTCTGGTGCTCCAGACAAACCAATCTGAGCACCAGTCAGAATGGCTGCCAAGGTAGTTTCATCTTCCCCAAAATGCAACAATATGCACAGAGCCCCTAAAGGAAGATGGAGATATACATTTTTCTCATGCTTCTTGTGAGCATGGAATTTAGGCAAGCTAAATTTGATGATGCTTACCTGCATCATCAAACACCTATGCACAGACAGAAAACAATGCAAGCCTGACCATTCTGCAGGAAGGCAGTCCTCCTTCATGCACTCTGCAGAATGGGAACGCTTGAGACAACACAGTCTTATCATACAGCTGTTGCATCTCCCGTTTATCTTAGGAGACGCAGAGTTTAAGTACTCCCCTGCCTGAGACAAGTTATGAGGTTATGTTGGACACTGACCTGGTACCACTGCCTCAATAGCAATAGAGTTCTTAAACTAGAAATTCCAACACAAGAACGTGACCCAAGGATCATGGGTTAATAATAATTCTAATGTTCTAGGACTGTTACACAACCATGCAGTGCATTCAGATAATGGATCCCAGTAGGGCTACATGGCTGCTTGGCAAACCATTAAAAAAATGTAGAGATAGACCGTTTACCTGCTGCAGACCCATAAACCCATCTGGACGCAGAAAAAAGTTAATAACTTTTTCTGGTTGATCACAAGTTTGCCCCATAATAAAACATGCACACAAGTTTTCTTCAACTTTTGATCCTGTACCTGCTTCTTCAATGATATGAAATAAGTGACCAGAAGATGAAAAAAATGTTTTAATACAAGATAAGCATTCAAAGTAGAACTGTACTCTGGCTCTGTAATGGACTACACTGTCCCTGACACATGCAAATCATCCAGCTGTATTTAACAGGGAAATGAGCTGTGCATGTGTGTGTGTATGTGTGTGTGTGTGTGTGTGTGTGTGTGTTTGCGTATCTACAGCTGATCCATCTTATCAGACCTGGTAAAGAAAGATGAAAAACCTTTGTATGTGTGCTACTACCTGAAGCCTGCCCTGAACTACATAGTGTGTCTAGATACATAAAAACATGTGTGTGTGTTTGTGTGTGTGTGAGAGTCTGCATGTGTTTGTGTGTGTGTGTGGTCTTTGTGGGTGGATGCATGTCTCACACAAATACACACAACATCTGTGTCTATAAGCCTGTCGTTTCACCTGCCTATCACCTGTTGTGTGGGGGCAAGCCTCTGGTGACACACACACACACACACACACACACACACACACACACACACACACACACACACACACACAAAAAGAGACACACGTGTATCTACAAGAACAATGAATGGGTTAACAGAGGACAATGAGAAAGCTGTTTGTACAAGTTACCAGCTCACAAATGTACCCAGGTGAACATGAACACACACACACACACACACACACACACACACACACACACACACACACACACACACACACACACACACACACACACACATCCATGTCCTTCACTGTATATAACTGTGGCTGAATAGCTGTTTTTGACATTAGACACATCCATCTAAACTCCATCTCAGTCTTTTGTAAGGTATTGGCGGATGTCTATGTATTATTATATTAATGCTTGTACTATGGCAATACAATTAACCATTATTTTAAGAGGCCAGTTTTAGAAGAATCTGCCAACCTGCATGTAATACATCCCTTAGCCACTAGATGTCACCAATGATGAAGGAAAATACACCTCAAATCCTGGTGCAACTGGTGTATTTCTAAACTTAAAAAGAAAATGTGAAAACAAAAGGAATTGTGTGTATTATGGTTTACCAGTGTTCAGTTAGTTGTCAGTGCACACCAACATAAAATAAAATAATTTGTTATAACATTTTTTGTTTTTGTTTGTTTCCTGAATCAATATATTATAGGAATGAAAATGTTTTACTGCATTAACAGGAATTTAAAAAAAAATACAAATGACAATAAATTAATGAGCACACAAAAGAACAATTGAACACATGACTGTGAGATAGTTTTTATTCCTGATGTGTGATCTTTCTCAGTAGCTGTTTGCAGACATTAACACATGTAAGATTGGTAGAAACCGACACCAAAATTCAATTTAAATTTGAATCACAATCTAAAAATACAATGAATAACACTGTACAACATTTAATTTATTAATGTTACTCATTTTGTCTGATGCTTGAAGGATGTAACTATTTGAAATACAGGAGGAAAATATACCTGTAATTTATATGGTTAAAAAATGTCTTTGGACATAATGGGAATGAAGGTGAAAAAAAAGATAATATATTTCCTTTGGTGTTTTTTAATCTACAATATGTTCCCCATCTCTAGTAAGCCTGCATTTTATATGTTCCACAGCCCTAATTTAATAATTATTTTTACATATAATATTTATAATTTAAATGCCATGATAACCCTCCCTGAAAGACTATTATTTTGTATTTCTTATAATACAATACTTTTCTTTTCATTTTAACAATGCATGACCACAGCACTGATGTAGTTGAGCTAGAGGACACACCAATATCGTTCTTCTGATTTTCTTCTTTCTACCTAATTTGAGTCTTGTGACATTGTGTAGCATATTGTATATTTTGAGGGATGATGCTCCTCATTTCTATAGCCATATCTATATGTTTCACAGCCGTAAATTTGGGTATGCAAAGTGGAGTATAGACAAGGTTTTGTGCTAGTCAGGAAGTACTAATATACTGTAGCTTTTTGCTATATTGTTTCATGCAGTAGACTCTTTCCACTTCA